>OZ038494.1:9045733-9083233 GCA_964036315.1 Acanthosepion esculentum
ACATGGAAGTAAAATTATCCCAAAGTTGAAGCACCCACATCTTGGGATAATCAGGATTTTTTTTAGTAAACTTGACTTTATTTTAACCCCTGTTTTGTATATTTTTGTATTTTCTATTTTAACCGAAAGGAAGACGAGGGTTTTAATGACTCTATTACACACTTCTAGACCTTCCTCGAGACAGGGGAGAAGGTATCAGCTAAGATTCAGTTTGTTTAAAAAGGATGATTTTGGTCTCTTTGAAAAATCAACCCTGCGGGAACCAACCGGTTTTGATAATGATCTTTTGAGGGCATCATTTAAATCAGATCCTTGTTAAATCAGACCTGGTTGTGCAAAAAGGCAGGTAAAAACCTTGTTCAACTCTAACCGAACATCAGCACAGGCAAATTTGAAAGAAATCTAAAGAAATTCTTCATTTCTTTTTGTTTCCGTCCGCTATGAACTCTGAACAGAGATACGGAAAAAAGATTTTCAAACGCCTTAACCCTAACCCTAATATATATAGCTATAACTCGATTTTTTTCTTTGGATTCTTTCAATAGAGAAGCGTTAACTGAAAGCCATCAAGGAACCGAAAGAACACTTAAAGGTTTTATCTAATATCAACATCTCAACACCTCAGTTCATACTGTAACCAATTTCTCACAGTCAAACATATATTTCCCTCCTGGGTAAGACGAAAAACTACATCCAGCAGCAAGGCCTCTGATAAGGACGTTTTGAGGAGCGTGGAACCACCTCTTAATTGCTGATGTTCCCAGGTCCACCCTGATCCTGGGTGGTAGCATCTGTTAGGGTCCCAGCTATGGGCAAATAGTTAACACCCAAACTTGTGTAAAAATAGGTTTTCATACCAGAAATACTTAGTAATAAAAAGATTATTACCAGCAATGATTTTTGAAGGAAAATTATTATCAGCAATACTTTAAGAAAAAGTACCAGCAATACAAACAGCTATATATTCTTTGAAAATTTTTTTTTACCAGCTATAGATTTCTTCAAGGAAAAATATTCCCAGAAATAGATTTTTGAAGAAAAACATATTACCAGCAATAAAAAATTTGTCCACGTTAAATAACCCATTGAGGTGTTGATATGCCGTAAAACAAACCAAACAGATATTTATAGAATGTAAGAAGTACAAAAAATACCTAGCAACTATTACCAAATGAAAATATTAAATACTCCTCAAAGATTTTCCTACGCTCCAAATAATAGGACGTCTGATGTAAATAAAATACTTCCATCTCTGTTAACATTGCTCGGACTATCCTTCAGTATCTGTCTCTATTTTTGATATGATGAATTATGTACACTATTTACTTTGCTCCGAGCAATGTAAATAGTGAGCATAATACCTCATCGCAGAAATATAGACAAATACTTCCAGCTCCTATAGAAAATAGATCAAGCATGTTGAACAATACAACTTATGTTTTAAAATATTCCTGAACTGTATAACTATAACTATATAACTTGTGCTATTTTGAAAGAAAGAAAACGTTAAAACCTCACAAACGCTTGAAATATTCTGAAATATTCCGAAGAAAATTCCACAGAGGGTGATATGCTGGTAAAACAAATCAAGAATCCATCAATCTTTCCGAATCAGCTGATCTCTGCTCTGACCTTTCTCTAACAGCTCCAACGTCTGGTAGCATTCAATACCTGCAAACTGAAGCTAGGGACGTTCCATTATCACCAAGCATGATTTTCACCAGTGAAAGCTCAATGAACTTTCACCAGTGAAAGCTCAATGAGTTTCTTCGAATGGACTATGTATTATTATTCACGCTGACCTTAGACCTCTTGTACGATCCATCGCTAAAGAGCTAAAAAGAAAATGGCCAGTTCCTTGTACAACTCCAGAAAGTATCTAATTCCTCACTTTAGAAGCCAAATCAGACCAGAAATAGTGTAAAACTGCCAAATTAAAACAGTTGCTTTGTGGAATAAACACTTCAGGTCCAGTGAACCTTCATCTGTCCTATATATTCTCAGAACATCAGCTCTTAGTTCTACCAGACGCCACATTTTATCAACCTGTTGTGTGGCTCTTGAGCCTTGTATTCGGTGAAATACAGCATAAGAATTGTGGATGTATTATAAATCTATTTTCGTCTGTTCGTATTTATCTATCTATTTATTTATCTATCTATCCAGAGAGAGAGAGAGAGAGAGAGAGAGAGAGAGAGAGAGAGAGAGAGAGAGAGAGAGGGAGAGAGAGAGAAAAAGAGAGAAAGAAAGGATCTTAAAGGATAGAGGACATGAGGTAAAGAACGGGAAGAGAGAGAGATAATTGAGACATAGATAGATAGATAGATAGATAGATAGATATGAACAGACTGATATATATATATATATATATATATATATATATATATATATATATATATAGTGATTTTCCAAGCGTAGCTCAGATGTGGCACAAGGCCGAAAGTATGGGGCACCCAGTGAGGATCGAACTCGCTACTCAGTCGTAATTATTCTTGCGGTACAACTTACTAACCATTATATATATATATATATATATATATATATATATATATATAAAACAGTTTGAGATGCATAATGCACAAAGATAGATAGATATATAGATAGATATGAACAGTTTGAGATACATAACGCACATAGATAGATAGATAGATAGATAGATAGATAGATAGACAGATAGATAGATAGACGGACAGACACACAGACATATAGATATATAAATAGGTAAATAAACGAGATTCCATAAAACAATTGCTGCTTTTGTGGATGCCAATTCAATCAATCTCAACCGAAATAAATGCAATTTTTTCCCGGGAATTGTGACTTCATTTTGAAATGATTTTAAAATGGTTTTTGTCGTTTAAATTCCTTCTTCGCTATCAACATTCGAATCCGTTCCGCTCGGCTAGATTTCATTGCACTAATGATTTTCTTGCCATCTTTCCGAGATGTCCTTGTAATATATGAACTCATTCTCTCATTTCTTTTCAACTGCTAGGGCGCCGAATTCTTCCACAGTTGCAATCTATATTCAACGCAAAGCAGAACATGTCAAAGAATAAATCAACCATTATTTATCGATCGCCTCTTTCTGCGAAATGCAATAAATACATCCTGCGTTTTTCCTCCTCATTTATAAGTAAGAAGCTAGGGTTGAACGCCTCACATAACACAGTATATGACGCAGCGAACCTGATATGATGCTATCTTATTATTGCTCCTGTTAGTAGTAGAAACATTAACAACGTTTTGATTAGTAATTGTAGTTTATCTGCGAGTTTTTAACGGATATCGGAACGAAACTCTAATCAGTGAGAAGCGTTCAACTTCAGCTATGGTCAGATGCATTCACTTTCACACAAATACCCTTGAAAATAGCATGAGTCTGTTTATAAATTAAACAGCAGTGTAGAATGACGTCATTGAAACCCGAAAACATCGAACTTAGATTTTTTTTTTTATTCTTGTTAATAGAATCTATTCGAATGCACGGACCTTCTTCGGGTTCCGGGCCATTTAGAGAGGCATAAATAATTGATGTGGTCCGGTGGCCTTACAATGTGGATGCCGTTCATTGGAGCATTGCCGCTAAAATTATGACAGCTGGCTGGCGAAGTTAACTGTTGGAGAAATGCGTTTCGAAACTGTCCTCGACCTGTCGTCCGGTGCTTCAGAATACTGCACCTCCGCAGAGGGGTAAGATCCCCCACCCCAACTAAATGAAGTATCCTGAGTAAGACGATAAACTACATCCGAGAGCAAAGCCTCTGATCAGGAGGTTTTGAGGAGCGTAGAACTACATCTTATTTTCTGATGTTCCCAGTTCCACCATGACCAGTTAGGGTCCCAGCTATGGGTAAATAATTGACAATCAAACTGGGGTCAAAACGCTATGAAAGTGCAAAAATAGGTTTTAATACCAGCAATACATTTTTGTTAAAAATGATTACCATCAACGAATTTTGAAGAAAAACATTCTTACCAGCAACACACTATTACTATTTACACATTTTTGAAAAAATATTACCAACAATAAAAATGAAATAGCACATTCGGGTGGAATTTTCTGTAAAACAAACCAAAATAAATAATGATAACTCCTTATCCCAGAAATACAGAGAGAAGGCGATCAGGTGATAATAACAACAAAGATGAGGACAATAGTCCACATGTAAATAATGATAAGTCCTCACCCCTGAAATTCAGACAGAAGGCGATCAGGTGACAATAACAACAAAGATGAGGACAATAGTCCACATGTAAATAATGATAACTCCTCATCCCAGAAATTCAGACTGAAGGCGATCAGGTGATAATAACAACAAAGATAAGGACAGTAGTCCACATGTAAATAATGATAAGTTCTCATCCAGAAATTCAGACTTCCGTCAGGTGATAATAACAACAAAGATGAGGACAATAGTCCACATGTAAATAATGATAAGTCCTCACCCCTGAAATTCAAACAGAAGGCGATCAGGTGATAATAACAACAAAGATGAGGACAATAGTCCACATGTAAATAATGATAACTCCTCATCCCAGAAATTCAGGCAGAAGGCGATCAGGTGATAATAACAACAAAGATGAGGACAAGAGTCCACATGTAAATAATGATAACTCCTCATCCCAGAAATTCAGACAGAAGGCGATCAGGTGATAATAACAACAAAGATGAGGACAATAGTCCACATGTAAATAATGATAACTCCTCATCCCAGAAATTCAGGCAGAAGGCGATCAGGTGATAATAACAACAAAGATGAGGACAAGAGTCCACATGTAAATAATGATAACTCCTCATCCCAGAAATTCAGACAGAAGGCCATCAGGTGATAATAACAACAAAGATGAGGACAATAGTCCACATGTAAATAATGATAACTACTCATCCCAGAAATTCAGACAGAAGGCCATCAGGTGATAACAACAACAAAGATGAGGACAATAGTCCACATGTAAATAATGATAACTCCTCATCCCAGAAATTCAGGCAGAAGGCGATCAGGTGATAATAACAACAAAGATGAGGATAAGAGTCCACATGTAAATAATGATAAGTCCTCATCCCAGAAATTTAAACAGAAGGCGATCAGGTGATAATAACAACAAAGATGAGGAGAATAGTCCACATGTAAATAATGATAACTCCTCATCCCAGAAATTCAGGCAGAAGGCGATCAGGTGATAATAACAACAAAGATGAGGACAAGAGTCCACATGTAAATAATGATAACTCCTCATCCCAGAAATTCAGACAGAAGGCCATCAGGTGATAATAACAACAAAGATGAGGACAATAGTCCACATGTAAATAATGATAACTCCTCATCCCAGAAATTCAGACAGAAGGCGATCAGGTGATAATAACAACAAAGATGAGGACAATAGTCCACATGTAAATAATGATAAGTCCTCACCCCTGAAATTCAAACAGAAGGCGATCATGTTATAATAACAACAAAGATGAGGACAATAGTCCACATGTAAATAATGATAACTCCTCATCCCAGAAATTCAGGCAGAAGGCGATCAGGTGATAATAACAACAAAGATGAGGACAAGAGTCCACATGTAAATAATGATAACTCCTCATCCCAGAAATTCAGGCAGAAGGCGATCAGGTGATAATAACAACAAAGATGAGGACAAGAGTCCACATGTAAATAATGATAACTCCTCATCCCAGAAATTCAGACAGAAGGCCATCAGGTGATAACAACAACAAAGATGAGGGCAATAGTCCACATGTAAATAATGATAACTCCTCATCCCAGAAATTCAGACAGAAGGCGATCAGGTGATAATAACAACAAAGATGAGGACAATAGTCCACATGTAAATAATGATAAGTCCTCATCCCAGAAATTCAGACAGAAGGCGATCAGGTGATAATAACAACAAAGATGAGGACAATAGTCCACATGTAAATAATGATAACTCCTCATCCCAGAAATTCAGACAGAAGGCGATCAGGTGATAATAACAACAAAGATGAGGACAATAGTCCACATGTAAATAATGATAAGTCCTCACCCCTGAAATTCAAACAGAAGGCGATCAGGTGATAATAACAACAAAGATGAGGACAATAGTCCACATGTAAATAATGATAACTCCTCATCCCAGAAATTCAGGCAGAAGGCGATCAGGTGATAATAACAACAAAGATGAGGACAAGAGTCCACATGTAAATAATGATAACTCCTCACCCCTGAAATTCAGACTGAAGGCGATCAGGTGATAATAACAACAAAGATGAGGACAATAGTCCACATGTAAATAATGATAACTCCTCATCCCAGAAATTCAGACTGAAGGCGATCAGGTGATAATAACAACAAAGATGAGGACAATAGTCCACATGTAAATAATGATAACTCCTCATCCCAGAAATTCAGACTGAAGGCGATCAGATGATAATAACAACAAAGATGGGGACAATACTTCAATTGCCAGGATTCTCCGAAACGTCTTTGAATTTGTGAAGAGTGTTGTTGACACCAAGGGCCCAAGAATATAATTTCCTTTGAGTATGTCAATGTGCAACATCAAAATAAAAATAATCATAATATTAATGGCAAATGTCATGAAACTATTTCTAACCTGAGGTCTCTGGTAGGTACCCGGAAGGAAATGTGTATACAACAGAGATCAAAGAGAATAACAATAATTATAATTTTCTAATTAATATATTATTATCGCTCACCCGTCGAACTCGACGTATGAGGGTCAGACAGATCAGTTCCCAGAAACTGAAAGCCCGACAGCCACACAGGATTTGATTATAGTGGTGAAGGCTTTGTGCAGGGCCATCCACACTTTTTGGAGGGACGAATACAGGGACCTGGTGCAACGAATGCCACAAAGTCCCCAAACGACCCTCCGCAGGTTTTGAATTCAGAGTTGTCCTTCTCCAAGGCTATAGAACCAAGTCTGTCCTGCTATTTACCCATAGTTGGAGGGAGAAGAAGAGGATTCACACCTTTCCCAAGGGTGTTAGCACGTAAGTGAATGTAATGGAACTCGGCTCTCCGATTCCTCAATCCAAGCCGTTATCCATTACTCCACCGTGCCTCCTCATAATTAATATACTGCTAAGTAAAATGGTGTTTTTTTTATCCTTGGACTTCATAACAAAAAACAAAAAAACAAACAGTTACCTTTGACACCGGAGCAAGGGAGGTAACTCTTTGTTACGGACAAATGATTAAAAATGAACACGTCTAAATAAATACTTTGTGTTTCAGACTGACGGGCCGGGGTAGTGATTTTTATTTTTGGCAAATATTCCTCTCTGTAAATACTTATTCCGTATATCCCCTTTATTAAAAAAAAAATTCCCCTCCATTTAATTCAAATTGCGAGTATTTCATTATTGAATATTACAACATGAAATTTAAATTATACATGCCATCTCTGTTGTTCCGCGCACCGTATTTGAAAAATCATTTGTTTACAGTTTATGAAGGAGAGTTTGAGTTAGTCACTTGGCAACCTTGCAAACAGTTTCTCTACAGGACAGAGATCAATTGTCCCTGGATTCTCTTAATTTGCGATTCTGTGTCAGAACAGAAAATATAATTAACAAATGTCTCGAAAATCGAACGATGCAAATAGTAATTTCAATTCTTCCTCGATGCAGAAATATGGTACCCATCTATAGTACCTAAACTTTATGAATTTAAACGCAGTACTAGATTGGCGGCTAGGTCTCATTATTTTATAGCTGAAATGGCTAGATGCAACCGTAAGTACTATGCTAACAGTTTCTTCTCTCGCACTTCTCGCTTGTGGAATTATCCTCCGCCTTCATACTTCCCAGTTTCATATTTAAAAATTTAAATGCAATGTCAATCGACCATATCAAACTGAAACACCGGTTCCCGCCTGATCACCGAAGTTAGGCAACGTTGAGTGGCCGCCTCTGAAAGCCAGGTGCTGTGAGCTTGGATGTGCGGTGGATTTCATGCATAACATATCGGAATTGTAAAACAGAGAGCCGAGTTACGATTCTAACGTGTCTCGTTATCTTCACATACGCAAAAATATCAGTTAATAAAGCAATATCTTCAAGATTTTATATGCAATCGATATCGTTATCTTCTGCCTTCTTAATTCTTAGTAGTATTCGTAGTAGTATTTTCTCTACCACTAATTAACATCTTGCGTCCCAGTGGTATTATTGCCTTGTTTGGGGTGAAATGATTCAAATCTATATTTTAGCTTTGGACTTCGATAATTGGATAACTACCCATTGACAGAAACCAATCCTCGCTTCAATTTCCTTACAAAGTTAATGTAAAATAGTCAACCGTCGTGTACAAGGTGTAGAGGTAGCGAAACATAATGTATTTTGGGCCATGCGTGGAATTAAATTATCTTACAAGATCACCGACGAGATTTGCAAATCAGCCATTAGCAGCCATAATTCTGCGACAATGTCTGCATTGACAACGACTTACAAACTCCGACATTCAGTGTAGTTCGTCAATTCCTGCGGAACCAGTGGTAAGGCCGCTTCACATAAAACGAAGTTCTTCTTCGAGCAAAGATGAGAGGGGGGAGGGGCTTAAAATCATCATGACACGCCACCGACTTCGATGGGCCGGACATCTTTGCCCGACTGCCAAACATCTAACTACCCAAACAAATCGTCTACTTAGAGCTCGCTTCTGACGAGAACCCCACGGTGTCGATTCAAGTGTCAGCTAAAAAAAAAACACCTTGACGAGGACAGAAAAAGATCCGTGCAATTTGGAGATGGAAGTTGCAGAAAAACAGTCCACAAAATACAGCATTCTTGGAAAACACCAGAAGACAAATACAAAAAAAAATTAAAAAACTGCAGAGAGAAAAGTGGCCTTGTTTTATAGAGCGCCAATGGGTGAACTTATTCCAGTCAACAGGGTTGACATCTCAATTATAGGCTACAAACTAGCTGATTGACAGAAATCTGTAAGCTTAATCCTTGCGCTAGCCTGGATATTTTAGGTTTATTTTTCTCTTCACTGACAAAATCTTTCAACAAAATTAATTTTCTACTTCTCAACAACTGTCTTCTGTAAAACATAGATCTATGTCCAGATTTTCAATACCAAATATCCATGGTTTTCATTATTTCTAGACCCGTAAATTAAAATAAAACGTATTTTTAATGCATTCTCGAAATTGTTGTACAACAATCCTCCAACAGATTTTTGGCATGAGTTGTATAAAACTCACATTATTACATATCAAAATCTATGAATTTTAATCAAACTGATAGAATACAACAATTTGGATTATCTGAAATCCGATTATCATTGTTTGATGTAACTTTTCAAGAATTGGAAGCAGAGTGTTCTGCGCATGCGTTAACAGACCACCTTTCGTGCAGTTTCCTCGTCTGCAATAATATGCAACTGAGTGGATTTGTCGAAGTGTCACATTCATGACGAATATCTATCGAGTTTTATTTGAAATTTGGATATTGGCCCGAGAAAACTAATCAAATCATTAAAAATGCTTTTAGGAATGATTGAATGAGCAAAACCCAGATTAAATATTGGTAACGTCATTTCAAATTTGGCCGAAATCGTCTGTATGTGTTTTGCCGCCCTGGAGCGTTTTTGACACGCACAGTACTCGAGAAAGATGAGTGCGTGCGGATTGTAATAAAAGGAAAGCATGGATTGAAATTGCGATAATTATAACATCCGGAAACTGCATGGTCGGTCCAAATATATTCTGGACATTTTTCATCTGTTTTTTTTTTTTTTAGTATTATTTACTGAATACAAGACGAAAGAGCCACTCAAGGAGGAGGGTAAAAAATCATGTTTTACAAGGTGGTGTATAGGAATAGAGAATGAAATATGTAGGATAGAAACGGTTGGGTGTAGACTTAAAGAGATTAATATCTGGAGGGGGGGGAGTTGCCTGAGTGGAACTCCCTCCTCACTAATGGATTCTAAAGGAATTTGGATTAATTAACTGTGTATGTGGCATTGGCTGGTCCTAGGTGTAAAGCTCTAGATTGGTGAAATCAAGGAATGTAGTTAACCCAGACATTGGCTAAGATAAGTGTATATATATATATATATATATATATATATATATATATATATATATATATATATATAGTGGCCCCGACGATTGCATCTAGCATGAAACAGACTGTCGCCTCTGAGTGTTGACTTCTATGTTCACTTTTATATTTACACACGCTCTATCTCTGATATTGAGCATTTTATCGGATAAATATAGCACACCTCAAGACTATATTTCTTTATATATATATATATATATATATATATATATATATATATATATATATATATATATATATATATATATATATATATATATATATATATGTTCATTAAAAGCGACAGTCAAGGTAGTATGGTTCAGTTTTTATTTAATTTTTCTTGTGTTCGAACAAGAGCTTCCTTTTCTGGACAAAGACTGTGTAAAAACTGTCCAAATGTTTTATAGTTCCGAGCGCTTTCGGCTATACCTTTAGCCATTATCAAGGATGATTCGATTTTTCAGTTTAATTGAGTGTGCGCATTATGTGTGTGTTTTAGTGTGTTGTAGGGATGTTTTAATTTCCGAATACGGTTAGAACATTGTGGCCTTGTTCGTAGTTAATATTGTTAAGAGTTGGCTTTTTCTTTTTTATTCTTGGAGGTTCCATTATTTTTAATCTTTTTTACAGATGGATGAATTTAATATATTTGTGTTTTCTACTCGTATGTTTCTAATGGAGTCTGGTAAATTTTATGTGTATGTTTAAATGGGTTCTAATGGAGCTATGAATAGATAGGTGTAACGTAAGACGTCTGGATGAGCATGAATTTGTGTAACAGATGTAATTATTTATGAGTCCGGTTGGATCATAGATATATAAAAGTGAACATTCAAGTCAACACTCAGAGGCGACAGGCTGTTTCATGCTAGACGCAATTGTTAGGCTTGACTTCAATGTTACTTTTATATTTAGATACGCTATATCTCTGATATTGAGCACTTTATCCCATATATATAGCACAATTTAAAACTATATTTATTCATATATATATCTATCTATCTATCTATCTATCTATCTATCTATCTATCTATATATATATATATATATATATATATATATATATATATATATATATATAAATCAAAGGTTGTCAGGTTTAGTTAGGTTTTTAAAATATGAATTAGATAAACATGATACCATCAAACACAACCTACATGGTGATGACAGTTTTTCCATGTTTGCCACCCCCCTTTTGAAAAACTGACAATAACTTGTTTTGTCACTGATACCAATGAAAAGAAATAACATAGCCACATCTATTACCTCTTGTAATTACAGGTTTGTATTTAGTCTTGTTTTAACTTTGACTCGTCATCATGACTGTAGACATCCAACCGCTTACCTGTCGTGCTACTGGTAGGTATGCTGTCATGATCACTGGAAGAAATTTGACATCTGCGGTTAACAAAGGTCATTGGTGATAGAATTAGTTTCTGTTTCTTATGATCTGTAGTGTAACCCCTATTATTTTTTTAAAGTATAGTTCGCACAAGAACCACTCAAGGTAGAGCATTACTAAATGCTGTAAGTGTGCATGGAGCAAGAGTTGTATATTATAAATAGATGTAGAACAGAGAGCAGTTGACCCTAGAACTAGTTTTTCAACATAAAACGGATGTAAGACATACCATCCGCACATTACAGAACCTCGTATTGCGAAACGGTCACCCATCAAGTTACTGACCAGGCTCGGCGTTGCTTAACTTCCGGGATCGTACGGGAACTGGTGTTTCGACGTGATGCGGATTTAAGATATACTACCCGCACATTCAAGATTAAAGTGCCTAGTATTTACAAGCGGTCACCCATCTAGGTACTAACCAGGTTTGACGTTGCTTAACTTCGGTGATCGTACGGGAATTGGTATTTCAACATGACGCGAATGTAAGATATACCGCCTACACATTCAAGTTTACAGCGCCTCGTATTCCAAAGCGGTCACCCATCTATGTACAAACCCGGCTTGACGTTGCTTAACTTCAGTGATCGTATGGGAAATGGTATTTCAACGTGATGAGGATATACGATCCACACATTCAAAATGACAGCGCCTGGTACTCACAAACGGTCACCCATCTTGGTAATAACCAGGCTTGACGTTGCTTAACTTTGGTGCCGATGTTTTTTGAGGAGGTCGAACAATGTACATTTGATAGGAGAACTAACCATGAATACTGATGAAAGAGGCAGCAATAAATATTGTTTGTTGAAATAATATTTACTTCAGAAGGCATCTCGACATTATTTTATAGCGTAAGTGGATTCCCAGAGGGCAAGCTCGGCTTTTCATCCCTTCATCTCAAGCCATGGATAGGGGTTGCGGTCTGCCAGACTCGCCGTTGCTTAATTTCGGTGATCTTACGGGAACCGGTGTTTCAATGAAATGTGGTCGTAAAAACCGCCGGTCTGACGTTAAGCAGAATGTAACAGTGTAGCGGTTTTTTGATTGTCTTGAAAGATGTAATACACGACATTTCAACTATTGTTTAAAAAGAAAGACGTATATTGAAGGCATTAAATCTCCATTACCCTTCTAGTCGTTTTTGTTGATAATAACGTTTTAGAACAGACCACTTAATTTATGTGTCTTCCATGCAGATTCTAAAACCGAAGTTTATAAGCCAATTTAATGTTGTTTCTACTGAAGTCTCATGAGTTTTAAGAGAGATAAAATATTTGCCTCCGTGTCAGCGCTATTTTTTATTATTTCTAAATAGCTACTCCTTCGTTGTGGTTGTCTTTTTTTAATCCCCGAATTAACTCAGATGTGTGACACTTGCTCGAATCCTACTTTAAATGTCTGAGTTGAAGAAAAATTTATTTTGAGTATTTAAAATTGTACGAAACAGGCAACAAGAAAAAAAAATGACATAATAAAATTTAAATATTCGCTTTTTCTTTTCCTCGACACAAATATCAACGAAATTTATTTATCTTAATTGACCATATTAACACTAAACATCGCCATATTTAGCTTTGTGACCGAAGACAGAAATTTCGGTAAAATGGCTGACTGAAACAAAAGTAAGTAACGACGTTTGGATAAATATATATTAGAAAAATATTCAGACGTCCGCAATATTCTTCATTTGGCGAAAGATGCTTCCCCAGAACTAAAATAAAATGGTAAATTATAGACATTGCATTGTAATTTTTTCATATATTTTTATAATCTTGTAAAGATAAAATTATTGTTGGAAATAATCAATAAAATTAAGCATTATTTATTCATTAGGTTGTTTATTTGCACTATTTATGTATTAGAGTGTTTATTTGAAATGTTGACAGAATATCGGCAAATGGCCAATTGATTCGAACTTTATAAAATGGTAAATTATGATTGCTTCGTATATTTTGATAATTTAGTAAATTTCTAGAAATAAAAGAATATACGTATTTCTTTATAAATTTGGAAATAATGAAGAAATATAATTTTAAGGTGTGCTATATTTATGGGATAAAGTGCACAATATCAGAGATAGAGCGATGCAAATATAAATATAAAAGTGAACATTGAAGTCAAAACTCAGAGGCTGTTTCATGCTAGGCACAATCGGCGGCCTGACGATTGCGCCTAGCATGAAACAGCCTATCGCCTCTGAGTGTAGACTTCAATGTTCACTTTTATAATTAAATTTGTAAATTATAAATATCGTATTGCATTAGTTTTAATACTGTTGTAACCTAGAAAGGGTTACTGAATGAGTAAAACGGACGTTGGAAATAAAATGGTAATCTTTATAACATCAACAAAATACAATACACGCCAGCGCCGTGAAATATGTAAACCACTGCTAGTGGTGGACTACGTAGACAGCATATTACGATATTTATCTGCCTCCCCACGAGGTAGGATGCGGCACAAGGCTAAATTTAATGTGGGGAAATCCAAGCCTGTGGTCTCGGGCAAAAATTGCCGTGTACCCCGCATGCGCGGGATCTGGTATCTGTCTACTTCCCCGGACGAGACTCTACCCTTCAGTATAGCATCGTCCTGGTCCCTCTCTGCCTTCAGGCAGAGAGTTCGACACGGCAAGAGCTTCCCACACCGACAGCTCACGCTGCCAGCGAAGACAGCATAGTACCACCACTTACAATAGTGTAGAACGTATTTATAAGGATTGGGATATACCCATTAGTGTTCATAGATACGGAATATAACAAATACATTAGTATTAGTGTTTAGAATGTTGGAAATATAAGATTATTATCGTGAATAAACTACTGAATAAAAAAATTGTTTTTAATATTTTTGTTGCACATTCTCAAGAACAAAATAAATGTATAAATTCACTTTCGTCAAGGTTTTATTACAATTCTAATCATCACTTTTTGTTTAAAAAAAAATATAAGCATTGCCGAGGAGTGGAGGTAGTTAGAATAATAGCGGTGTCAAGGGAAAAACCGTTCTTTAATAATTTTGCAGGCGCGAATGATAAACAGTGACATTTTTTTAATTCTTCCTATTTAATAAATTCTGCCTCTGATATAACAAGTTAATACGAACGTATGTTTTTGTTTTTGCTTTTGTTTTTTTGTTTTTTTTGCTTTTGTTTTTTTTTTACCTTTCTAGAATATTTTCAGCCCATCATTCTTCTGGCAACATTGACCATCTTTCTACACTGAAACAAAACTAAGACGTCCCTAATATTATTCATTTAGCGAAACATGCCTTCCAAAAGTTAAGCAAAGTATTAAGAAACAGAAAATGTCGTTAGAAACAAAGGAAAGTGTACTGAACTGTTATGAAATATCATTCCTTCTATATGTCAGTCAATGCTGCACAATCTCCTCACAGATGAAGAAGAGACTTGAGACAACAGAAATGTAGTTCTACAGAAGGATGCTGAGGATACCATGGTTCGAACATTTGGGCAAGGACGAAGTTTGAAAGAAAATGGAAACAAAAAGGATACATATACTTAACATCAGGAAGAGACAGTTTAATTTCGTAGAGCACATAATAAGGAAGGCAGGCTTGGAAAGTTTGACACTCAGACGCCAGATAGAAGGAAAGACGGACAGAAGAAAACAAGGCATAGCCTACATAGTGAGCTTGAATAAATGAATGGTGGAAGAAGGTTTAGGAGTGATATCGAAAAAGACATTAAGAGCTAAAAACGACAGGAAATTGCAGAGAGCCATGATCTCCTATATCCTGCAAGGACCCAGATGGTAGAAGATGAAGAAGAATTCTGTATTTACTGCAGAGGTCTCGATTATAATGTGTTGATAACATAGTTTTGTGGAATGTATTCCTCATGCTGCTATTATAACGGCTCTGTAAAACGTTCATGTTACAATAGTTATTTTACACGTCTCAGTTGAGAGTTTGGGGCCTGAATGCATTTCCACAAGCCTCTGTTTGAAGGTCTTCTTCATCTTTAATTTATGATAACCTCGCTATAAATGTCTGGATTATTTTGTAATGTTCATATTCCATCTATTATGAAATGGCCTTCGTCGAAACGTCTTTGGCTAATTGTTTATTGACAAAAACCACTATACAAAGGCCTACGTCATAATTCTGTTGATAGAGTCATCGCATGTTAGCTCAAAGGTCATCTTCTGGGAGGTGGGATTTTTTGAGGAAAGGTCATAGTTCATCGGTTATCGTAAGAAATCCCTCGATGGTTCTTTATATGCAAAGACCTCGATGTAAATGTCTTGATAATTTTGTATCTCTTCAGCTCTTAGCAGAAATGTCATTAGTTTGGGTTAAGTCATTTTTTTTACAGTATATCAAGCTCAATGTATTATTTAATGCCGACAAGATTTTAAGAATATATTCATTTGGTTGTTTAACGAAATATCAAGACTTTATGGGTCATTTGATGCCAAAATTTAATTTTCTTAGGATCATTACTAATTTCATTTAAAAAATGTATTGTTCGTAATTTTCTTTTTTTAACAAAAATGTATTGCTGGTAATTTTTTAAAAATGTATTGCTAGCAATATATTTTTCAATATTGTATTGCTGGTATTTTTCCTATAAAAACTTATTTTTTATACTTTCATAGGTTTTTTGGGGTTAACTATTTGCCCATAGCTGAGACCTTAACATGGCTACCACCCAAGATCAGGGTGTACGTGTTAACAAAAGCAATTAAAAGGTTAGTTACAAGCTCCACAAAGTCTCCCGATCAGAGGCCTTGATGCCGGATGTAGTTTATCGTCATACTCCCGTCGAGTAATATCATTAGTATTTGTTAGTTTGTGCTCATAAATAAATTTGTTCAAAACA
The DNA here is from genome assembly GCA_964036315.1 of Acanthosepion esculentum. Classification (NCBI taxonomy): domain Eukaryota; kingdom Metazoa; phylum Mollusca; class Cephalopoda; order Sepiida; family Sepiidae; genus Acanthosepion; species Acanthosepion esculentum. The sequence continues at coordinate 9,062,051 of OZ038494.1, forward strand.
GTTCAATGAAAGCATACGACTATAGATCAAAGCGGAGCTTTGAAAAGCATTTGAAAGACTAGCATAATATTTTTGATTGATCTAAATCACAGCATTTTTTCGTCATCGCCCATTTTCACAAGGGAAATTTCTCCACCACCCACCAGTATAGTAAATACTCAAAAGCATACGAAAATTGTTTGGTAAATGTATGTTACTGGTATATAAACTGAATTTATGATGTAGTAAAAAACAAACAAAGGGAGGTAACAAATAACGATAAACTTCTGTGGCTGTTGCTGCTACTACTACTAAACGTACAGAATTCAGGAAGACAGAAGACAGCGATTGATGTTGCATTTAAATAATTATAATACGTTTTATATGTTAGCTTTTGTGAAGGTTGAGTACGGTGGTAATAACTTTTTGTTGCTGTTGTTTCTTCAGTAAGCACATTTTGACATGGGAACATTTTCCACCACTCACCTGTATAGTAAATACTGAAAATCATACGAAAATTGTTTGGTAAGTGTTTGTTACTGGTTCATGAACTGACATAGTCAAAAAAAAAAAAAAGAAAGAAAGGGAGGTAACAACTAAAACTGACTTATGCGACTTTTCCTGCTACTGCTGCCGTATTAAAGAAAATAACGAAAGTGAATTTTTCCTTTGAAAACAAAATGTATGATTTAGATACATGGTCAATGTTAAAGTTATAATTAGGGTGAGTGTGTCAAATGTTGATAAAATTTCAACCATTTTTGTTCATAAATACAAAATTCAAAAGAATATTTTATAAAAGCTACTAATAAAAAAACGCCGAACATTTTTTGTAGTTCTTGATCTTTCCGTATCTGATTTATATATAAAAAAAATATTATTTAGTCTGAAAAACTATTTGAATGTTTACATTATTTACATTGTTCAGACAGTTGTCCTCATTTTTATTGTCATATTCACGACGTTTCGGCCGTTGTACTCTCCGGTTTTCTTTAGGATCCGTCTATATTTCTGAGATGAGGTATTGTAACTATTTACATTGTTCGGACTATTGTCCTAATCTTTCTCGTTATATTCACGACGTTTCGGCCGTTGTACGCTCCAGACATCTTTAGGATCTGTCTATGTTTCTGAGATGAGGTATTGTAACTATTTACATTGTTCGGACTATTGTCCTAATCTTTCTCGTTATATTCACGACGTTTCGGCCGTTGTACGCTCCAGACTTCTTTAGGATCTGTCTATGTTTCTGAGATGAGGTATTGTAACTATTTACATTGTTGGGATTGTTGTCCTCATCTTTATTGTAATATTCACGACGTTTCGGCCGTTGTGCGCTCCGGCCTTCTTTAGGATCTGTCTATATTTCTGAAATTAGGTATGGCAACTGTTTACAGTGTTATTTTTCAATTTGAAAACATTTCCTTCCACTCACCTGTATAGCAAATATTCAAAACCATACGAAAATTGTTTGGTAAAAGTTTGTTACTGGTTCATAAATTGATTTTATGATGTAGTAAAAAAATACCAAACTGAAGTGACAAATAATGCTGACTACTGTTGTAACAAAGAAAAAAAATGGAGGTAAACTTGACCAGTGGAACCGATAGAGAAAATACCAAAATATTCTTTGTTTTCAGAGAAATTTATATCTTATCTAGGAATGTAACCCAGTTATTTCCATACAGTCTCTTGCGTTTTTTTCTACGAGTTCTTCACATTTCTTCTTTTTTTGATTGAAATACATTTTTAAAACTCAAAATAATATTTCCCTCCACCAAAATATCCAGTCGCCCAATATTTACTGTTCAGTTGCTATGGCACTTCTGTGGACTATATGCTCCAGGTTTGGAAACTTTATGTAGATTCTTTTTAGCGTCAGGTTTACCTGGCCTCTACGTTTGTACATTCCGGACTTCTTTAGCATCCGTCTATATTTCTGAGATGAGAAATTGTAACTATTTACATCGTTCGGGCTGTTGTCCTCATCTTTATTGTCATATTAACAATATTTTAGCCGTTGTACTCTCCGGTCTTCTTTAGCATCCGTCTATATTTCTGAGATGAGGTATTGTAATAATTTACATCGTTCGGACTGTTGCTTTCATAGTGTTTTAACTCTAGTTTTGGCGGTTAACCATTTGCTCATAGATGGGATATTGACACGTGCTACCACCCCAGGTCAGGGTGTACATGGGAACAAAACCAATTAAAAGGTAGTTCCAAACCCCACAAAGCCTCCCGGTCAGAGGCATTGCTGTCTGACGTAGTTTATCGTCATACTCAGGCTATTTTGCTGCTCGTAGATAGTTTATTCAATTTGCTTGTTCTTATTTTCTTGATTTCAAATGAAAATGTAGAAATCTTCCAATATTTTTTCTTGGTATTTTCACTTGGTAAAATTTTAATTTGTAACTATAGCTTAGAATAGTGCAAAGAAATTTCAGTTTAAAATGACGCCATGATGATAGGACCATAACAGACATCTTTGTCATGTCATACATTGCCACCGGTTTCATTTTTCAAAATGATTAAATTTTTAATTATGGCTTTAGATATATGAAAGAAAGAAAGCATCAGTTTAACGCTACGAATGCGGCCTTTCTTTCCATGAATTATGACCATTTTGCTTAAAGTTCGATTTTCTTTATTTCACATGAAGACTAGCAAATTCCCCGCCTCATTTCACTACAATCTATAGTTTCCAATCTTTTCGTTTATAAATATAGCTTTGATATATGGAAAAAAGGAAGTGGCAGTTTAATATGTCGTCAGTATACGTGTTAAGGCCTTGGAAGATATTAATAGATCATCTTGGATTATCTAAAAATTTAAAAGAAAAACACAAACAGACAATACTCATCAGCTATTTTCAAGATGAAAACAAACCGGAGAATTTCAAAGAATTGCGCAACCGCTTTGATGTATTCCTTAAAATGACAGTCGCTCCTAATTTGATTGGATTTGCTTGACAAATTTAAATAAATATATATTTATATATTTGAAAATGACACTGGAAAGATTTACACGAACATAATTCAATTACTATTTAGATTTTCGCAAGAAGTAATTAAGAAAATTTATCACATTTCTTATTGTGATTTTGAGGTTTTCTTTTTTTTTTGGAGGCGGTATCGATTTTGTCAATGAAAGAAAATGCAGTGACTTTGAAATGATTTGAGAATTAATTTGTTTAAGAACAGAAAATTTCCCTTAATTATCCAGGGCATTAAAAATAATGTTCTTTTTTAAACATATAACAATAATTCTTCACACAAAACGAAAACATTTTGAAGGTCAATACTGAAAAAAGGCGTTTTCAAGGTAAAATCTTCATAATATATTTTAGCGGTCAAAACCCCCAAAATATATTTTGATGATTAAATCCTTTAAAATAACTTTTAAATGTCAAATCCCGAAAATATAGTTTTGATGGTCAAATCCCTGAAAAACATATTTTACGGTCAAATCCCCAAAAATATATTTCGAAGGTCAAATTCCTATAATCAAAGAGAACAGTAAACATCCAGAATCTAAAGTAAGTTAATCAGAAATAAAGAAAAGTACAAGCCGTGAGAAAAAATATCTGGCAACTGGACAGAATACAAGAGCGCTATATATTTGAAATCGAATAGGTTATTTTGCTGCTCCTGGTAAAATAGACACCAAGGCTATTTTGCAGGTCCTGGTAAAACAGACACCAAGACTATTTTGTTGGTTATGGTAAAATAAATACGAAAGCTATTTTAATGATCCTGGTAAAATAGACACCAAGACTATTTTGCTGGTCCTTGTAAAATAGATACCAAGGATATTTTGCATGTTTTGGAAACATAGATACCAAGGCTATTTTACTCGTCCCGGTAAAACAGACACCAAGACTATTTTGCTGGTCCCTGTAAAATAAATACCAAGGCTGTTTTGCTGGTAAAATAGATACCGAGGTTATTTTTCCGGCTCTGGCAAAATAGACGCGAAGACTATTCTGCTGGTCCTTGTAAAATAGATACCAAGGCTTTTTTGCTTGTTCTGGTAAAATAGACACCAAGACTATTTTGCTGGTCCTTGTAAAATAGATACCAAGGATATTTTGCATGTTTTGGAAACATAGATACCAAGGTTATTTTTCTGTTCTCGGTAAAACAGATACCAAGACTATTTTGCTGATCCCTGTAAAATAGATACCAAGGCTGTTTTGCTGGTAAAATAGATACCGAGTTTATTTTTCCGGCTCCGCGAAGACTATTCTGCTGATCCTTGTAAAATAGATACCAAGGCTTTTTTGCTTGTTCTAGTAAAATAGACATCAAAGCTATTTTACTGCTCCTGGTAAAATAGGTACCAAGGTTATTTTTCCGGTTCCGGCAAAATAGACACCAAGACTATTTTGTTGGTTATGGTAAAATAAATACGAAGGCTATTTTAATGATCCTGGTAAAATAGACACCAAGACTATTTTGCTGGTCCTTGTAAAATAGATACCAAGGATATTTTGCATGTTTTGGAAACATAGATACCAAGGCTATTTTACTCGTCCCGGTAAAACAGACACCAAGACTATTTTGCTGGTCCCTGTAAAATAGATACCAAGGCTGTTTTGCTGGTAAAATAGATACCGTGGTTATTTTTCCGGCTCTGGCAAAATAGACGCGAAGACTATTCTGCTGGTCCCTGTAAAATAGATACCAAGGCTTTTTTGCTTGTTCTGGTATAATAGACACCAAAACTATTTTGCTGGTCCTTGGTAAAATAGGTACCAAGGTTATTTTTCCGGTTCCGGCAAAATAGACGCCAAGACTATTTTACTGGTCCTTGTAAAATAGATACCAAGGTTATTTTTCCGGTCGCGGTAAAATAGACACCATGTTTATTTTCCTGGTCCTGGTAAATTAGACACCATGGCTATTTTGCCAGTAAATATAAACAGTGTTTTAGAACTAAGAATATATAATATTTGAGAGCGAGAACACAGTGGTTGTGTGAGCTGTGAAGGCAGGGCTTGAACAACATCGATTCTGTGGTCTGTCTCTATTGTCTTCTGACTTTCAGACCCTAAATAATTGCCAAGCGAACGATGCCCAAGGACAAGTTTGCCTTTTTCAGAGACTGTTATGCCTGAAGTGCTTAAAATATTCAGAGACTTCTATATTTCTTTGATGATGATTAATTGATTTTAACTTGTGTTTAAACAATTGATGGTGGAAAAGATTTTAAATTTACTTCACAACTGACGATGGAAATAAACAAACTTCTGTTTAATATCTGTGTTTTGTTATTTTTAACATTACCTGCCTTCATAATAATAAAAATGCTTACCGCTAAAATAACTGAGATCGGTAAAAATAAGTTTAAAAGCAAATTTGTCTAATTTACCGCGACGGGCAAAATAGCCTCTTCCTTTTCTAATCAATCGATTGCTTCCAGATCCTAATGTTTTTATTTTTTAATTATTCTCACATAGTAATTTTAGTTACTTTGCATTGCAATTATTTAAACTCTAATTGTATTTTATGATTTTTTTGTACCCAGTCAGTGGTGATTGGAATATTCTTAATGCGTCATAAGCACAGAAGTAGGGCACGTTCTTAACGTAAAACACTAACTGATGGTTGGTTAAATGAAAATTCCAGCATGAACTCGACCAATATCTAACTTTTTGACTGTAATGGTACCCAAATGGTACGCCGTGCCTCATAGGTGCGGCAGAAGAGGATAGCCGGTGAGGCGGAAGAGGATAGCAGGTGAGGCGGAAGAGGATAGCCGGTGAGGCGGAAGAGGATAGCCGGTGAGGCGGAAGAGGATAGCAGTTGAGGCAGAAGAGGATAGCCGGTGAGGTGGGATGATTGAAAGACAATCACAGATTTAGAAGCGGTTTAAAAATATCTGCATATGGTAACTAGGGTCCGCAAATTGAAGGAGAGTGTTATCAACGATAATATTCTGAATTTGAATCAGCAGTTATCTCCCGTTTCTTTATTTTTAAAAATACTTTTTATCGCATGAAATTTGGTCAAGCGCGGGCGAACTATTATTCCGAAAATGTGGCCCAGAGAAAAATAAAAGTTTGGAAACCACTGTTAGCGGACGTAGTGATTTTCCAAGCGCAGCTTAGATGTGGCACAAGGCCAAATGTAGGGGGCACCCAGTGAGTATCGAACTCACTATTCAGTCGTAATTTTTCTAGCGAGACATGCTTGCTAACCATTACACTGCCTCGAGCTGTCCCACTGGAAGCGGACGTATGTCGACTCTTTTGCCTATTCTTTGTCATTTTTGTCCCGTAGGAATGACTGCTTCATTAACTTTTGACATCTAGTTAGACTCACAGATAAAATCTATCCAATAATTTTTTATTAGATGAAGCATCAGCAGCCATTATTAATCTTTGGCTTGTCCTAATTTTACTTGTTTTAATTACAACTACGAAGACTACCAGTTAATCTCGATAAAGCGTCTCCGATTCCTTTTGGGGGACGAATTATTTTCCATCCTCCAACTTCTCTCTCACAGGCGGGATCTGGTAAGCCTGACGCTTCTCTATCGCTTCTGCCATGGAAAGTACACGGACGAAGTACATTCTTTGGTTCCGCCATGTTTAAACTTCATGCCACTTATATATATTATAGCTAACCATCCACATTCCCTTCGTATTTCATTAAGCCAATTTGACACGATTCCGATAATTATGAATTCTGTAGTGTATATATATATATATATATATATATATATATATATATATATATATATATATATATATATATATATATAATTTATTCGAAAATTATAACATAAACATGTTATAAAATCATATTTTAAAATAGCCATTTTGTTTCAACACTTCTGGTGTCATTTCAAGTCGATGGTATACAACACCATCACTTGATAAGACACCAGAAGTTTTTGGTTATTGGAATTTATTCCGAAAACACCAATCCTATATATAAAAAAAACAAAAACAAATGAAAACTACAGACAAAGTTCATTTTCATTTTCTCCATCAAGACATTCATTTCTGTATTTCACTCAAACCAGCAACCGAAATTTTTTTCCCATGATGATGGCCATGTTGGCCGAAACTAATCGAGGAATCTAAATGAAATAATAATAAAAACGATGTCTGAAGATTTTAATTTTCTAATATTTTTTATTGTTCAATATACATATATATATATATATATATATATATATATATATATATATATATATATATATATATATATTTATCCTGACTGGTTACTCGTTTTCCGAGTACAGCAGTCTGCTAAAGAAGCTAGAAAATCCCTATTCTAAACTCCTGGCGTTTTTTTATTGAGCACCCACATAATGTACCTGTGGTTTATATTGAAGTATACTGGGTGCGCCTTATTTACAGTTTCTCTCTGAGATATCGAAACATCTGGTGTAATCAAGACTTTAAACAAATACGGCTCACTCACACCCTCGGTTGCAATGACTTGTGATTTCGTGCTAACATAACATCCGTCGATCCACTTTTACTCACAAGGATTTGGTTAAAGATTGGTATCATTCTCGGGCATTTTCCAAACATACCGTGCAATAGAATTTCCTCCAAAGATAGTTGACATTTAGAAGTCCCTTTCCTGGCAAATCGATCAAAAGTATGTGCATTAAGGCGGTGCAAAAATGACGGAAGCCGAGATGACAGGTCAGGGCCGATAACATTACAAATTATTTTAATTTTATCAAGAATCTCTAAATATATAGCTGTTGTGGCGTTCTCCCTCTAATGAGGGTATGGTGGACTCTTCCACTTACTATAAATTTACTGGGAGATGTAGGCCTCAGGATAGAGCTGTTCTACTGAGGCTGTCAGCAGCTCCTGTCGAACTCTCTGCTTTTAGCAGAGAGGAACCCGGACGAGGCTGTACCGAAGAGCAGAGTTTCGTCCGGGGAGGTAGACACACCCGAACCCGTTTATGCGGGTTCTACGGGGATATTTTTGGCCGAGCCTACGGGATCGGATGACCCACGTTAAACTCGGCCTTGTGCCAAATGTACCCTCACTTGCGGGATGGCTCCTAAATATCGGAACAGTGATAGACTGAACACTGGTCGACTGATACACACACTTCTGTTTTATTTATTTTTCAATACACTATTTATCTGCAACCGCTTGTTTTGTTATTCTTCATAATTTACTTGGTCACAACAATAGCAGAAATTCGAGACCAGATGCGATTGCAATATTCAATTCAGAGACAAATGGTGAACGAACAAAGGTGTAAAATAGATTCTGGCTAGAAGAAACGTCTGGCCGTCCAAGTGAACTTACTTTCCTAGCAGCAGTCCTAGCAATTCTTTCAATGTAATCGTTCCACTTGATGCCTGTGGAAACCGTTAGCTCGAGAAAGCACAATGAGTCAGTGTCCTTGAGGTCAACATCAACCATCTTGATAAAAGACAAAAAGCTTCCCTAAAACGATTAACAGAGAGCTGTTATTTTTGGTGGTATCAAAATTAACAAGACATTTCTTGGCCCAGTTAAGAAAGGGTTTCAGGTCATTATTTTAAATTAGACAAAGAAATCATATATGTAAGAACAGTAAGATATATAATCCGGTGTTCTTATAGATATTTTTATTTTTACAAAACAGCGCTCAATGTACATTTACAGAGCATAAATATTATAAATTAACTGATTTAAAAATAAGATTTCATCTCTACTCAGGAGTTGCCATGTTTCAAAATCAGAGACCAAATATATATATATATATATATATATATATATATATATATATATACTCTTTACAAATCAGGATATAAAGTTAAAAGCTCTACATGTTATTTATATTTATATTTTATTATTTTCACACATGCATTGATCAACTTTTAATACTACTGTTTCCTGATCTGATTCAACTCTGACCATTAACCTTATATATATATATATATATATATATATATATATATATATATATATATATATATATATATATATATACACCCTTGTGCAAATTAATCGAAAGAAAATGAATAATTACTTTATTATTTACTTTTTATCGTATTTATCCAATGGCCCATTGCATATGTTATTACTTCGTATGTCCATTCCACAGAGTCGTACCATGAAGATTGATTCTCGATTGGATTTAAATCAGGACAGTGTCCGACTGTAATACTTTGATTTGCTCACTGGTAAAGCTTGTCATTGTGTTCGTGCAGCGTTACAGTTTTCGTACGCTTCCTTGGAGTAACGTCCATCGCTGACAATGACCCCTGGAAAACTAATCGACAGTCGAGACAATAGTGTCTGGGCGTGATGAAAATCTGATACAAACACGGATGGCGCAATATTTTTCAAGGCCAAACAAATTGCATCATACACCTCTAAAATAGATTCATATTACTGCACACCACTGCAAATGACCTAACATGTGACCTTAATATTAAGAAACCCACTCGAGAACTGATGATATCAAGATTTAATAATAATGTTATTAGTAGATAAAGCATTGTCAGTCATTATTGGTTTCATTTATTAATATTTCTTTCATCTTAATTTTAATTTTAATTTCATTTAATTTTAATTGCTTTGCATTGCAACCTTTTGAACAGGATTAGAGATTTATCTTGGTCTGTTTTCAGGATTTGGTTTCTGGATGCTTCTAAAATCTGTTCATTGTTTTTCACTTCCAGCAATTCTTTGCGTTCAGTGTTATTATCTCCTTGCTTAGATTGAAATGATTAAAACAAATCTACTCTGACCTTCATTGGGTTTATATTTTATTAGTAGATAAATTGTTGTCAAACATTTACTAATTCTGACGAGTAATTCATTCAGCTTCATTTAAATTGATTTTCAACGTGACTAATTACACCAACAATTATTGTAATATTATATAAAGGAGTGCCAACCGCGATCGGTTTTTAACTGATATTTCGTTAATGGTAATTTTGTTACGTGCTTTTCTTTTCGTGATATTACTCCGGTGGGCAGGGAACAAGAAACGCCGATCGAAAATAATTAATGGTTTGGCTTGGTTTATTTTGTTTTACGGTATATTAAACTCAATGGGTTATTTAATGACGACAACATTTCTAGGATAGATTCGTATGAATAGAATATGTATTCTTTGGTTTAGATTGGTTTGGTTTATTTGGTTTTACGGTATATTAAACTCAATGGGTTATCTAATGACGACAACATTTCTAGGATAGATTCGTATGAATAGAATATGTATTCTTTGGTTTAGATTGGTTTGGTTTATTTTGTTTTACGGTATATTAAACTCAATGGGTTATTTAATGACGACAACATTTCTAGGATAGATTCGTATGAATAGAATATGTATTCTTTGGTTTAGATTGGTTTGGTTTATTTTGTTTTACGGTATATTAAACTCAATGGGTTATTTAATGACGACAACATTTCTAGGATAGATTCGTTTGAATAGAATATGTATTCTTTGGTTTAGATTGGTTTGGTTTATTTTGTTTTACGGTATATTAAACTCAATGGGTTATTTAATGACGACAACATTTCTAGGATAGATTCGTATGAATAGAATATGTATTCTTTGGTTTGGATTGGTTTGGTTTATTTTGTTTTACGGTATATTAAACTCAATGGGTTATTTAATGACGACAACATTTCTAGGATAGATTCGTATGAATAGAATATGTATTCTTTGGTTTAGATTGGTTTGGTTTATTTTGTTTTACGGTATATTAAACTCAATGGGTTATTTAATGACGACAACATTTCTAGGATAGATTCGTATGAATAGAATATGTATTCTTTGGTTTAGATTGGTTTGGTTTATTTTGTTTTACGGTATATTAAACTCAATGGGTTATTTAATGACGACAACATTTCTAGGATAGATTCGTATGAATAGAATATGTATTCTTTGGTTTAGATTGGTTTGGTTTATTTTGTTTTACGGTATATTAAACTCAATGGGTTATTTAATGACGACAACATTTTTAGGATAGATTCGTATGAATAGAATATGTATTCTTTGGTTTAGATTGGTTTGGTTTATTTTGTTTTCCGGTATACCAACTACAATGGGGTATTTCATGCCGAGAACATTTTTAGGATAGATTCGTATGAATAGAATATGTATTCTTTGGTTTAGATTGGTTTGGTTTATTTTGTTTTACGGCATATCAACCTCAATAGGTTATTTAATGCCGACATGTTTAGGATAGATTCGTATGAATAGAATATGTATTCTTTGCTTTGGGTTGGTTTGGTTTATTTTGTTTTAGGGTATATCAACCTCAATGGGTTATTTATTGTTGACAACATTTTTTATTGCTGGTAATATTTTGTTTTGTCAAAAATCTGATTCTGGTAATATTTTTCCTTCAAAATTGTATTGCTGGTAATAATTCTTTTTCAAATGTATTGCTGGTAATAGTTAACTATTTGCCTATAGCTGGGACCCTAACAAGTGCTACCACCCCAGGTCAGGGTGGACCTGCCAACACCAGCAATTAAGAGGTGGTTCCTCGCTCCTCAAAACCACCTGTTCAAAACCTTGCTGCTGGATGTAGTTTATCGTCTTACCCAGGACGAAAAATAATTAATGATAAATTTCTAGTGTTTTATTATCTTGTGAACGCTGTAACTTCTTAAAGATATCATTTACTCTTATATTAGATGTACTGCCATGCACTTAAAGGTTAAGAAAGGGATGGTAAGCCGTAAAAAACGAATCAACTAAACACAATCAGTGTCTAAGATATATCAAAACCTACTGTTTACGCTTTTAGGACCTAATTTCTTTCCCACTATACAATCAAGACGTAATAGAATGACGATTTAAAATTAAATGTTATTAATTGTTTGCATCACTTTATCAACAAATAAATATAAATTACGTTTGTGTACTTGATGCGACATATTTGTCAGGCAGTGACATGTTCTGCTGGTTGGAATGCTACGACATGGTTCCTTTCAAGAGAGATTCACGCCAATCGATCATTTTAAGTAATTTACAAATGTGGTTCAATATCCTTCAGGCTAATATTTAATTGCATGCAATTTAAATGACGTCAAAAATGAGAAAACAAAAGAAAATCCTTCCTCACAAATCAGAGTCCATGATAGAAGCATTCTTCTTCTCGGCAACAAAAAAAGAAAACATTACACAATAAAACGTTGGCAATTGAATTGCAAAAAGAGTTTTTCAAGGACACTTAATGGGAATGGCTATATTAGTCGTTTCCTTATAAGGAAATATTTGTACTTCATTGATCGAGTATTTGTTGAAAATTATAAAAAACAAAAACAAAATTGGATTCGCAAGCCCTTTGTTATCGCTCTTTCTAGTGTTGACGGGGGTGTACTTCCTAGCTTTTTATTTGAACTTCTGTTGAGTTTCAGCATTTTGATTATGTCATTATTTTCTCTTCGGGTTAAAATGTGTTCTCCATTTTAGTCATTACTACCATTAAAAAGCCCTCAAGTGGTGTGAACTGTTATTTTTACAGGAAACTGAAATCAATCACCCGCCTTCAGAAATACGGACCCGTCACAAGCCATCTTCTGTTCGGGGGCAATTTGAATATACTTGCCAGGAGTGAGTCACATTGGTTCACTAATGTGAACTGTTGATCTTTGCTTCAAAGATAATGAAACTGAGTTTACCGTTAGTAATTGGAAACTTCGGCGCAATTTCATGAAATTCCTTCACCTGATCTATCCTCAAATATGGGTAATTCGGATATTTAGCCCTTCTGGATACATAAAGTACGTCGCAAATATTTTCATGGCAACTGCTCCCACGAGATTTTTACCTTGGTGCTCTAACTATATGAATTTAAGCATGCTACAAGATTAACATCTAGATCCGACACTTTTACTGTTGAAATAATTAAATGCAACCTCTACTCCAACAGCTTCTTTTCTAGCACTTCCCAACTGTGGAACTCCCTTCCGTTTCCTTTATTCCCTGATCACTACAATCTTCAAAAATTGAAATGCAACGTCATCCGCCATCTTCTGTCTTTTCGAATCCCGTTCCTCTTTTGTCCTTTCCTCTATCCTCCCTACACCCACTCTTCTCTTTCACTCCCTGTAAACTCTTCGAGTACTAGTGGCATTCCTGCCTTGCTTGAGGGTGTAATGATGTTATGTTCCAGGTTAGGACCAAGGAAGAACAACACGAACACAAGAGTAGAAATAACGAAGATATATTACACGGAATAATAATACAAGATGTGGAAGGTGTTAGTATGACTGTCAGTCTGGTTTGGAGTGAACTACTATCGGCTCGACTCGATTCGTGTCTCTCTCTTGAGAGGCGTAGTATACATAGTGTTAGGAAGAGTTCATTCTGCAGTTATAGGTAAGGACCCATAACAAATGATAAAAAAAATCTGAAATTGGAACTCGGCTCCCAGATTAATAATTCCGAATCATTACTATTACACTGCCTGCACATCCAAACTTACAGCACGTGGTATCTCTATTTCCTTTCCTACTATCAACACCGTGTCGAACGAAAATTTCCTGTTTCTTAATACTTTAATTAGTTTTTGGAAGGCATCTTGAGATATTCCAATTTCGGTGTCGTATTAAAAATCCTCAGTTAAACACTTCCCAGATATTTAAATTTTTGTACTTGCTGTGGCCTCCAATTAGTAGTTCACACTTGGATTGCCTCTTACCTTATAAAAAATTGATAATTAGTCCTTTCTTCTCGCTTTCCTTCATTTCTTTCTTCAGGAGTGCCTATAATTTACGTTTCGTGTCTACTAACAGCACTATATCATCACGAACATAATGTTTAGTAATAGCTATATCGTACAAAATTAATTAATCAGATATTTGAATCATATACACGATGAGGATTTTCTTAATTGCATTTAGTGACAGTTGCTTGAGAATTATTAACAATATTAAAAAACACGAAAATATCAATATATTCATGTTAACTTTCTTACAAAACAAACGGATGATTGAATGAAACTTTCAGAGGCAGTTTGACATGCGATTCCAAATTTATAGTTAATTAGGTATCGTTTGGCGGACAAAATCTAGAAAATGTCATTTCTTGATAGGCCAACCTATCTAAAGTTCCTTAATTGAAATCTGATTTGGTGTCATATTCTGTCTTTGACTGGCATTATTCCATTTTAATTGGCACTATTATCATTTTGCAGGTGAAATTGTATCGTAATAACTGAAAAATAGGTAATTCCAACAAAGGATGAGCAAGAAAAAGGCAGTGGATGACAGATGAAAATCTCGATCTAATGAATAAGATATAGTAGATAAGATGCTAGGCGAAATCATTAGAATGAAATGCAAGTAAGCACAAGAGGAATGGCTTAACAAAGTGTACAGCTTAGTGCTATTAAGTATGTAACAACAGCAGGCAGGCATAAAAATTGGAGGCGAGAAATAAATGAATAAAGAAAAAAACATTTTAAAACATTTCCCGCGAAGCAAGACGATACCTTCACGAAGACGTAAGACGCAGTCTCTCTCTCCCTCTCTCACACACACACACACACACACACACACACACACATATATATATATATATATATATATATATATATATATATATATATACGTAGATAATTAAATATATTGCAACGATTATGTTTGGCATAATCCGTTCATATTCGCGAATATTTTTCCGTGTATTACAATCAAATGAGACAAGAAATGTACTGTACAGTGAAAATCACTTTTATTTCCCAAGTAATTTCCACCTAAATAAAAGTGATTTTCACTGTTAAATATTGAAAAATATTCGTGAATCTGATAAGAATAGTCTAAAAATAATAATGTTTGTAATTCAGGTTATGAGACATGTTTAAAAGAATTTGAAGCCTAAATGCAAACACACTTATATATAAAGGTTATTCATCGAGTCTAGAAGAAACCTCAACAGAATGCAGAAAGGACAGGATGGCCGTTTCGACCTATATTTGGGACTTATCAGCAGGGCGCATCCACTACCGAAAATTGAAACCAGGACAGATACGTTATCAGTCAAACGTCATACCAACTGCTCCAACGGACCTCGGTGATGAAGAGGTAGCGAATCAGACTCGATATAGCGCCGCTCGATCACATATTCCGTGGTGGAACTCATCCACGTTTATCATTTACCCATAGGACTGTTACCCCACGATCCAATATATATATATATATATATATATATATATATATATATATATATATATATATATATATATATATATGTATATATATATATATATATATATATATATATATCAAGAGAGAGAGAGAGAGAGAGAGAGAGAGAAAGACAGGGAAAGAAAAAGAAGACGACGAAGAAGAAGTGAACACTTAAAGTAGAAAAAGAAAAGGTGTCCCAAATATGGAATGAATACGGCAAAGAATATTTCCATGACAATAGAGGCCAGAAGCTTACAACACATAAATTATGGTAGGACCTGTAGAATAAAAATCTAAAATAGATCGGCGCTGGCCAAGATGAAGAGAAACAAAATAAGCAGAAAACCAGATTGGATTTTAATAGAGATGTTGCTAGCCTAAGGCCATTTTGGGATGAGAATTAAAAAATGAAATATACAACAGCGGCGAAATACCGGAAGACCCCAGTATATCCAGCTTCATAGTAAGGTGTAAATGAATGCTTATCTGCTTGACAGCCCCATAACTGAATTTTTCATTAAGATTCTAATGAATAGAGCCGTAGCAGAATTTTTCCAGAAAGAAGACAAGAATATTGTTTTTTTTTCTGAACAAGGAATATTGTTTTTATTAAAAGGCGCTACCAAAGCTTACTGTAGCATAATGACTTACACATATTTTCATAGATTACTCAACAGAATTTGATAGGGTAGAGAACAAAGAGTTACATGAACAGCTTGTCAACTACTTTGGTCAATCGTTTTCATCTTCTCTCTATTTTAACCCTCTTCTTTAATTGTCCTCTCGGCTCAATAAAGTTTTCGCATTTTCTTTCATTTTCAGTAAAACCTTACATCTTAGTGGCTTTATCGCCTCGCTAGGGATGAACTAATTAAAATAAATAATGTAATCATAAACATGTAAGAAACGAACTGTAAGGAAGATGATTGATCGATTCTTTTTGTAAAGCTTATCAACCCATTGCAGGTTATTTAAAGCCAGAAAATAGTTTTAGATTGTAAGATTTTTTGGGGGGTATTAATAATTTTAGCGTTACTAATTAAGCTATAGCCGGCGGAGAGAATAAGTGGATTTATACCTGTCCCAAGAATGTTTGTGTGTAAGTGAATAAAACGAACTTGATTGGAATTGGAACTGGACACTCTAATTTTCAACTCCGAACCATTATCCATTGCACCACCCAGACATCTAAGCTCACAGCATCTGGTATTCCGAAATGATCACTCATCTCGGTATTGATTTGGCTCTACGTTGCTTAACCTCGGTGATCGTAAGCGAACCGGTTTTTTCAACGCTATATGGCCGTAAGCGTGTAAAGGAGGTTCATTTGCAGCAATTACTTGACCTGTTGTTAAATGGCAAACGTTTTCAAAACATTAATTTTGGTGTTTAACAGAGGAAAAGATTAAAATACAGAGAAGATAGTTTTAAAGAATTTCAAATACAACGCTGAAGAAATACGTTATTCACTTCATAGTTAGGTATTCTCGAAAAAAAAGGTTTGTGTCTAAATTCTTTAACATTTACCGTTCATCTGAGAAGTAAATGCTCGTCAACCAGGCGTGCGTAGCATTCCACAGAGCGAAATCTATGAGCGGAAACTCGAAGCCAGCCGCTACCAAACGTTAATATCGAAAGAATATAGAAGAAAAGGGAATTCGTGGATTGACTATGAAATAAGGCATGGCTAATCATGTGTAAAAGTAAAAAGACTTTTCAAACCTTATGCACTGAAGATATTTTAATAGAGACAGAATAAGAAGGTAAAAGAAATCAATTGAAAAAATCAACACACATGAGACTAGCATATAAATGAAAACCATTTGCTATCCAACCCTTAAATAGGGAGAGAAAATAGGTTTAATGCGAACGTGGAATACGTTTTCGCTAACGTATTTCTTGTCGGAACAATGATTGAACAGAAAAAAAGATCAACTGTAATAATTATTGCTTCAAATTTCCCAGCATGTAATCTTCGACCTTCCTCCGGCTTTTGTCTTTTATTTATTTTTTTTAATGTTTCTCTGTCTTGTTTTGAGGTGACATACGTATCAACACTTATATTCGCCTCACCTGTTGCTTGTGTCAGTCTACTGTTGTGGTTGTCGCAACCTCGCCTCTTCACAGAAATTATAACTTCCTGTTGAATTCTGCACGCGCTCACCTCTCTCGAGTAATATCAGTAGAATTCGAAGTTCGTGACATTCTCTTTATTGATTACTGTTACATACACGCTATTAATGTCTTTGAATAGTATGTGAACGCGTTCTTTCAAGCTTCTCCCCACAAGTTTTTGACAACTAATGACAAGGAAATTAATTCCGAGTAATCACGTACATTGAATAAATTTGCTTTGTGTTTTGTCAATGGAACGTTGCGTATGACATGAGGAGGCGAAGGTATTGTTAAATATTACAGTCGAAAAAGAAAAAAAAAGGTGACGTGTGACCTCTTAAGAGGCCAGCTTTTTGATCAACCTTTATCCTTGCGTTTCGTTAAGATTTATCAAATACCCTCCTGGATACTAGGTCATTGAAAAATTGGCCTCTAGTTTAAGGAAGTACCGATGAAAGTCTTATACAAAATTTGAAAAAAAAAATCATTTTCCCATGATGCAAGTTATAAATAAACCAGAAATGTTTTTCTTTTCTTTTCGTTTTTTTTTTTTTTTTGTTAGATGTGCGATTTTACGACCCGACTTCCGGAAAGGACAGAATCTTTCTTTTATCATTTCCCAACCTGATTGTTTGGACATTTTTTTAAGCGTTTCACCCCAAGCAAGGCGGGAAGCCACCAGCACGCAAAGGGGCACAGAGAGTTGGATCGAGAGCAAAGAGGGGTGATAGAGGAAAGGATGAAGAGAAGGATAGGGGATAGATCAAGGCATCTGGAGACGTCGATTGACATTACATTTGAATAGTTGGAAATTATAGCTATCAGGGAAACAGGAAAAGATGAGGGAGTTCCACAGGCGAAAAGTGTGAGACATAAAGCTATTGGAGTAGAAGAGACGGCTACATTAAACAGTCTCGACAGTGAATGGGTGAGAGCGAGATACCAGCCTAGTTGAACGCTTAAATTCCTGAAGTCTGGGAACCAGCGAAAGCAGCTCATCGGAGCAGTTATCGTGAAAGTATTGTTATCCTAACTTACTTCTTAACCAAAATTAAACAGACATCCCGAAGAGACATTAAGAATTGTGTTCCATTACAGTCAACCAATAATGAATAAACGTCCGTAGTAGAAACTGAAGTTTTTTGTATGTTTCTATCTTCTTTGTTTACATATTGCAAACGAACGTTCACCTAAAAGATAAAAAGAATGTACAACCGGTTAATTACATACATATAAAGAAACCTATAATCGGAGACCACACCAAGTCAGAGCTATAATAAGAGAGACCAATAACTGGAATTATGAATTTCAAGTCAAAACCACAATTGTTAAGCAGTTATTAGGATCATGATCATCTAATAATTGCTGTCTTAATTATTTCATCTCAAGCAAGGCGCGGAAACTACTCAGATGCAAGACAGTGAAATAAACTGAGGAATTGTTATTAAACAGAACATCAATAATTGAAGCAAGTATTGGTATAAACCTCAGAATAATGATTATAAGTCCTGTCTCTTGTGGTTTTAGATATATATTTTTTGGAATTTAAAAGAAATTAATAAAACCCTTTCTGTAAAATGGAAAATATTTTTTTAAAAAAATGAGAATTTATAAAACCTTAAATGGCTCATGTACCCCGTGTTTACATGAAAAGCTGCATATTATAAAGTTTCCTAAAAATGAAGTTCTCCTAAATCAGAATTAATCGCTTGGGACTATAATCACCACAAGCAGTTTCTGTATGTCCTTAGTTTTCATCAAAAAGATATTGGAAGGAAATTAGAAAAACTGAATATAAAATTCTGTAAATTTTTCCTTCCCGGCACATCAAATCAAACATGTATAAAAGCAGAATGACTACGTAAATATAGATTTTACTAACCAATCCAAATTTGTTTATAATTATATTGGATATACCACAGCATGTTTAACAAGAAGATTCATGTTACATCTCTCTGACCAGAGCATAGTTAGATCTCATTTAAATACACATGGAGCCCGAGTAAACTCTATCCGTAACATAATCGTTGATAATACATATATCATCCACATGTTAAAAAAGGTTAACAATAATGGAAGCATTATTAATAAAAAGAATAATGCCAACACTGAACTATAAACACGGCCACAATGTGGTGACCGTGTTTGGAAATTAATACATTTCTATAACTCTAGATACGTGTATAAAACAATGTATATATTCAGTTAAAAGTAAAATAAAATCCATCCTTAATATTTGCGAATCCTGTAGCTGAAAGCGCTTGGAAAACATTCGGATAATGTTTATATAATTCATATCCAGAAGAGAAAAAAATAATAGTAGAGATATAAATAATATAAGAAAATACGTGCAATTATATAAAAAACACCCTAAAGAACAGGAAATTCTCAATCGTTTTCAGCGAAACTTGCATATATATATATATATATATATATATATATATATATATATATATATATATATATATATATATATCAAGTATGTGGTGCAGTTCAATTTACATTACAATGAATCATTCGTATAGAAAACAGATATAGAAGTTAATGATAAAATGGCGAGAATATATCTTCGCAAACAATTTACTAAAAGACATTAACCCCGAACCTGTAAATTAATGTTATAGTCCGAAATTTGTTCTTAGAAATGTGATATTGTTACTGGTAACTACTATATATATTGTTACTATAAACTACACTTTCGATGTCCTGTTGTTACCTGGAATTATAAAACAACAAATATTTTTCTTACCTGATAATATCTGTAGGAACAGATGAAAGCTCGTAAATATATAAAAAAAAAGACCTTATTCAACTGGAATTTATAAACAGGGATCATAACATTCATTTACAGGTTCGGGTTTAATGTCTTTTAGTAAATTGTTTGCGAAGATATATTCTCGCCATTTTATCATTAACTTCTATATCTGTTTTCTGTATGAATGATTCATTGTAATATATATATATATATATATATATATATATATATATATATATATATATATATATATACACACGATTGCGTTCAGCATGAAACAGCCTGTCACCTCTGAGTATTGATTTCAGTGTTCACTTTTATATTTATATTTACACACGCTCTATCTCTGATATTGAGCACTTTATCCCACAAATATTACACAGCTTAAAGTATATTTTTTCATATATATATATATATATATATATATATATATATATATATATATATATATATCTGTATGTATATATATATATATATACATTTATATATATATATACATATATACATATATATATATATATATATATATATATATATATATATATATATATATATAAAGAAATATGGTGTTAAAGTGTGCTGTGCTCAATATCAGAGATAGAGCGTGTGTAAATATAAAAGTGAACATAGAAGTCAACACTTAGATGCAACAGTCTGTTTCATGCTAGATGCAATCGTCAGGAAACAGTTGCATGAAACAGACTGTCGCCTCTAAGTGTTGACTTCTCTGTTAACTTTTTTATTGATATATATATATATATATATATATATATATATATATATATATATATTACAGCAGAAAACCCAAAAAGTACCTCAAAATGGGGTATGCTGAGGTAATTTTTGTTTTATTCCTGTAAATA
Organism: Acanthosepion esculentum; assembly: GCA_964036315.1. Taxonomy (NCBI): domain Eukaryota; kingdom Metazoa; phylum Mollusca; class Cephalopoda; order Sepiida; family Sepiidae; genus Acanthosepion; species Acanthosepion esculentum. The sequence continues at coordinate 9,082,890 of OZ038494.1, forward strand.
ATACATATCCTCTGTTGTAACAAATACATCGAGCTCTCTGTGGATGAGTTTTAATAATCATTATTACTAGGAGCCACCCGGTTTATATACCAACGGATCGATTATGTGTACTATATATATATATATATATATATATATATATATATATATATATATATATATATATATAGTAGAGGTAATCGATCCGTTGGTATATATATACTTTTTGTTTACATATATATATATATATATATATATATATTGTTATTATTAATTTTAGACGTTATTTTTAATAGACAATATTTTATAAACAGTATATTTATTCATGTTTTTCTACCGGCCTGATTATTCGAGAAATCTTATAC
>OZ038494.1:9088233-9108233 GCA_964036315.1 Acanthosepion esculentum
CTGGTTCGTGTTTTATTGGAAAAATACGAAAAAAAGTAAATATTAACGGAGTTATTCATTTGTTTCAATTAATTTGTAGAAGGGTGTAAGTGATCATGGTCCTCCACACCTTCATGTGCAATTAATTTGCACAAGGGTGTTGGTTATGTGGGGATTTCCACGTTCCCTCTTGCCTTCAGTTTGTTCCGAGAGTTTCAAATTTTCCAAGCACTCTTTCCTCGTCATGTGCTCTAGAAATATCAACTCTCTCTCTCTCTGTGTCTCGCCCTCTTTCTCTCTCTTTATGGTGTTAAATATAAGTGTCTATTTTGTTCCCCATTTACTCAAAGACTACTCAATTGATGAAAAATCCCTATTGTAATTCTGTTTTTGCCTCTCTTCATTAATTAATGAATTCCTTGATTAGTTCGCACGACCGTTACGCTATGTCAATACCTCATAAATAGTGAAACTAATCCCTTTTTGACCGCGTGAAAACACGGAACAGAAATATCAGAGACGCACGAAGCGTACGAAAATTGTAACTCTGCACGAACAGCCTGGCAAGCCGTACCGGTGAGCAAATCAAAGTTCTATTGACTGGGCCGGAATCTCTTCTGATTTAAATCCAATCGAGAATCTGTGGTCAATCTGCCCGGAACGACTTTGAGGAATGGACATACGAAGTACTAAGTCATGGGTGATGTTTCATTGGAAAAATTCGAAGAAATGTAAATAATAACGCAATTATTCGTTTTGTTTCAAATAATTTGCACAAGGGTGTAGGTGGTTATGGCCCTCCACAGTTTTCTGTGAATTTAATTTTCACAAGGGCGTAGATTAATTATTCTCGCTTGTGTAACTCTCTTCCGGCTTCTTTCTTTCCAGTCAACTTTGATCTTTAAAAGTGTAAATGCATTTTCAGCAGCTAACTTCTGCATTCGTAATTCCTGTTCTATTATTGTTCTCACTGCTTAATAATGTGTTCTTTTTTTTCTCATATTCTCTCGTGCGCCTTAGTGGCTTTATTGTCTTGCTTAAGGCGAAATGATAAAAAGGATGTAGGTGGTTAGGATTCAAGCGGTATGTTCATTTGTTTTACAATGGCAAGGCTAGGTTTTGTTTATCCTTGATTTACCTTCAGGGAACAGTTTTTTATATTTGCATAACATGAAGCGTGCTTCTTGAGTTCCATTTTTAGAATCCCTTCTCGAATTCTATCATTATTATTGACATTGATATGATTCGACCTTCAGATGGCTCACGGGCATTTCTAGTTAAAATATATCTAATTATCATCTTGCTTTCCACGTGAGAATTTTCCTCCACTCGGCTGTCATTGACGCTCTTAGTTGCAACTGTCCCCGATTCTCTGTTTATATTATCTTACTATTTCTGTAATATTTTCCATCTGGCGATTTTACAAGTGCGTACTTGATATTTTTATCCACGTGGCAAAAATAGAGAGAGAACTTGTCTTAAAGAAAATCGCTTACCTTTTTCTCTTCAAAAGCATGTAGGATCTGAATTGGAAACATTGTGAAACTGTCAAATGTTTCATTGTCTTCCTTTTTCTCACATGTCCCGGATACAGGAGCAAAACAATTAACTGGCTAATTTAGCTGTAATAAAACAAAAGGAAAGAGGTTCCAATGAAGAATTATCGGTCATGAAGAAGGACAAATGTTTAATTATTACAGATATGAAGAAATCTAATCGCGGCGTAAAAGGTAAGCGAAAGAAAAAAGCGAAAACAAGAAAAGGAATAAATGAAGAAGAAGAAGGGGAGGAGGAGGAGGAGGAGGAGGAGGAGGAGGAAGAAGAAGGGGGTAGGAAGAAGAAGAAGAAGGGGGAGTAGGAAGAAGAAGAAGAAGGGGGAGTAGGAAGAAGAAGAAGAAGAAGAAGAAGAAGAAGAAGAAGAAGAAGAAGAAGAAGAAGAAGAAGAAGAAGAAAAGGGGAGGAGGAGGAGGAAGAAGAAGAAGGAAAAGAAGAAGAAGAAGGGGAGGAGGAGGAAGAGCAAGAAGGGGAGGAAGAGGAAGAGGGGAGGAGGAGGAGGAAGAAGAAGAAGGGGAGGATGAGTAAGAAGGAAAAAAAGGAGGAGAAGGAAAAACAGGAAGAAGAAGAAGATGAGGAATAGGAAGAAGAAACAGAATAAAAATAAGAAAAATGTGAGGAAAACAAAGTGACAAAAAAGGTCAAAGCTCCCATAGGAATTAAGAAGGGAAAAAGGTCAAGCAAAATTCTGGAAAAAAATGAAGGAATGAAGGAACGAATAAAAGAATGAAAAATTAGGAAAAAAGAAACGATCAGAAGTAGAAAAATAATTGATAGATATGAAGAAACTTAGATGGATATGAACGGACTGAGATAGATAGATAGATAGATAGATAGATAGATAGATAGATAGATAGATAGATAGATAGATCTGAACAGACTGAGATAGATACATAGATATGAACGGACTGAGATAGATAGATAGATAGATAGATCTGAACAGACTGAGATAGATCCATAGATATGAACGGACTGAGATAGATAGATAGATAGATAGATAGATAGATAGATAGATAGATAGATAGATAGATATTAAAAAATGAACCTAAGGAATCAGCAAAAAGAATGAATGAATGGAAAGAAAAAAATGAACGATTTGAATAAATTGCCTTTCTAGTGTCTCGTCGCTACCCCGTAAATGACGGTTCCTTTCATAGGAATATTATTGGGGCTTTTACACAACAACCTGGATAGTGATGTACTACAGACGCTTGCTATTCCCAGGGCGACCGTGGTGGATCGCACAATGAGCACAGAACAAATATGGCCAGAGGAATGTATCCATGGACCATTGGCAATCGTTTATTTGTAGCTCAGCACGTTTGTGTTCCTCGTGGTTCCACAGGAAATCCCCTGGGATCTCGAATGACGCTCTTGAGGTTTCACTACTGATATTAGCTTCTAAATTCAGCCGTGCATCTGCTACTCTGACCTGGATATTGACGCCTACTGCACTGCTTAGAACATCCTTCTTCTTTCATGTCCCTTCAGGCATAGGCGATCATGGCCATCTACATCGTCCAGTCCCTTGTAGCTCTGAATAAGTTTTGGCTTTTTGTTATTTCTCCAAAACCCTGTTCTGCCATCCATTTTTGCTTTCACCTGTCTTTCTTTACCTCTATCCGTCCTGTGAGTATCAGATTTTCCAAGCCCCCTTTCTCATTACGTGCACAGCAAAATTCAACTGCCACTTTCTATGTTAAATAAAGTTTCCTTTTTGTTTCCATTCTCTCCAAAACCTCGTCGTTGCTCACATGTCCAGCCCATATTACGGCTCTAATACCTGGCCTTATAATGTAGAGTTCCTTAATGATGGCAAAGCGTAAGAATGATGGCGGAAATTCAAGAGAAAATATGCAAAATATCCAAGAGAAAATATAAATGCTTTCCTTAAAGCAGTTGGTTCTCAAGCGTTTTAAGCAATGACACACCTAGGACCAAATGAAAATATAACGGCACACTTAGCAAAATTTTTCAAGAGTATACATTTAAATGTTATGAAATAAATCCGTAGATTTTAAAAATACACACGCAAATATGAATTTAAGATGTTTCTATTCAACTATTTGTGCTAATTATTTAGTGTGAAACCTGTGCCTGGAGTTTTGTTCGCGATTTCTTCAATGTCTGCCCGAATGTGCGGTAAGCAGACGATCATTTTCTTCTTCAGTTGAGCGTATGCTTTCTCGCTTCTTTATTTAAGTTTGTTTAAGGGTGAGCAGCCTAATTCACATAAATAAAAAGTAAAAAATTGTCATAAAACTGATAAAGTCTTTTTAGCTAATGTGGGATATTCTTTTTATATCGAAATCTAAAATGTATCAATGGGTACCGTCGAATTTTGTGTCCGCCATCACTAGAAATTATTTTTCACGTAACTGAAGTCCAATATCAGAAGGAACATTTATGAAGGGGTTTCGAATCTAATCAAACTTTCGCGACGCACTTCAAATGATCCTGCGTCACACTAGTGTTCCGTGGCACTTAGGTTGGGAATCAATGTTTTAGAATAGACAAATTGTAACAATTCCCGTGGAGGCACGGTGGAATAGTGGATAGCGGCTCGGATTGAGGAATCGAAGAGCCGAGTTCGAGTTTCAATCGAATCCATTACTTACGTGCTAATACCCTTGGCAAAGGTATGAATCCTCTATGGGTGAATGACAGGACAGACCGGATTCTATAGCTTTGGATGGCAACTGTTCAACCGCAGAAAGAAATGGCAACCTACTGCGGGAAAAATTTGCCTTGTCAATCATGATCACCTAAGCATAGCGTGGCACATAACTGACTGGCTGGCTTAACAATATGCACTTCGCGCGAGGTGATGATACTATTGTCGTAGTTATTCTTATAGCTCAGTTTCTCTTTTCAGTACTTTAGCCAGGTGTTGCCTGATGTCAGCAAATCAGTAATTTTTTCAATTTTGAAAATGCCCCGAAATCCTGGCTGATTAAGAATAATAAGGTGAATGGCCCATTTTGAAGGTAGGATCGCATGAACTGCTAACGCATTAGAACATTATCAGGACGGAAAATCCATTTGTCTCGCAACACTCAGCATTTCCAAATAAGCATCTTGATTGACATTATGCCAAGAATTGTTAACATATTATCCCTCTCTGACCAAAGAAACGCAGAAGCATAGTCACAGATGGTCAAAAAGAGACTCCTGCTTTTATTTCAGGTAAACACATATAGACGCGAGTATAGTGTGAGTTTTTAGAATCAGATTTTTCCGCAAAAAATCGCAGGCCACATTATATACAGATACAATTTTTCTTACATCCTATACAAAATTTATTATAACTTTTGTAACATACCTACGGACGATAATGAGTATATCCCGTTTCTCATAAGTACAGTAGTAAATACTGTATGTTGATCTGCAGTCGGAGATTCGTTTCCAGCTGTGCTGGTCAAACTCTCTGCCTCAGGTCAGAAAGGAACCCAGACGAGGCTATGTCGAAGGGTAGAGTCTCGTTTCGGGAAACAGCTACTCGACCGCGTTTTATACTGGGACTACGGGGAATTTTTGGGCGAGCCTACAGGCTTGGATAGCCCACATTAAATTCAGCCTTGTGCTACATCTGACCGCGTGGGGCGGTTGGTAGATATCCTGCAGTTAGAGATTCATTGTGGAATTCACTTGACTCACTTCTAGCAGTTAACTACTATTTCTACGCGCCGCTGGCGAATCTTATATGTGTTGTTCTTGTCCTAAGTAGTATTGTTCATTACCTACCTTCGTGTGATTATTCTATTCAGTAACCTTCCCTAGGTTACAACAGTAACTGAGTCATACAATGAGATATGTGAAGTGTTTACATTTATTAATACCACACTCTTAAATTTTTGTAATGGACTATGTGTCATGGCCTCAGGGTACGGGATAATCCTTCACTGCTTCCAACTACAGATCATTGTTTCTGTTTTAGAAAGTTTTACTATGGTTCCTACGCCATGGAACATTTGGTAGAGAATGCTGATTTTTTGTTCAAGGTCATTCATATCGAAACGACGAATACCTATATTGCTTTACGGCCACATCACGTTGAAACATAGGCTCCCGTAGGATCACCGAAGTTAAGCAACGCCGAGCTTGGTTAGTAGCGAGATGGAGAACAGCGTGGGAATACCTGGCGGTGTAAGCTTGGATGTGCGGGTGGTGTGATGAATAACGATTCGAAATTGTTAATCGGAGAGCCGAGTTCGAATTCCCGTTGGGTTCATTATATTCAATTACGCGCAAATACCCAGGTGAAACGAATAAATTTACCTCTTCTCCCCCAGAGCTATGGATTAATTAGTATGACTTGTATCACTAAAATCATTATTATCACAAAAGTTCTTACATTCTAAAAATATTTACTGCCTTTACATACCCTGAAAATAGTTGATAAGCCGTAGAAAAAGAATCAATCTATCTACAAAGCCATATCTTTTAGATTTATTTATATGTTCTGGAATAAAAATGTATAGAAACTACCGTGGCCACAAACTGAATGATCAGTTTATATATTAATTGTAATATAGGACTGATTCCCCACTTTATATACATATTACAATTTCTTGTTTGTTCATCAAATTCTGATTAGGTATGAATCCACCTTTTCTCCCCAGCTATGGGTTAATTAGTAAAATTTATATCACTCTAAACCATTATTGTATATTTCTGTTTTACAATCTAAAAATATTTTCTGGCATTAAATAACATGCAAACGGTTGATAAACCGTAGACAATGAATCAATCAATGAAATACTTAGTTACACAGCCATGTCTTTTATATTAATTTACATACTCTAAAATATAAATCTATAGAAACTATCGTGGCCACAAAGTGAGGGGTATTGATTGTAATATAGAACCAAACCCTCACTTCAGATTCACATTATAATTTCTTGTTTCTTTATCAAATTCTGATTAGGCATGAATCCACTAGCCCGTAGCTTTTAGTAAGACTTGTATTAGTAAATCAGTATTATCAAAAAAAAAATCTAAAAAATCTATTATTTAAAAATATTCTCTGGCTTTAAATAACCTTGAGAGGATTGATAAACCGTAAAAAATGATTCAATCAGTCAATCGGCAACTATATTTCCAGCATAGCCGACTATCTTATCATCATTAGGCGGGCCTCAATATGTTTTTCTGGTTATATGTGTGGATTATATGTGTATATCGATTTTCAAATTATGAGGTGAATTATTTTAATCGTTACAGATGCTTTTAAACATTAAATAAACAAAAATCATTTTCAACTTTGTTGCTTTCGACTTGTAGGTGAGTTATTATTCTGAGTAAATAATTATAACCACCCTAACATTTATATATATACTAGCAGCATGGCCCGGAGTGGCCGGTGCTTGAGTCAAAAATCGTATGACTCATACAGCAATCGCTATCACTTGACTTAAAATATTTTTGCCCTTCCTTGCCTTTAAAGGAGTGCCCTTTGCCGTGCAGATGTTGCTACATGCCTTACTTCTTGCCTATCTCACACTGCGAATTTTTTCCAAGCTCTATACTAAACATTAAATCTGTTACGAAAAAAGAACTAAACAAAATGAACACAAAACGATGAGCTTTAAAAAAGGACTCGTAACTGGAAAAACCGAATGAAAAAAGAATGTTAACAACAAATACTTTTTCACACCCAACCCAATTCTGCGGAATCAGAATCAACGTTGAGTTTAAGCAAGCGAATGAGCCAATTGGAATAAAGTGCCATGCAGATTTAAATTTTTCTCACTGGTGACGAATGCAGCTATCGATTTCTTTTGCATGCTAGCATGCTAGTTAATATTCGTGTCAGTCAGCTGTTGGCTCTCACGCTGGCAAATAGAATCTTCTTGCCTATTCGTGGCAGCCAGCTATGGGCTCTCACTCTGGCCAGTAGAAAATGGCAGCAAACTACATGAAAATTGCCGTAGAAGCATGAAAAAGTCGATTATTTCCACTATCGGTGGGAGTTGGGATATGCAAAGTCGGTCTTAGCCATTTCAGTAACTTGGAGCATCTGCATGTAAATTTTGGTGCAAATCCAGCGAAATTCGTTACACACACACACACATTTATATATATATATATACATACACACACACATTTATATATATATATATATATATATATATATATATACTCGTAAGAGGTGAGAAACAGCAAAATGTAGAAACAACAAAGAGACTATTATTTATTATCTGGTTGTTATGTGGTGTTGGAGACACGAGAGAGAGAGAGGGAGAGAGAGAGAGAGGGAGAGAGAGAGGGAAAGAGAGAGAGAGTAATACTGAGTAAAATTGAATAATCAATGTGTATCGTCTTTCTCGTATGTTTTTTTTCTTCATAGATGTGTGTCAAGAGTGTCCAGATAATTTAGTTAGAAAATACAATCAGTGTCTGGGGTTTTCTTACCTCGTCTAAAAGATAAATGTTACTATTATGGCCTGAAAAATGAGATGAACTATTTTTGACGCACGTGTTAACGACCTGTCCGTATGAACTGCTTGTCCAATAGTGAGAATATCACGTGTTAGAGTGTGTAGAGGAGAAAAGTGGGGTCGATTTTCACTGGTTTAGTATGAGTGACTTAATGATAATCATAATTGATATATTTGTCTTATTACAATTATTTTTGACACTAACTAATTTTTATTTATTTATTTTATTTTTATGGACACGTCGCCGTGACAGTTTAATTAATTTTCTATGTGTGTATTTATCTATGGACACGAAAGTCTTCATTGCTCCCTGCAGAGTTGACTGTTTCCTCGTAAAAATTATAGACGCCTTAGTGGATCGAACCCGTATGGTAAAGGGCTATGCAAGTTTGTTGTTTTTATTGTTTCTGTACTGAGTTTACGAGGAGGAGTTACGCCGAGAGTTTTCTTTCCTAGTAGATCGGTTACCAACCAAGGATAAAAGGCACAGTAAGCCCTGCTGGGGAAAAAACAGAATGGTAAATGCGTGAATGTGAACGCGACGAATTCTGTTGAGATTCGAAACCGGCTCGCCTCTGCCAATTAATAAAACATTAATGAGGCCTACACGGCTACACGCACGTCCCTATTTCTGCAACAGTAATAATACTGTCAAAACATTTTTAGATTCCTAGATGGAAGATATGTTTATTATTAACCCTTTCTATATATTTTTTCCCAAACATATCTATGTATATACATATTGTTACTTATTTTCACCTTAATGAGATAGTGCAAACTTTACCTAGCACCACTCTTTCGATTCAAAGGGTTGTGTAACTATTTTTGGACAGAAAAATATACGAAGAAAACAATTACGAAAGAAATCATGGGATTATTTACAGAATTTAACAACTAACATTATATCAGGTTTTTATTGGAAGTTATTTTTACCTGCGTCATTGTGCGTGTTTGTGTATGCGTGTGTATTGCGTGTCTATGTATATATAAGAGAATATGTCAATTTGAGTGTGTTTTTGTCAGTTTGTGTTTGCGACTGAGAAACGTCTGTACTTGTGTACATGTGAAAGTGTGTGAATACACGTGCTCTTTTGTTTGTACGCATACGATGGTAGATGCTCTGCGCATAAGAAATTTTCGATATAGAAACAAAAAGGAGAGGAAGTTGTGGTGCGTCAGGAATGAATGGACACAAGAAGAAGAAGAAGAAGAAGAAGAAGAAGAAGAAGAAGAAGAAGAAGAAGAAGAAGAAGAAGAAGAAGAAGAAGACGAAGCTTGTGTAGAAATGGGATTAGGAGAGATAGCAAAAAGATATAATTTACTCAGGGCTACAAAGGACAAATTTGTGGGGAGCCAAGATTTCCAAGTCCTGAAGGGACAAGGCACATAGAAGAAGAAGAAGAAGAAGAAGAAGAAGAAGAAGAAGAAGAAGAAGAAGAAGAAGAACAAGAACAAGAACAAGAACAAGAACAAGAACAAGAACAAGAAGAGGGAGAAGAAGCGAAAGAAGATGGAGAGAAAGTAACAGATGAAGAATCGAAGAAGAGGAAAATGAAGAAGAACTGGAAGCAGGAGGAAGAAGAAAGAGGTGTTAGAAGAAGAAGCAGAAAAAGAAGATGCGAAAGAAGAAGAAGAAGAAGGAGACGAAAAAGAATCGAAAGAAGGATAGGAAGTAAAAGAAGAAGAAGAAAAGAAGAAGAGGAAATAGAAAGAAGAAGCGGCAAAAACGGAAAGAAGAAGAAGAAGAAGAAGAAGAAGAAGAAGAAGAAGAATATAATAATAATAATAATAATAATAATAATAATAATAATAATAATAATAAGAAGAAGAAGAAGAAGAAGAAGCTCGTGTAGATATGGGAATAGGAGAGATAGCAAAAAGACAATTTACTAAGGGCTACAAAGGACATAAATTTGTGGGGAGCCAAGATTTCCAAGTCCTGAAGGGACAAGGCACATAGAAGAAGAAGGAGGAGAATAAAAATTGGGAGGAGGATCTTGTGTAAATGGTTGACAGAAGAGAAATTACGAATGATAGCAAAAAAAAAATACCAAGAATTACAAAAGACAGGAAATTGTGGAGAGCCATGATCGTCCACGCCCCGAAGGTTGACGGTGCATAGAAGAAGATAAGGTCTTAACAGCTGTTTCGGTTATTATATATGACGATTGAAAAAAACAATAATAAGTTTCGACTTCAATTCAAAAATATCCTGTTATTTTAACATTGTTCACCCAATACAAGATCCAAGTGCCACTCAAGGTAGAATGTTATTAGCTAGGGGCGTTGTAGGGAGGGTACAAGGGTTAAATATTATGAGGATATGTGTGATAGACAATATTTGACTTACAACTTGATGTGGTAAAGGTTTTAGTAGACAAGAAAGTATATCATAGGATGTCCATCCCAAATTGCAACAGTACCAAACAAAAAACTACTTGAGTTAAATTTATTCCTTACACTTGATATATGATTGATTGATTCCATTTCTTCGGCTTATCAACCGTTTGCAGGTTATTTAAAGCCAGGTTGTAAGAATTGTTTTCAGGTAATAATAATTTACTGATGCGAATCTTGCTAATTAACACATAGATGGAGGAGAAGAGGTGAATTCATACGTTTCCCAAGGGTATTTGCGCGTAAGTGAATATAAGAAACCCAACCGGAATTGGAACTCGCCTCTTCGAGTTTCTGAAGACGTGTACTAGTGAAATGAAGGAATGTAGTTCGCTAAGACATCTGCCATGATAATAGCGACGGAGAAGTAAGAGACCAGCAAATTTTTCTCTCTTAGATAAGCGTTGAATCTTGGAGAATAATCCATCAGTCACAAAGCTATACAAATATTTTTGAACTCGATCGGTATGGAAACAAAAAGGAGAGCATGTTGGGGTGTGTGGTGATCGCTCGCCTACGTCCTGAATGAATTGAGACAAGAAGAAGAAGAAGAAGAAGAAGAAGAAGAAGAAGAAGAAGAAGAAGAAGAAGAAGAAGCGAAAGAAGATGGAGAGGAAGTAAAAGAAGAAGGGAAGAAGAGGAAAATGAAGAAGAATCGGAAGAAGGAGGAGAGGAAGAAGGAGTTAGAAGAAGAGTCGAAAGAAGGAGGAGGAAGAAGGAGGAGTTAGAAGAAGAAGAGGAAGAAGAAGAAGAAGAAGAAGAAGAAGCAGAAAAAGAAGAAGAAGAAGAAGAAGCAGCAGCAGCAGAAAAAGAAGATGCGAAAGAAGAAGAAAGAGAAGAAGAAGAAGAAGAAGAAGAAGAAGAAGAAGAAGAAGAAGAAGAAGAGGAACAAGAAGAAGAAGAAGAAGGAGAAAAAGAAGACGCGAAAGAAGAAGAAGAAGAAGAAGAAGAAGAAGAAGAAGAAGAAGCTTGTGGAGAAATGGGATTAGGAGAGATAGCAAAAAGATAATTTTTACTAAGGGGTACAAAGGACATAAATTTGTGGGGAGCCAAGACTTCCACGTTCTGAAGGGACAGGGCACATAGAAGAAGAAGAAGAAGAAGAAGAAGAAGAAGAAGAAGAAGAAGAAGAAGAAGAAGAAGAGGAGGAAGAAGAAGGGGAGGGGGAGCTTGTGTAAAAATGGTTGGCAGAAGAAAAATTAGGAAAGATAGCAAAAAGAAAAAAAATTACTTTCTTAGATAAGCGTTGCATCTTGGAGAATAATCTATCACAAAGCTATACAAATATTTTTGAACTCGATCAATGCTGGAAAGAGGGTGATGGGTAGCTCCGTCGCAGATGAGTCAGCAATATTCCATTTTTTCTGTGACCTCACCCTTGTAGCGATTCCTGAGCGGTAAGTGCACAATTTTTCCAGATTCTTTAACGGTGGGCCAAATATACGATGTCTTTTTTGTTTTTGAAATCGGTATAGCATTGCATTTAAATTTTGGCAGATTAAATTTGCCAGAAAAGGATCAAGCGGGGAGGGAGTTCCCCAAGTGAGAAGTGCGAGAAAAGAAACTGTTAGCATAGAACTTACAATTTATTTTTCCTCGTTAGCAGTTGATAGGTTCGATGTACAGACGACACATCAAACTGTTACAGTACTTTCGCTTGCGGACATTGTGCTGGGCATCAAATGTCGGGATAGGATCAGAAACATTGAGGTCTTAAGCTCACCGGTAACCGGAAGTTAGATAAACACCAATTTCTAAGTTAAAATGTAGAATTACACTCTTACGATGTTACTCTGACTTGGAGCAGAATTGAATAAAAATAATATAATGTATAAAAACTTTATTCTCGAATTTTTATCAGACGTTACTAACATAATGCTTCTCAAGCAATATCGCAACCCGACTTCCAGATGAAAAATAAAAAAGGGACGTTTTTCTATACACGATTTTCGCAAAAACTAGCTCCGACAAACAGCAGGTATGTGACCCGTACCTCCAAAGCGGGGTTAAATCGATTTTTTTCAATGGGGTTTCTTAAACGTTTTATGAAGCGTAAAGTGAGATGGGCTGAGTTAATTCGCATTATTTTATCTGGAGAGCGTTTGATAGCTATTCTCTTTTAGGAGAAGCCAGAACGTCATCGACAAAATGTCAGCGAAATCCTTTCCGATGATAATTTTTCTATGACGAGTTTCATGATGAGGTGTCTCAACAAAATCTCACCTGCTGCTTTCTTTCAACTTGCAACCGATAACGATGAATTGATATCTACTTTAAGATGTTCAACATACCCCTTGGAGATATACCTCTTACGCGTTTGCTATTATTGTCATTTCGTTAAAACTTGAATCATACGGAGAACTCTCAAAGCCGCAGGCAAGGTTTTCAGGTTCTGACAGAGAACAACGGCTTAAAGTGACGTCAGAATATAAAATAAAAATACCGTGTGAACGAAAGTGAAAAATTATATTATTTATTATATATTTACATGTTTTTTAATCATTTCACCTCAAGAATGGTGATGAAGTCACTAATATACAAGGGAGTACTGAGAGTGAAAGGATTTGAGAAAAATCATCAAGGAGAGATGACAATCAAAGAACTGGAATTAAGAAGGCATGACTTAGACTGCATATAAATTTTTGAAGATCAAAGTTAATATGGAATCAAGAAACCTGGAAATCGGTTCAACGCGTGCGAATTTCAGCATAGAATTTACTCCCTTGTGCAAATTAATTGAAACAAAACGAATAATTCCGTTATTATTTACTTTTTTCGTATTTTTTCAATGAAATATGACCCAGTGAACATGTTAGTACTTCGTATGTCCATTCCACGAATTTGTTCCTTGCAGATTGACTACAGGTTCTCAATTGCATTTAAATCAGGAGAGTTTGCAGGGCACTCTGTAGTACTTAGATTTGCTCACTGGTAAGGCTTGCCAGTGTGTTCGTGCGGCGTTACAATTTTCGTATGCTACTTTGGAGTAACGTCCATCGCAGAAAATGACCGTGTGACAACTAATCGACAGTCGAGACAGTAGTGTCCAGGCGTGATAAAACTCTGATGCAATCACGGATGACACAATATTTTTCATAGGCTAACAGATTTCATCATATACCACGAAAATAGATTCATATTACTGCACACAACTGCAAATGAACTAATCTGAGGAAAACATAGAAATCGCTTCCACCCTGTCACTCGAGTGGGTCTAAAATTGACCGTAATGTGAAAGAAAGGAAACTAAAGCGGTTGTTTCAATTAATTTACACGTCGTTGTATTCTTACATCTATGTAACCCATTTGTAAAATGAAGGGATCGTGTTGCCAATTTGTATTGCGATTGATTTCGTAAAGTCTATGCGGCCGAATATAAAAACCCCACAGAACAATTACCATTGAAATATTTATAGAACAGGCACAGGGGAACTATGTTGTGGCAGTGGGAAAGTGCTTGAAGACGAGATGCCAAGTCAAGACCAATAACAATGCAGATTCTTCTTTGGGGTTTTATCAAGAATCTATAGATACATAGCAAACATACATCGACCCTCCAAACTCACTCATTCTCTCTCTCTCTCTCTCTCTCTCTCTCTCTCACACACACACACACACACACACAGAGGCGGAATGCGACAAGCCTATCACTGTTCTATCACTACTCCCACGGATTGAGCTCGGGAGAATTACATTCGTTGCTTCTGCCATTCCACTTACATTATAGCAAACCACCCACATCCCTCTACATATTCCATCGGTGAGTAGAAAAGTCCACTCGAAAGCGAACGACTGCTCTCTGGAACCGATTCTCAAGACGATGTCTTCTCGATCACTACAATCTTAACCTATTCAAGTGTAGAGAACAGATATCTTCCACTCTTATTTTAACCCTTTGCCCAGAGTCGTCCCCGAGTCGTCTCCTTGCCTTGTACATGGTGAAACTTACTATAAAAAAAATACAAAAACAGATATGGCAACAATATTCATTGTATGATCGAACAGTTGACTTTAAAAAAAAATATTTGTATTCGTTTAGTTTTCAGGTCAAAACAGTTTCTTCTACTGCCCTCACTTTAGTTGATCTGCGAGGGCAGACTGTTCCACTGCCTATGCCTACTTCTTGTTTCTAGTAATGCTCAGTTATTGCTCGGCCCATTTCTCCTGAGTCCAGTTACACACTGCGCAGCCCAGCGGGTTGAACTTACAATTAGCATGTCAGCAAAACCAGAAACCAAAACTTTAATCTACTAGGATAAACAAAATAGACACAACTTACCCTTTCATTTAATCTGTTCCTCTTTCGATCTCTAGACAATCAATAGTATGAATGATACACTGGATAACTACGGAGTTATATAAATATTTTTTTTGCTCAATATCTTAATATAACCATCAATCGAAATGGGAAAACATCTCGGACGAAAATGATTAGCAAAAGAACGTTCTTGTTCCACTGTCCAATGTCTAGGAATATCTTATCTAGTTCTTATTTTAGTATTATTCAGTTATTGGATTTGATCCATTGTTTCGTTTTTTTACGGCTTATCGACCCTTTTCGGGTTATTTAAGGCTAGAAAATATTTCTAGATTGTAAGATATTTTTTTGTTTTAGATAATAATTAGGTTTAGAGAGATACAAGTTTTACTATTACCCAATAGCCTGTGCAAAAGATGTGGATCCATATCTAAGCAGAATTTGAGGAACAAGAAAATATAATGTGGATAGAAAGTGGAAGACCAAATCTATATGACAACCAATATATAAACTGATCCCTCACTTTGTGGCCACGATAGTTTCTATACATATATATCCCAGAGAATGTAAATAAATCTACAAGACATGGCTGCGTAGTTAGTCAGTATTTCATTGATTGATTAGTTTTCGACGCTTTGCAGTACTAACTGCGGAGACTAAAACAAGATACTATGGCACTATATACATTGTTCGGACTGTTGTACGCCCGGGTCTTATTCAAGATATGACTATATTTCTGAGATGAGGTATTGTAACTACTTACATTGTTCGGACTATTGTCTTCATCTTTATTGTCATATTCACGACGTTTCAGCCGTTGTACGTCCCTGACTTCTTTAGGATCAGTCTATATTTATGAGATGAGGTATTGTAGTTATTTACATTGTTCGTAGTGTTGTCCTCATCTTTATTGTCATATTCAAGACTTTTCGGCCGTTGTACGCTCCGGACTTCTTTAGGATAAGTCTATATTTCTGAGATGAGCTATTGTAACTATTTACATTGTTCGGACTGTTGACCTCATCTTTATTGTCATATTCAAAACTTTTCGGCCGTTGTACGCTCCAGACTTCTTTAGGATAAGTCTATATTTCTGAGATGAGCTATTGTAACTATTTACATTGTTCGGACTGTTGACCTCATCTTTATAGTCATATTCAAGACTTTTCGGTCGTTGTACGCTCCAGACTTCTTTAGGATAAGTCTATATTTCTGAGATGAGCTATTGTAACTATTTACATTGTTCGGACTGTTGACCTTATCTTTATAGTCATATTTACGACATTTCGGCTGTTGTACGCTCCGGCCTTCTTTAGCATCTGTCTATATTTCTGAGATGGGGTAATCTAAGTATTTACATTGTTCGGACTGTTGTCCTCATCTTTATTGTCATATTCAAGACTTTTCGGCCGTTGTACGCTCTGGACTTCTTTAGAATCTGTCTATATTTCTGAGATAAGGTATTGTAACTATTTACTTTGTTCGGACTGTTGTCCTCATCTTTATAGTCATATTTACGACGTTTAGGCTGTTGTACGCCGCGGCCTTCTTCAGGTTGCAAATTCCACTGAACACTTTAATTAATCCACGAAGGTATATAGTTTTACTTCCACGTGCCATACCCTTTCTGGATCTCTTAGTTTCAGTTAGTTCCCTTTAGTAACTCAACTGCCCAAGATTTTGCTCACCTATGATGTGTCCTGGTATACAATAATTTTGCGCAAATCATTGAATTACTTCAGAAATTCTTTTATCGACTGGGCTATGTAATATATACAGATAAGAAACGATGAAATGACATCTCTTTCGTGAACAGATTTTTTTGTTGTTGTTCACTAGGAATAAAATCAGGAGTATTATTTCAAATCGAATTTACAAAAAAAAAAAAATGAAACGAATATATTTGTGCTTGAGAAAACGAAATAGATAAATTAAAATAATGATATGCCATTTCTAAGGAATTAAAGTTTTGGTTTCAAAACATTACATTTCCGAAAAAGAAGATTTTTTAAGAAAAGGCTGCATTATTTTTACCTTCCGGAAAGACAAATTTAAACAAATTATTTTGACATAACCAAAAGACATTTTAAAGAATTAGATATGAAGATAAAGACGTCGTATATACATATACATGAATGTACACTGAAAAGAAAGAGTGCCCAACGCCATATATATATATATATATATATATATATATATATATATATATATATATATATATATATATATATATATATATATATATATATATACATGAATTATAGGATAAGGAACAAATAAGAAACGTATATGAATTCAAGATGAGCACTTTTATTTAAGCTTCATCAGAAAAAAAACAGTAAACGTTTCTTATTTATAAGATATCCTATCATTTTATCGCATTCAAATTAATATTTCAAACAATTCCTATATCTATCTATCTATCTATATATATATATATATATATATATATATATATATATATATATATATATATATATATATATACGAATTTTGAAGAAATATAAATTTGAATGCGATAAAATGATAGGATAATATATAATTCGTATATATAATTCGTATATATAATTCGTATATATATATATATATATATATATATATATATATATATATATATATATATATATATGTATGAAGAAATATAGTTTTAAGATATGCTATATTTACGGGATAATGTGCTCGATATCAGAGATAGAGCGTGTGTAAATATAAAAGTGAACATAGAAGTCAAAACTTGGAGGCAACAGTCTGTTTCATGCTAGTGGCCTGACGATTTCATGTAGCCTGAAACAGACTGTCGCCTCTAAGTGTTGACTTCTATGTTCACTTTTATATTTATATATATATATATATTTGTAGGTTAATGCATCTTTAAAAATTTTACTAGCAAATGAATTTCGCTGTTTTATATCATTAAGTTTACTAATTTACTTTTTGTATGAATGATTCATTGTAATATATATATATATATATATATATATATATATATATATATATATATATATATATATATATATTACGCGTGTAATGACAAAAGTTAGTAGGTGTAGGCTTTAAGAAGTCATTATTCAACTGAGAATACAATGTTCCTTTTATAGTTCTAGTAAGCAGAATTAGCTCTCTCAAAAAGGAGAGGAACGAAACAAGGGGAGGCCACTCGTGATTATTCATAACAACGTGTTTTAGAATTGAAAAATATGTTTTTAATATATAAAACCTTAGACGCTAGGTATATAACTTTAAGTAAGCAAAAACAGAAAGCAAAAACAAGTCAAACGATTGTAGACTTGTCCACCACAACCAGTTTACCCTCTGCTAGGAAATGCATTCTTTCTGTTACATTATTACCAATATTATACTTACAAATAATCAACATGCATTCATTGGTTAATCACAGTCAATCTAGCTTGCTGATTGTTCAGTATCGACCAATCAGATCGCTCCCACGCGCACGAGCAGTTTTAGGCGCCAACTCAATTCTGAGCCAGTCACGTGATAGGACATGATATTTAAACCCAACACGTGTGATTCTTTCTCAGTAGCAGCAGAAGAATTCTTTGTTTCGACGCGGACTCTCGAACCTAACTTCTCGTCGTCACTCAACACCACTACGAGAATGTGACTTTCAAGAACGCAGTCAGACGTTAAAGAACTTTGCAACATTTCACCCAAGTACAATCTCTGAACTCTTACCAACTTGTCCAATAGGCAATTTCTAACATGCAACATAGACAATCTCTAAACTGCATTTTAAATATCAACTCTTTCGTTATGAGTCTAGATACAAATAATTACCTAATCAAAGGGACGCAACTCAGTCTCACTTTTCACTTCGCCTGCATGTGTAATTTCAATACTTAATAAATTCAATTGTTATGTTTTTAACGCCATGTTCCTTTATGTATTTCACCATTGCTAATGATTTCCACACCTTTCCTAACAAAAATAAATAATTGTGGGGAACAGCCCTTCGACACGCAACTAACATGGCTAACCAAAACACACGTCATCTCACACAGGGCCTGTTCAGCTACACGATCTTCAGGTTAGTTGTACAAAAACAAATAAATTCTAATACAGAAAAATCAGGCAACTGTGGAAAAAGTTGAAAGGAATACACATTACATAATTTATATCAAGTCTAGAATTCTTTTCGGACTCACCTGACTTGTTCCTTCCAACCGTTTCTCTCAGACATCGCCGTCAGGAACTGTCATTTGAACCATTCGAAGAAGATGCCATAATAATAAACAATATTAAATAACAATATAACTTCAAATAAATATAGCAGTAATACATATATATATATATATATACATATATATATATATATATATATATATATATAGAGAGAGAGAGAGAGAGGGGGGGGTAATAAAAATATAGTTTTACGGTATGCCATATTCATGGCTAAAATTGCTCACTATCATCGATATATAATGACTCGAATCCGAGTCTAATAGGGCGGCTAGCTAATCCCCGTTGCAGGCGCCGACTCATACACATTTGTGTTTGTTCAACATCTACACAGCCCTGCAGTTTATACTGCAATCGAGCGATTAGGATCCCAATCATTTTATCGCTAGGTGATACTCTGACATTAAAATGTTGTCGGTGATTTTCTCCGAGTTTGAATAATTGATATTTTATTGGAATAGAAAAAACTTATTGAGTTTTACTCGTTGCCAGGCATCATACGTAGCCACTTTAATCTCAAAGAGATGCTAAAAAAAAACTACAAAAAATAGAATAAAATAGAAAGATATAAAACGAACAATTTATGATTTGTTCAAACTCTTCAGTTTTTCAGTTCCAACCGTATACAATAGTACAGCCTTCAAAGGTTGATAAGCCGTAAAAAACAGTCACTCAAAACAATTAACGATTGAGTAAAATTCTTGAGAGTTTCCCTACTATAAAATACCTGTCGAAATTGCGGTATTAAAGTATTTGAGATTAACAAAATATTGCAAATATCCAATCTTTAAGCATGCATACAGGTTTTTATTTATAGAAGTAAGAGGGTACAAATCAAAATTCTGTTAAGGTTTTCCGTTTCACTGAAGCAGACGTTAAATACATGAGAATGTTATCGCCCCTTCTATCGTCTCTCCCTGTCCTCTCTTTATTATTATTACGCAGACTCTCACTAAACTAAACAACGACTCTAATGTCTTTAGTCTTTCAGTGCGATTAAACTAATTGTCCATTCTTTATATGATGCAACGGCAGCCCTTAAGGTGTGTGCGATTTAACGAACTATCGGATAGGACAGTGCAATTAAAATCTTATGATATGCATGTCGCCGTTGACTAAGTCGTAAGTCGGACTGCAATTAATTTTGCAGTCTGTTTATCATTCTATGAGGATTA
>OZ038494.1:9113233-9173233 GCA_964036315.1 Acanthosepion esculentum
GCGTAATAGAAGATCCCAAGAATCGATAGAATCATTCCCCGTAAAACAAAACAACAACAAATATGTATAGAGGATCTTCATGAATAAAACAAAACACGATAACAAAATGCTTCCACAGGACCTAACCGGTTCTCAAGTTCGAAAGCAAACATCTATCTTTCTTTAAGATGAAAGCAATTCTCTTAAAAGCACCCCACAAGAGCTGTAAAGTTATCACTTCATATTTAGCGAAGGAGAGAGTTTACGACCAAAAGACCCTGACCCAAAGTGATTGCTTTAGATTAGCAGAGAATTCTTATTCCTTTTAAAAGAATATTGTAGAAATCGATTGTTTTTTATTGATTAATTCGTTTTCTACGGCTTGTCGATCTTTTTTTTTTTAATATTTTTGCAGCCATAAAATATTTTTAGATTGTGAGAATTGATTTTAAATATAAGAATAATTTACCGATACAGGTCATATTACTTAACCCCTAGCTGGGGTAGACGAGGTGGATTAATACAAACAGTGTTTATTTCATATACCGGCCTTGGTACTCCGAAAATGTAATCCTTCTGTGGGGTACATGTCCCTAAAGAAAGTTTTCTGAAGTATACCGGTCTGTAGACGAAATAAATTTTGTGTAAATTAAATTACAATCTTCTCAAATACGAGTATAAACTAAAAATAACGTTTGATGTAATATATATATATATATATATATATATATATATATATATATATATATATATATATATATATATATATATATATATATATAAAAGCTTAAACACTAATATGGAATATTAGTGTTTAAGCCTTTTTATTATATCCTTACTCAATCCACTCAAATACGAGTATAAACTAAAATATATATATATAATATCTGGATAAAATAAATGAAACAAAATTGGGTGTTTTTTTTATGAAAGTATTTATTTCTGTGTTTTTGTATATATTTATTTATTTAATATTTCAGACCACCTAGGTCTTTCCTCAGAAATCAAATGAGATGCTGTGTTTGTGTGTTTGTTTACGTGGCCTCTCATTATGCTATATATATATATATATATATATACATATATATATATATATATATATATATATATATATATATATATATATACATATGTATATATTCGAAAATTATAACATAAATGTTATAAAATCACTACAAAAATACTAATACAAAATGGCTTTTTTATAGTGATTTTATGACATATTTATAATGTTATAATGTTTGAATATATATATATATATATATATATATATATATATATATATATATATATATATATATATATATATATATATATATATATATATATTAATGGATCTATTTTTAATCCGTCATTTTCTTTACTTCCAGTAGTATTATAGCGGATGCCCGTGTTTGAAATTGACTATTTTTGACATGTTTTTGTTTTTTATTATTCCTCTTCATCGCGGATCGATCCTGCGTGTCCTTTTGTTCAACAACTCACCGTCTTACCCGGGGTGCTTTACAGGGGTAAATAAAACCATTATGATACTCATTGTAGTTGAGCAGTCTAAAACACTAACAAAAAACGACACGCCTATTCCAAACGCGACGAATCTACTAAAAATAACATTTTCAGTACTATATATATATATATATATATATATATGAATAGAATATATTTAGGCAGCAAGTATTCATCCAAACAAGTTTAAAGAACCGACAAGATCTGTCTGCTTTATTTTTCTGGTATTTATCCAGTATAATAAGTGTTATATATGGAGGTTGATGGGCTAAGAGATATTATTTTGGCTTATTTTGAAACTGGTTTAAATTTTTTGTAACAAATGATAAATCTTAAAAGTCTATTTTATCATCAATTTTGATGTATATATGTAGTATGTTATTCCAATTTAATCCTTCCTTTAGATAAAGGACATTGGATTTTGCACAATTATGGTGTTGCCAGTACTTTTGTATTGTTAATCTTACTTTTACAAGTAGGGTTTATAAAATTATTGTTCTTTAAATTAATGTTAATTTGTCAACTATATATTTCAGAAAACAATTATTAATAAACGTCTGTGCTCTCTCTCTCTCTCTCTGTGTCTCCTTTTTTCTCCATATATATATATATATATATATACATATATATATATATATATATATATATATATATATATATATATATATAAATAAAAAGAAAGAACAGTAAGTTATAAAATCCGGTGTTCTTATAGATATTTTTATTTTTACACAATAGTACTCAATGTAAATTTACAGAGCATTAACAATTTAAATTAATTGATTTAAAATATGTATTTTTTTCGCTACACAGTGATAACCATGTTTCAAAAATGGAAGCTAAAAGCTTCGAATTTAATTTTGTTATTAAATTAAAGACGTTAGTTCCATTTCCTCGTCAAGCGAATTTTGGAGTAACCTATTTTTTTAAAATTTACAGTTTTAAAGGCACGGCAAAGATTCATAATTGAGTGTTTCGAAGGGTACCGAGAAATCTATTTATGTAGACAAGGGGTGGTAGCGTGTTCAATTTTTAATTTTCGTTGTATCATTTAATAATTACATTCGAAACCGGGGTTATGTTTAGGGATGGGTAGGATGTATTTTTCAAAAAATTCTGACATCCGCTAAATGCATATCGTCTGTTTTTTTTTATAAAAATTTTATTTTTAACGGCAAAAACTTTTTTGGGTGTTCTTTAAGGCAGTACACGGATATTAAAGAGGAGGAAAAGAACATTATTGTAAATGCGAAGAAATCGGTACTGATTCATAAAGGTGAGCAATGGATAAAGAATTCATATGACCACTTTGACATCACAATGGGATCACTAGACTCAGCTAGGTCTTCTGATCTCATAGGACGAAATGTATCTAAAGTGGTGATTCCAACAAGTACACCGTTGTGCAAATTAAATTGAAATAAGTGCTTTAGTTTCCTTTCTTTCACCATCCGGTCAGTTTTAGACCCAGTCGAGTGACAGGGTGTATTCGATTTCTATTTGTTCCTCAGATTAGGTCATTTGCAGTGGTGTACAGTAATATGAATCTATTTTCGGGGTGTATGATGAAATTTGTTAGGCCTTTAAAAATATTGCGTCATCCGATTTTTATCCCGCCCAGACACTATTGTCTCAGCTGTCGATTAGTTGTCCTACGGGCATTGTCTGCGATGGATATTACTCCAAGGAAGCGTACGAAGATTGTAACGCTGCACGAACACACTAGCAAGCAGTAGCAGTGAGCAAATCAAAGTACTATAGACTCTCCCGAAAAATCACCTTAATTAAATCCAATCGAGAATCTATGGTCAATTTGTAAAGAAGGACTTCGTGGAATGGGTCTAGATAGATATGCAGAGATTTAAAAATGCATAGAATGGTATAGATATATAGGTAGACACACATAAATAGATAGATAGATATATAGATCCAATGAAGCGTAAGCTGCTTGACATAAATGGTAAAAAAGCAAATCAAAATACTATAGACTGACGCGGAAACTTTCTTGATTTAAATCCAGTCACGGAATCTGTGGTCAATCTGACAGGAAAAACTTCCTGAAATGGACATACGTATTTTTTCAATGAAACATGACCCAGGACACGTGTCCTGGGTCATGTTTCATTGGAAAAATACGAAAAAAGTAAATAATAACGAAATTATCCGTTTTATTTCAATTAATTCGCGCAAGGGTATATATATATATATATATATATATATATATATATATATATATATATATATATATATATATATATATATATGAAGAAATATACTCTTAAGGTGTGTTCCATATCAGAGATAGAGACTGTGCAATTATAGAAGTGAACATTGAAGTCAACACTCAGAGGCGACAGGCTGTTTCATGCTAGACGCAATCGTCAGGCCAAGAGTGCTGTTTTTTCTCGAAATATGAAAAAAGTAAATAATAATGGAATTATTCGTTTTTTCAGTTAATTTGCACAAGAGTGTACGTGATCATGGCCCTCCACATCTTCCAAGGATAGGTTTATTCGCCATGTTCGGACTCGTGCAAATACGGACATATTGTGCGTTTCTTGTAGTAATTGTGACAGTAATACTTAATGTTTTAGTTCACCAACTGATATATTTATTTTCCACACTCGCTGTAAGTAGAAATAACGTGTAATGAAGGAGTTCCCTCTCTATATGTTGTCTTCGATTAGTTTTTAGGCCTTTCGTACCTGGAGAGACGCTATCACATTCATTAACGATACATCAAATTATCTAGCAATATTTTCAATGAGATAAACCTATCGATGTTCGTTTATCTATGAAAAGGTAAAAACAGTGTACAAACAGCAAAAAAAGGTATGTGCAGTTTATGCGGATGGTGCCGTAGCTGAAAGTACGGTTCGTGGGTGTTTTGCTAAGTTTAAAAGTGGAAATTATCAGTTGGTAGACTTGGAACGTTCCAGAAGGCTTGCAATAGCTGATGATGACCTAATCGAAACGTCGATTAAATATAATCGAGGCCACTCGGCTAAGGGACATACTCCTGTAATTGGATACGTGAATCGATACGATGTTTGAGTGGTTTGTGATTTATTGGAGTAGAATTTAATGGAGGGCATTTCTGTCTTCATTTCTCTGGATTGAACAAGCAAGTTTTTTTTTAAAACGAAATCAATCATTGCTAACCACTGGAAAAAATCGGTCTGCAACTGAAGAAGGTGATGCTGTGTAACTGGTCAGATTGGAAGGGCATTGTGTATTAGAAGCCCGTTTCACATTGAATTGAAGGAAGTAATCTTCCCAATTGCACTTATTAAAGACTGTAATTAGCCAATCGCAGTGGTAGTGCCTTGCACTAGAATGGTGGCAAACATTGGCGAGGTTCCGCTGTTACATCAAACTACACCAGCTGTACTCACCTGATCTTAGATCCCCAAATAATAACTTTATTTCTCGACATGCTTGCGGTTACATCACTGAAGTTAAGTCACGTTGAATTTGGTCACTACCTTGAATGTGACTGGTTGGGAGTATCACGGGCTGTAAGTGTGAGTCGTGCAATGGATTGTTAATCGGAGAGCAGAGTTCGAATTTCAGTTCGGTTCATTACATTCACTTACGCGTCAGTACACTTGGAGGAAGTTACTGAAATAGATGGATCAGACCTCCGTTATTACATGAAGAAATGACAGATACTACACATCGATCCAGCACAAAAAGGGAATGTTTGGTCCCCCGGAGTCATGCTTTCTTTCAGTTTTTTTTTCTTTTCAGCAATTCATTAGGGTTTTGAAACTAATTTGTTAAGACTTTTGTTGGGGGCTTCAAATATAATGTTCTTTTTTCTTCCTCTAACTAATCTGGAAAATATAGAACTTTGAGTAAAACAAACATACATTTTGCTTGAGGCCAATTTCATTAAGTCAGAACCTGCTAATATTAAGGGAACTTGTTTCGTGGCATTGTTTTCTTTGTTTTAAAGTACATATACAAATATGCATATTAACATTCAATGAAATGGACAAAGTCCGACAATTATTTTAAGACATTTTTATGTTTATACGTTCTTTTTATAGATACAAATATTTAAGTAAATGCTCTGTTTTATAATAAACAGTATTAAACAACATTTACCGGCCTGAATATCTGAGAAATTCTCATAGAAAATATTCGTTCTCGGACAGGAATCGAACCTGTGTCCTATACGGAACTGTCACTTCGCCTGACGTGCCTTAACCGCTCGAGCCACGGAGAATCGTTCGATTGGCAAAGTTGATTTTACTGCTTTTAAACTTCAATCTTCCATGAATCTATCACGTACATTCATATCGGCTCAAAGCGAATCCAAATATAAATGATGTCATTTGTTTACATTTGTTTACATATGTTGTTTAATACTGTTTATTATAAAACAGAGCATTTACTTAAATATTTGTATCTATAAAAAGAAAGTATAAACATAAAAATGTCTTAATATATATTAAGATATTTTTTTCACCCTTTGATTAAAGAAATCTACTTCATTTTCAAAGAATTCAATTTTATCAATTTCTTGAACGAATTTTTAAATTTCAGCTTTTCTTTTATTGCATTTTGTTGTTGAACTATGTCTTTTATGTAATATTGGTAATGTCACTCTAACGGTCACCAGGAAAAAAACAATAACGCGAACGATGGAACTTGTTTTCTTTGCAAAATTCGCTTCAGACCTGCAGACGTCGTGTCTTACCTTGCATCTGGCATATACAGGGGAGTGAGCTACAAATTGTCACCGGTAACGCCTCGCTGTATCTGTCAGATAGCGGGCAGAAAACACCGCTTTCCGAGGAATTGTCGACGACCCAAGCTGGCCGGGGAAAACCATGGAAGAACGATTAGGGAGGATTACTTTGGAGATGATACCAACAGCTAATTGCTCGTATGTTTGAAGGAAAAATTGATGTTCCCCTAATTTAGGGGGTCAAAGATTTTCTTTTTCATTGTATATTTTATTTATTTTTATCTTGTGAATATATTGAAATTAAAACATACTTTTTTTGTAAATGTTTTTTAGTCGGATACGAAGCCTACAGGATTTCTGTATACCATGAGGACCGGACTACGTACGCAGTATGAATATGCTGTCTAACCTTGTTGCTTACAATTACACTACAGTTGAGGAAAGGAAACAGCGTGACAGAGTAAGACAATAGTATTTGTTGATTGTAGTATGGGCGGCGAAGGAATGTTGAGGCGTTAAGACAAGGGCCTGTCCCGAAAAATTTAAAGCAAAGCGTAAGTGTCCGTTATTGTCTTACCCTGCCTCCCTCTTTCCTTTCCTTCTCTTTTCTCCCTTTTCTTTAACCTTCTCCGTTTCCTTTTAAGATGTTTCTGCCGATGTTTCTTTTCTATAAGCGGCTTGCTTGTTCATAATCATTTTTGGTTCTCACCAGTCGAAATGCAGCCGCATCGAAACAAGAATGCATTTTTGTAGTGAGTAAGTTGTTTTTTTGCTTGTATGTAATATATATATATATATATATATATATATATATATATTCTCGGTTGGTTCATTTTTTAAGGCTTATCAACCCGGTTGGAGGTTATTTAAAGCCAGAAAATATTTTTAGATTATAAGATGTTTTTTATAGATAATAATAGTTTAGAGTGATACAAGTCTTACTAATTAACCCATAACGTGTGGAGAAGAGTTGGTTTCATAACTAATCAAAATTTGAAGAAGACATTATAATGTGGATGCAAACTGGGGATCAATTTTGTATTACAGTTATTATGTAAACTGATCCTTCACTTTATGGCCATGTGATTTTCTATTCATTTATATCCCAGAGAATATAAATAAATCTAAAAGACATGTCTGTGTAGGTAATCAGTATTTCATTGATTGACTGCGTTGTTTTCTACGGCTTAACCCTTTTGGTGGTTATTTAAATCCAGAAAATATTTTTAGATTATAAGATGTTTTTTTTTTGGATAATAATGGTTTAGAGTGATATAAGTTTTACTGATTAACCCACATCTTGGGGATAAGGGGTGTATTCGTACCTTTCCGCTTAATTGAATATAACGTACTTAACAGGAATTCGAACTCCGCTCAGCGGTGAACTAGTCCGAGCCATTATCCACTACACCAGCCGCAACTCCAAGATTAGAGCACCTGGTATTCTCAAGCGGTTACCCCTCTAGGTACTGACCAGGCTCGACGTTGCTTAACTTCTGTGGTCGTACGGGAACCGGTCTTTCAACGTGATATGGCCTTAAGTGCTTAATTTAAATATAGACATTTCTGAAATTGTTTAATAGGTTTAATAAAATCTTATAGTTTTTAATGTCTGGCTGGTAATTCTAGGTTAGTGTTTTCTTTTACAGGTATCATTCAACCGCACTATTTTCTGGCATCTACAGAGCGCCCAGTAAAAAAAGCAGTAAATTCAGAAAGAAATTTATTTAGCTACCATGATTCATGCTCAAACTGAACAATCATCGTAGATGTTCAAAATGTTTGCTTGAATGTTCAACACAAAGTTGTAAGCGTGGTAACCAGGATGCAGTAGCTTTACAGATTGTGTCAAGAGGAATTTCATTCCAAGCTTCAGTTAAGTGAGTTAGGAGTATACTCCAGACACGGTAAATCCACAACATTCAGATCTCGGATTTTACAGGGTCACTGAAATGGACAAATCAGAGATGGTGTATTTTCTCAAAGAATAAATTTGCCGCTTTTTTTTTACTGGACACCCTCTTTTAGTAATAGTAGTAGTAGTAGTAGTAGTAACGTTAATAATAATAATAATAGTAGTAGTAGCAGTAGTAATAATAGTAGTAGTAATAATAATAATAATAGTAGTAGTAGTAATGATAATAATAATAGTAGTAGTAGTAATAATAATAATAGTAGTGGTAGTAGTAATGATAATAATAATAGTAGTAGTAGTAATAATAATAGTAGTAGTAGTAGTAATAATAATAATAGTAGTAGTAGTAATAATAATAATAGTAGTAGTAGTAATAATAGTAGTAGTAGTAATGATAATAATAGTAGTAGTAGTAATAATAATAATAGTAGTAGTAGTAGTAATGATAATAATAATAGTAGTAGTAGTAATAATAGTAGTAGTAGTAATGATAATAATAATAGTAGTAGTAGTAATAATAATAATAATAGTAGTAGTAGTAGTAGTAGTAGTAATAATAATAATAGTAGTAGTAGTAGTAATAATAATAATAGTAGTAGTAGTAATAATAATAATAGTAATAGTAATGATAATAATAATAGTAGTAGTAGCAATAATAATAATAGTAGTAGTAGTAGTAGTAATAATAATAATAGTAGTAGTAGTAGTAATAATAATAATAATAGTAGTAGTAGTAGTAATAATAGTAGTAGTAGTAATGATAATAATAATACTAGTAGTAGTAATAATAATAATAGTAGTAGTAGTAATGATAATAATAATAGTAGTAGTAGTAATAATAATAATAGTAGTAGTAGTAGTAATGATAATAGTAGTAGTAGTAATAATAATAATAGTAGTAGTAATAATAATAATAATAATAATAATAATAGTACTAGTAGTAGTAGTAATAATAATAGTAGTAGTAGTAGTAGAGAGTAGTAGTAATAATAATAATAATAGTAGTAGTAGTAGTCCTCCCCAACCGGGAATTTCAATGGTTAGCAGAGTTTAGGGAAAGGTTTTGAGATGTGTTCACCATGATAGGCAATAAAAGAAATGCTTTTCAAAAGATATTAGACTGTAAAAACTGGGACATGTAAATTGTTTGCAAAAGTCTCCAGCGTTTTATTAAATTCTTTCATCGACATTTAAGTCTAGTTTTGACTCTTACGTTGCACGGCTCAACACACGACTCTTCTCGCACACAGATTTCGCAATCAGAAATTAGGATATAACTGCCATAATAAAAGTTTAATCTGTTCTTAATGACTAACTTTATAATTGCATGCTAAGAAAGGTCCTGGCTGCATCTACTTTTCACGAAAAGGCCAGATGGTTTGTCTCATATTAAACTCACTTTTAGAGAGCCAGTTTGATGGACAAATTAGCGCCGATGCTGTATTTTCTGGAAGAATAAATTAGCCGCTTTTTTACTGGGCAGCCTCTATTATTTGGTCAAGATAACTGACGAATGGCAACGCGATTTAATTTGTGAATTAGACGTTAAAAATTATATTTGAAAAATTCATTGTACTTAATTCATGGAGTACTGTTGTCATATTCGCACAGGAGCTGCCAAGACCTAACTATCCAGCCTTGATAGAGTTCAAATAGGCTCTGATCCCTTGTAGGTAAAGAAATATTACCCACCCTTCCATCCTTCTATAACAGGCGGGATGTGGCAAGCCTCTCGCTGCTCTATCGCTTCTTCCATCGAAAGAACTCGGATGAACTACATTCCCTGGTCCTGCTGAGGCAAACCTTCACGGCAAAAAACGCTATGCCACTTACATAGTATCAAACCACCCACATTCCCTTCGTATTCCATCGGTGAGAAGTAAGTTTCACTCGATTGGTTTCTGTGAACCATTGCTCTGTGGAACAGAGTCCCAACAGGATGTTTCTCCGATCACTAAAATTTTAAACTGTTCAAGGCTACGGTTAAACGCTAACTCCTTCACCTATACACGCAAATGACCTAACGTAACGCTCTACCTCCAGCCATTTAAAGGATGACCTTCATTGTAAAAAAAAATGTTCTAATAAAAAAAAAGGATTATTTTTTTTCTCCCAGTGATGAAAATTCCTTATCGCAGAAATGCGAAATCAATTTTAACGTTTAAATCGATTCTTTCCATTATTTATATTAATTAATTTAAAATATATTGCGGGGGGGAGATGGGGAAAACTTATTCCCCGCCTAGAAGAAAATAGAAAACAATAAAAAAAACAAAACACTTTCGTTTCTCTGATTTCCCAGACTGTTTTGTCATTAATAAAATGTTTATTGCTTTAATGGCTAACTTAATGTATAAAGGTGTTTTTCTTTTTATCGATGTATATAAAATATATAAGATTGATTCTCTCGAGAAAAATTGTCTAGCACGAAATAGTGAACCAATTTTAAAATTATCTCGTACAAAGTAGTAAACCAATTTTAAAATTGTCTAGCACGAAATAGTGAACCAATTTTAAAAATTTAAATTGTCTAGCACGAAATAGTGAACCAATTTTAAAATTTTCAAATTGTCTAGCACGAAATATTGAACCAATTTTAAAATTTTCAAATTGTCTAGCACGAAATAGTGAACAAATTTTCAAATTGTCTAGCACGAATTAGTGAACCAATTTTAAAATGGTCTAGCTCAAAATAGTGAACCAATTTTAAAATTGTCTAGCACAAAATAGTGAACCAATTTTAAAATTGTCTAGCACGAAATAGTGAACCAATTTTAAAATTATCAAAATTATCTAGAACGAAATAGTGAACCAATTTTAAAATTGTCTAACACGAAATAGTGAACCAATTTAAAATATAAAATAAGAAAATAAAAACTAAATTTTGCATCATTTTTTGTTCACTACATCTCTCTCTCTCTCTCTCTCTCTCTCTCTCTCTATCTATCTATATATATATATATATATATATATATATATATATATATATATATATATATATATATATATATATATATATAAAGTTGTAGCCACTGTCTGTCTATTTGTTATTGAACTCTTCTTAGGGTTTTGGAAATAGACTCTCCCCATAAACATATGTATTGAAATTACATTACTCAAGGTACCTGGATAAGTATATTTCATTTTGATCAAAGGGTGTCTCCGGCCCCCCACCACTGATCTTTTCCCCTTTGATTTAAATTAAATTTAAATTTGAACAAGGGAATGACTCCTAGGATACTTAGGTAAGTATATTTCATTTTGATCCCCCCCACATATTTTTTCTTCCTTAGATTTGATTAAATTTCAAATTGAACAGGGGACTGACTCCTACTCAAATCACAGAAGGAGAAAGAGATAGAGATCCCATCGGCAAGATCAAAATGAGACAATATCAATATGACAAGTTGAGAAAAAAATCACCAGTCAGTGGTTAGTAAAACAATTCAACTGTCATATCAATGTTGAAATCTTCTCCTCAATTCATTCAATCAAGTATTGCATTATATACATATCAAAGGATTCAGATCATTTTGCACAAACCCGATACTGAATTTGAAGAGGTCGGTCATGATATTCAACCCATAGCTGGGGGAGAAGAGATGGATTCACGCCTTTTCCAATAATATCTGCGCATAAGTGAAAGTAACTTACCCGACTGAAATTCGAAGTCGGCTGTCTGATATCTTGTTTTTTTGTTTTTTTAAATCGAATTTACCCCAAGCAAGACAGTAAATCCACTAATACACAAGGTCTTACTGGGTGTAGAAGAATAAGAAGAAAAAAGAGAAACATTATTAAGGAGCGAGAACAATAGAAGAGTAATCAGGAAGACAGTAGATATCGATTGACATTGCATTTAAATTTGTTTTCTAATCATTTCACCCCATGTAAGGCTGTAAAGCCACTAAGACACAAGGAGTTACTGAGTGTAGAAGAATAAGAAGAAAAAAGAGAAACATTATTAAGGAGCGAGAACAATAGAAGAGTAATCAGGAAGACAGTAGATATCGATTGACATTGCATTTAAATTTGTTTTCTAATCATTTCACCCCATGTAAGGCTGTAAAGCCACTAAGACACAAGGAGTTACTGAGTGTAGAAGAATAAGAAGAAAAAAGAGAAACATTATTAAGGAGCGAGAACAATAGAAGAGTAATCAGGAAGACAGTAGATATCGATTGACATTGCATTTAAATTTGTTTTCTAATCATTTCACCCCATGTAAGGCTGTAAAGCCACTAAGACACAAGGAGTTACTGAGTGTAGAAGAATAAGAAGAAAAAAGAGAAACATTATTAAGGAGCGAGAACAATAGAAGAGTAATCAGGAAGACAGTAGATATCGATTGACATTGCATTTAAATTTTTGAAGATTAAAGTTGACTGGATGCATAGAGCCGGAACGGAGTTATTCTGGGTCGTTATCGGTTACATCACAGAATACCACTCATGCATAATATTACCATTCTTTCGTGTTTATCCATACCATTCTGTAAGTGTAGCACTTAAAAGAACGTTTAAAATCGTTTCATTTCTATGGATTACACTTTTAGTAACAACTAAAAGCTATTTAGGTTTCATGTTAGTCTTGAAAACGACAATTAAAAAAATATTAGACAGCCAAATCGATGAAATTAGACAGAAAGATCAATAATTCTTCGAAGAATGATCTGATTGTGAGCACATGCAATAATGTAAGGGGAGAGATGCATATTCGTTTCGTTAGTTTTAACCACATCATCTCTCTGAGGAGTTTAGAAAGAGATTAGTGAAATTCTAACGCAGTCGGAACAAGTTTTTTCCTTTTGGAAATTGAAACGAATCCACTTTAAAAAAGACATATAGGATAAAATAGGCATATACATATGTATATATGACTCACTTGTTTACAACCATTGTCGAAAAATATACAAGATTTAATAATCTTTAATTTTAGTACCGGAAAATAAAAGGTGGGTCAAAAGAGTGGTTTTTCCTTTGATACCGCTATTATTTTAACTACCTTCACTCTTCGGCAATGTTTATTCTTTTAAAAAGCGATTTTTGGAATTGTAATAAAACCTCCTGAACATATCTGAATTTATACATTCTGTTTTTTTTTTTCATTATAATGTAATGGAATAATCTTTCACCCCCATGAGTGACTACGCTATAGGTAATAACTAGCTATAAGTAGCTGTAAGTCAACGGACTACGGGATGAGCTAGGATTTGTTGAGTACGACTCAGACTTACGCGAGAACTACCGACGTTCCAATAGTAGCCCTTACTACTGGATTGACTTGCGACGACCTTGTGCATAATTGTTACCTTTATTCTAATTGTACAATAAACCTTTACTTATTTTATCCTCCTTGTTTCTCAAAGCAAACAAGCAAATATCTAGCTATATCCGAACAGAATCTCTTTAGTCCTGGTGACATTTGAGAGTGATGTAATGGAATAACCTGTCATCCCCATGAGTGACTACACTATAGGTAGTAACTGCCTATAAGTATCTGTAAGTCAACAGACGACAGAGGCTTACTGCGACCTGTTCCAGCAAGACGGTCGAAATCTCTGCCTTCGCACAGAGAGGAAACCGGACGCTGCTCCGCCAAAGGCCAGAGTAAGTATTGACTTGTTGCGATCTGTTCTAGCAAGACGGTCGAACACTCTGCTTTCGAGCAGAGAGGAACCCGGACGAGGCACCGCCGAAGGGCATGGTCTCGTTCCGGGAGGTTGACGAACCCGATTCTGTTTTTACAGTTTCTACGGGTATTTTTTGGCCGGGCCCACGGGATCCGAAAATTCATGTTAAACACGGCCTTGTGCCACATGTAACTCTCGTGAGGTGGGTGGCTAAATATACTAGCTGCGACCTGTTCCAACTGGACAGTCGAAATCTCTGCCTTTGAGGAGTGTGGAACCCGCACGAGGCTCCGCCTAAGGGTAGAGTCTCGTTCGGGTGGGGGAGTAGACTGACCTTGAAACTTTTTACACACATTCGAATAGGGAATAAGTTTGGCCGAGCCTAAGGCCTCGGAGATCCCACGTTAAACCCTGCCTTGTGCCACACGTAACCCTCGTGGCGTGGGTGGCTAAATATACTAGCTGCGACCTTTTCCAGCTAAACAGTCGAACTCTCTGGCTTCGGTCAGAGAGGAACCCGGACGACGTTCCGCCGAATGGCAGAGTTTCGTTCGGGGGGGGGGGTAGACTGACCCTGAACACGTTTATACACGTTCGTATACGGAATATTCTTGGCCGAGCCTAGGAGTTAAGAAAACCCGCACTAAATCCGACCTTGTGCCACATGCAACCACCGTGGGTGATAGCTAAATATACAAGCTCCGACCTGTTCCAGCTAGACAGTCGCACTCTCTGCCTTCAGGCAGGGAGGAACCCGGACGAGGCTCCGCCGAAGGGCAGAGTCCCGTTCGGAGAGGTAGACCGACCCTGAACCCGTTTACACGTTTTCAAAAGGCATTACTTTTGGCATAGACTACGGGCTCGGTAATCCCACGTTAAACCCGGCCAAGTGTCACATGTAACCCACGTGGGGGTGTAGCTAAATATATTAGCTGCGAGTCGAACTCTCTGCCGCTGAGCAGAGAGGAACTCGACCGAGGCTCCGCCGAAGGGTAAAATCTCGTTCGGGAGTTTGGGCCACCCGATCCCGTTTTTACGGTTTCTACGGGAATTCTTTGGCCGAGCCTACGGGTTCTGAAAACCCACATAAAACTCGCCCTTGTGCCACATATTTCCTTCGTCGGGGGGCAAGTAAATATTGACTACAGAGTCTAGTTGCGACATGTTCCAGCTATCCAGTCGAACTCTCTGTCTTTGGGCAGAAAGTAACCCGGACGAGACTCCGCCGAAGGGGAGAGTCTCGTTTGGGCAGGTAGACTGACTCTGAACCCGTTTATACGCGTTCGAAACGGAATATTTTTTGGCTGTGCCTAGGGTCTCAGAAAACTCACGTTAAACCCGGCCTTGTGCCACGTGTAACCCTCGTAGTGTTGGGGGGACTAAATATACTTGCTGCGACTTGTTCCAGCTAGACAATCGAACTGTCTACTTTCGGGCAAAGAGGAACCCGGACGAGCCTCCGCCGAAGAGCAGAGTCTCGTTCGGGGAGGTAGACTGACCCTCGACCCGTTTATACGCGCTGGACAGGGAATATTTTTGGCCGAGCCTACGGGCTCGGAGAACGCACGATAAACCCGGCCTTGTGCCACATGCAACCGTCGTGGGGGAGTAGCTAAATATACTAGCTGGGATCTGTTGAGTACAACTACCGACCTTCCAAATATAGCACTCACTACTGTATTTACTTGCGACGACCTTGTGCATAACTGTTACCTTTATTCTTATTGTACTGGTTTTTTACAAGAAACCTTTACTTACTTTATCCACCTTGTTTTTCAAGTATGTATTCCTATTAGCACGGAATATAACACTTTAGAACTAAGAACAAAAATATTAAGGGCAATTTATTTATTAGATTTTTTATTTACAAAAATGATTTCATATTTACAACATTCTAAAAATTAATAAAAAATTATTACAACTAATTTAATGCAATATTCTTTATTGCTATATCCACTCAGGACGAAGGCGTTCTTGGCCCTCCACAATTTCCTGTCTCTTGTAACTTGTAATTCTGTTATTTTATTGTTATTTTTCACAAACCCTGGTTTACCATCCATTTACTCAAACCCATCAATTATGTTATGAGCTGCTTTCCTCTTCACTTTTTCCTTATCCTGTGAGTATCAAATTTTCCAAGCCCTCTTTCATCATTATGTGCTGTAGAAATTTCAACCGTTTCTTCCTGATGTTAAGTATAAGTATCCATTTTTTTCTAATTTTCTTTAAAACTCCGTCGTTGCTCACATATTCGGTATATGGTATGCTCAGCAGCCGTCTGTAGAAACACATTTCTGTTGCTGCAAGTCTCTTCTTCATCTCCGAGTAGATTGTCCAACATTCACTGTCATAGAGGAGGACAGATATGTAACATCAGTACACTTTTCCTTCTTTCTAACGAAGTTTTTCTGTTT
This sequence comes from Acanthosepion esculentum, assembly GCA_964036315.1. Classification (NCBI taxonomy): domain Eukaryota; kingdom Metazoa; phylum Mollusca; class Cephalopoda; order Sepiida; family Sepiidae; genus Acanthosepion; species Acanthosepion esculentum. The sequence continues at coordinate 9,129,376 of OZ038494.1, forward strand.
CTTAATACTCTGCTTAGCTTTTGGAAGGTACTTTTGTCTATCCCAATGAGTGTGCGGATTTCAGTGTCACCCATTCCATCCTTTGTTAGAAAACTTCCCCTATATTTAAATTTTTGTACTGTTATGGTGACAGATTAAATTAGAATGAACTCTTCCTCCTTCATAAATACTAACATGCGAGACTTCCTAAGCGAGGCAGTCAGGACGCAGTGTAACCTGACAGTTCAGACGGACACTTTTATCTGCTGACTAATAAGACTCTTATATTGTATATATGTTCTGTTATTTCAGTACAGTTGTTCAACCTACCTACTTCTTTCCCTGTCTTTCTTTATGGACCTGAACAGGCTACAACAATATATATATATATATATATATATATATATATATATATTTGAACCATGACTTGATACTACAAAATTTTACTACACCTTTGAATAGTTCCAATGAAAGCATCTTAATACTATATATATATATATATATATATATATATATATATATATATATATATATATAAGGAACCTTTCGTCCAACCCTTCGTCAGAGACCAATCATTGTCGAAAACATTTTTTGGGGGGATTATGGTGACCTATCTACATTAATGAACTCTTCCTCCTTAATAAATACTAACCTGCGAGACTTCCTAAGCAGAGACAGTCGGGACGCGGTGTAACCTGACAGTTCGGACGGACATTTCTATCAGCTGACTAATAACACTCTTATTTTGCATATAAGTTCTGTTATTTCAATACACTTGTTTAATCTACCTACATCTTTCCGTGCCTTTCTTTCTGGCCCTTAACAGGCTACAACATACTTATGCTTGAATACTCCCCAAGGGAAAGAATCCATTGGAGTAAAGTCAGGTGAACGTGTCGGCCAATCATTTGGACCTCTTCAGCCAATCCATTCCACGGGAAATGTTTCATGAAGATACTCATGGACTGCTCTTAAATAATATGGAGTGGCCCATCATGTTGGAAATAAAGGTCAAGTGAATTATGCTGTTGTTGTAACTGTGGAACACCTTGATCCATTAGAATTTCAAGATACATATTTGATACTTTGTTATGCTGACCTATCTACATTAGAATGAACTCTTTTCTCCTTCATAAATACTAACCTGCGAGAATTCCTAAGGAGGCAGTCTGGACGCAGTTTAACGGAGTTCGGACGGACAATTCTATCTGCTGATTAATAACATTCTTATTTTGTATATATGTTATGTTATTTCAATATACTTGTTCAACCTACCTTCTTCTATCCGTGTCTTTCTTTCGGGTGCTTAACAGGCCCCAATAGTATCCCCATTTGTCATTTATCAATCGATGAAGAAAGAAATATAACGAAATATAATTATTCATTAATTTATAAACAATTATTAAAATACGTGAACCAACTATAGAGAAATCGTAAATATTTACTATTTTATAAAGTTTGAATCAATTGGCAATTAGTCGATGTTTTGCCAACCATTCCAATAAAGAAACTAATAAATACTGTTTATTATTTTTGTTGTCAATTCTCAAGAACAAAGAAAATGTATTGATTCACTTTCATGATAGGCTTAGATTTTTATTGCAAATCTAATCATTGCTTTTTAAAGCAATAAACATCACTGAGAAGTGAAAGTAGTTGAAAAATAGCGGAGTCAGTGGAAAAATCGTTCTTTGGATATTCCTTTTTCTCTGGGCAGGAAGGTAAAAAATTGATGCAGATACTTTGTATGTTTGTAAAATTTATCGTTAACTGACAGATAAAATTTTACAAAAATGTCACAGAAAGTAATTGTTGCAAATTCCGGAGATGGAATCCTGCACAAATAAATAAACAACACCAGTAATTGAAATCGGAAAATAAGTGTATTGAACGTAAGAATACAAACTTGAAATGAAGATTAGTTGTCCAGGAATGCGGGTTAGTAGAAAGTATATGTACAAGTCCCTGTAAGTGAAGCCGTAATTATCTCTCTCTCTCTCTCTTTGTGGACTCTACGTATTTCAACCTTATCTCAACGTATCTCTCACCCTGACTTCACGTATCTCCAACCCCGTAGGAATAAGTATATTTTAGACGAGTCCATCTTGTGTAAAAGGGGGAGAGCCCCACAACAGTAATGTTTTAGTGTGCTAGTATTAGACAAGAATTAAAGCCACACGATGAATCTCTTGATAAAGAATTTTACGATCCGTTATTAAAATCTGTTAAAAGGAAGAGTTAATTTGTTAAAATAGTATAAGGGAACAAAAAAAAAAAAAAAACTATGAATCCATGAAATATTTAAATTTTAAGAAGATTGAATGCGTGTTTGTTAACAAAACGGACAACCGAAGATTTTAGTTACACAAGGGGGACGTCATAAAAATGCCAGTGGGGAAATTCAGTTCTCAGTGTAGTTTACTATCGCAGCACGCAAAGTGTAGAGCAGAACAACGATTGCGCATATGTATCGTAAAAGATGCTTTTTCAAAATTTGTTTAAAGCAATCGACAAATAACATTAGAATATGTCACTCTTTTTGGGTGGCAAATATCAAATAACTGATGCTATTTAATGTTTTACAAGTGGAAAGAGTATATTGAATCAATTGCTAAGTCTGTATCTAAGAAAGTTGGTTCACTGTGTCCTCCCATACAATTTTTCTCGCCAGAATCTATCTTAGATATTTAGATGTCTAACATTCGTCCTTGCTTTGAATATTGGTACCACATACGGTCTGGTGCTCTTGCTATATATGGTAACTGTTCAGATGAACTTACCTCTATGATTTCCTAGACTTTATGAATTTAAGCGCAGTACTAGATTGGCGGCAAGGTCTCATCCATTTAGAGATGAGAGATCTGTGAGAATCTTTTCTTCTACTGCCAATCACGCTTGAGAAACTCTATTTCTTGCTTCATAGCCAACTTTGATCTTTTAAAAATTTAAATGCAATATCAATCCTGATCTTCTGTCTTCTTAATTATTATTCTTTTGTTGACCTCACTCTTTAATAGTAGTTTTACTTATATTGTCTAACACTCAGATAACATCTTGTGCCCTAGTGGCTTTATTGTCTTGCTTGAGTTGAAATGATTATCAAAAAGCAAAACTAGTGTAATGCCGCCAATTTTTGAAAAGGTTTTAATATTGGGATACAATGGAAGATGTCCTGAAAGCCTGAAATGAGATTCAGTAAAGCAGCTATAATTCCCTGCTAAAATAGAAGCCAATGAACCATTTAATTAATTCGTTTTTTGACGTTCAATGGCATCTATAATTCATTAGTTACTCTTTGTATTATAGAGTACTATGAAAATTTATTGGCATAGTCACTTCAGTAAAATAGAGAAATGAAATAATATCAAATTAAGTTTATTTTTTTCAAAAAAAGCTATACATAATCGCGCTCTACAATGTCATAAATCGGTATTTTATACGACCGCATCTATTTTAAATAAGCATTTGGATATAGATTGGGCCAGTTTCAGAGACAGGTTTCCCAATTCTTCATTGTGATACCATATCCGAATGACTGCACAGATTAGCTTCTCCATGGAGCTACAGTCATGTGTTCTCCCTCTTAATACTCGACAAATTTTCACTGGAGTTCAGGTCAGGGGAATTGCCTGACCAGTCCAACACTTTTGCACACTCATTTGAAAAAAGAAATCTGCATTTTTATCGACATGTGGCAGGTGGAACTATCTTGCTGAAACACACCATGTCCATCTGTGCAAAATTCTTCCATTGTTGGATGCATATGCACTTTCAAATGATCTTCCTATTCTGTGCTATTCATCACCCCCACAATTATTCACAATCTACCTTACCTATATGAACTGTCACTGCCCCAGAACATTTTCTTGGAAACGTGTTTTGGCTTTTGCTCAATATGGCCATCTCTTATGGGTTCATCGTTGCTTCTCCGTACAAAGCGGGATCGATGAGCACTGACTTCAAAGTGTGTTTCATCCGAGAATAACACTTTTTTTTTCAATCTTCCACCGTCCAATCTTTATCAGATTTTTCCAGGTGGAATCTTTTGCTCTTCAGTTTTCCTGTCAAAAGCTGTTTTTATGCGATTTTCTGGCTAGTCGCTCCATTTCAAGTCACCGTCTCCTGAGAGTTGAATCAGATATGGACACACCGGATTGCACCGCATCTGCTGCCAGGTGTCTGCTACTCTTCCTCGGGGTTTTAATGCTGTTTCCGAGCAGCATTGCTTCGTCTCGTTTAGTCGTTTTCCTTTTTCTTCCACAATTTCCCTTTCTCAAAACCTTATTGTTACCCAATTGAGCCTGTTTTATCACAATGCGTCCGACACTGGATTTGCTTATCTTAAGGCTTTGGGCTATTTGTTGCACAGATTTGTTTGAATGTTCATGGAACGGAATAATTACGATTTCTAGGAGATATATCCATTTGTATTTTACCTGTTGAATAAAAATAATCAGGTTAGTTTTGAAATCAGAAGCAGTAACCGAAAAAAAAACATAAAAATATCTGATTTACAAGCAATAGAATATAAATCACACAATCTTTAACCAAATACAAAGTTGAGTGACAAATAAATTCTTAAGTATTCAAATTGTTTCAAAACTGCTCTATTGTAACAGGAGCCTGCACTGTAATGGCTTCGTTGTGATTAGGAACCATTAAACTATTGTTTAAAAGAAAAATATATTAAACTGAAGTCATTGTCTCAGTTAATTTACACGGTTATGTATAAATCGTTACTTTGCTCAATATCTTTTCCTGTTAAAATTTGATGCGTCTAATATAACAGCCAATCGTAACTGGAAGAAAAAACATTAACAACAGGACAAAGATGGCTCCGACAAAGCCTCTCCCAAAAGCACGTAGAAACCTGACGATCAGTTGATAGACAAAATTATGTGACCTCCTAGAATTAAAGGCTTCAACAAATACAAATACAGGCTCTGAAACGTATAGTAAGAGAACTTATTAATTAAAAGGTTCATTTTAATCGGAAACTAATTTTGTTTAACTAAAATAAATATTTTATTTGTATATACTATTAAAATACAATATAGCATTATTAAGCTCAAAGACCACGACCCAGACTAAGCATGACCAATCCCAAAGACCCAAAATTAGAACAAGCGGATGATAATTACAACAGATCTCGACATTTTCACCAGCGGATGAAGAGGGCTACGCATGATGGACTAGTTACAGAAGGCGACACTTGAAATTAAAACAGAGTCAGCAGCAGTGCATTGCAGTTTCATAACTAGATTATGCATTCTCATTCCATATGTGCCGCAGATGAAGGCAAAGCAATCAAGTGTGTGGGTCACTTCCTGACAAGTTGAGGTCCACCTTAAACAAATTCCTGCAATCGACACATTATTCTACTCTGGTTTTCTTACACCTACAAACAACTCTTGCAAAGCCAAACGGTGATAAGGAATTGATGACGGGAGCTGGTTTTGAGAAACTGGAAGCTGCTAGTCCAGAACCTGCACTTTGGCGGTGAACGTAGTCAGCAACGCTATCATCATAAAGCAGAAATGAACAAAAAAGAAATTAAATTATTCGATACGAGATAAAGTCCACGACTAATTACTGAGTGTGAAAGAATAAAAAAAAGAGAAACAATAGAAGAAGAGTAATCAAGAAGACAGTAGATAACGATTGACATTGCATTTAAATATGTTTTCTAATGATTTCACTTCATCCAAGGCAGTAAAGCCACTAAGACACAAGAGCTTACTGAGTGTGAAAAAATAAAAAAAGGGAAACATTATTAAGGAGCGAGAACAATAGAAGAGTAATCAAGAAGACAGTAGATAACGATTGACATTGCATTTAAATTTGTTTTCTAATCATTTCACCCCATGCAAGCATAAAAGCCACTAACACGGAAGGGGTTACTGTGTGTGAAAGAATAAGAAAAAAGAGAAATATTATTAAGGACCGAGAACAATAGAAGAGTAATGAAGAAGATTATGGATAGGTATTTTTGATAATCAAAGTTGTCGGAAGAGAGTTCCACAAGTGATTTACCTTCTTTTCTACAATAGCGTGTGACACAAAAGATATAAATAAATAAATACACAACAGTAATTATTATATAGTGTTGATGCGTATTTGTTAATTGATATGGGAACCTACTCATAATAGTAATGGGCTAGTCCGTACCCCATAAATACTGCGCCTCAAGAGGAAGCAGCGGAGACAGTGAGTGAGTCAGACAGAATGTATGAATGAGTGAGTCGGGCAGTCGGCTAGACGATTACTGTAAGACATTGGAATAGTGATACTTCGAGACAACATAGTTCTCTCTAACCTAACCTGATTATTATTACTAACACTTCTACTCTTTTGTACATATATTCTATTTATAATATATATCTGTGTTATTCCATACGTGTGTTCGAGTTATTCTTCATTGGTTCTACCTTGAACCATCACCGTGGTACAAGGACCTGGACCATAACAGCGGCGACGAGGTGACCCTTAACGGACAAACAAACTCTATTTGCGGAGTTAATACTTTTTTACTATACGTCGCCCATAACAGTGGCAACGAATTAACCCAAAGGACTAACAAACGCTATTCGCGGAGAACACACTTTTTTGCAATACGTCGTACATAACAAGTGGCGACCCAAAAGAATAACAAATTCTCTACGTAGGAGGACATATCTTTTTTGCTATCCGTCGCACATAACGGTTGTCGACGAGTAAACTCTAAAAAAAACCCAAGTTCTACGCGAGACTCTAAAAAAAAAAAAAACTAGTTCTGCGCGGACACATTAAAAAAAATAATTTTCTTTTTTGGATATCAAATTTCACAGACAACAAAGGAAATTTTTTTTACGTACACAGGTTACTGAATATCACGTTACACAAAAATACGTCAACATGGAAGATTTGAAGTCAACCATTATGGAGCTTTTCAAAATCCAATTTCAACAGCAGCAAAAAAATGAACAGAAGTATTTGGAATTGCAAGAATTAATACTACATGCAATGTCAAATAAGGAGCAAAAATCTGAGAACGAAACAGTCATCTCACAAGACGCTATTTGGAGTACTATCGAAGATTTCAAGCACGCACCGACGAAGATAATACTTTTGCAAACTACTTCCGAAGGTACGAAGATCTATATGAATTCGACTGCAAAGATTGGCCAGACGCACGTAAAGTACGCCTATTGCTAAGGAAATTAGGCACATGCCAATATGCCAAATTCGTAGATTATATCCTTCCAAGAAAAACAAGCGAGTTAACGTTCAAAGAATCCATTAAACTGCTTACAGAACTTTTCAGCCATAATACTTCACTATTCCACAAAAGATGGAAATGCATGAACCTTACAAAAAAGGACAACGAAGATTTCATAACTTTCGCGTCCATCGTCAACAAATATTGTGACGACTTCAAATTATCAGAACTCAGCGCGCACAATTTCAAATGCTTAATTTAGGTCCAAGGTCTGGTCTCAACCAAAGACGCGGAAATGAGACGCAGAATCCTTACTAAATTGGAGAGTGAAACTGACTTGACACTTCAAAAGCTAGCCGAAGACTGCCAAAGATGCATCAGTGTAAAGAAAGACTCAAAAGACATAGAAGCTGGCATAGCGCACATACATAAAGTACGAAGAAAAACGAATTTACCCTCCTCACAAACAAACCAAACCGACTTTCCCCACTCAAGAAAAGGTAAAACAAAATTTTCTAACTTTAAATATCAAAATAAAAAAAATTACCGCCCATTCCATGCTATCGCTGTGGGACTTGGCATTGGTTTAAAGACTGTACATATCGTTTCAAAACCTGCCTAACATGTAAAAAAATTGGCCACAAGAGTTCTCACTGCTGGTATAGAAAAGAAAACAAAAGCAGAATAAGAGCTACGAGGACTGACCAAGCAGATGAAACGAACATATAAAAATATGTACAAGTTGAAATGCAAAATAGAAAAGATAGGCTGCAGCTGGATTCTGGCTCAGACTTAACTATCATAAACCTACATACATGGAGAAGACTGAATAAACCTGCCATGTTAAAAACTGACAAAATTGCTAGATCAGTGTCGGGGAGAAAGATAAATTTCGAAGTTGAAGTAATCACAAACGTAACTTTTAATGGTATGACGAAAAAACTAAAGATGTACGTCTTAAGAAATACCGAAAACCTATTCGGGACGGACTGGATGCAAAAATTCGAACTGTGGAATCTACCTATAAGTACGTACTGCCAAAATGTAAAAGGCTTACCAACCGAGGCAGACAAATTAAAAGAGAAATTAAAAACGAGTTTCCCCGAAGTATTTTCAGCAGGCCTAGGAAGATGTAAGAAAATGGTAGCTAATATCAAAGTAAAGCATAACGTTTAGCTTATTTTTTTTTTTAAAAAAAGGAGTGTACCGTTTGCGTCAATTGAAAAAAATTGATCATGAATTAGCTACACCATCAACACTATCACCAGCAGAAGTGATGTTTGCTAGAAAGGTCAGATCAGCATTTGATAAATTGCTACCAAGTAAAACAAAACCAGTAACACAGTCCTATGCACCAAAAAGAAAATTTCTCCCAGGAGAAAAAGTTTTTTTTAAAGCCTATAAAAATAACACATCTTCCTGGGAGCAAGGCACAATTGAGAAAAGAATTGGCAAGATGGTTTACATAGTTCAGGGACAAAAATTCTCACACAGGAGACACGTAAACCAAATAAGGAAAAGACTGTCACAGGACGCTAACGGTTCACCTCAAGAAGAGGTAATGGACACGATGTTCGATACGTTTGATATAAAAAGACCACAAAACAATGCCAGAACCAAGAAAAACGTCTCGAAAAAAAATATTTACGGAACCGTTGGAAATAAGTCCAAAGAAAAAGAAATATTAAAAACCCCTGCTACGCGAAAGCTTCGGAAGGGTTGTGATATGGGAACCTACTCATAATAGTAATGGGCTAGTCGGTACCCCATAAATACTGCGCCTCAAGAGGAAGCAGCGGAGACAGTGAGTGAGTCAGACAGAGTGAGTGAGTCGGGCAGTCGGCTAGACGATTACTGTAAGACATTGGAATAGTGATACTTCGAGGCAACATAGTTCTCTCTAACCTAACCTGATTATTACTACTAACACTTCTACTCTTTTGGACATATATTCTATTATAATATATCTGTGTTCCTCCATACCTGTGTTCGAGTTATTCTTCATTGGTTCTACCTTGGACCATCACCGTGGTACAAGGACCTGGACCATAACATTAATGCCTCAGTAAACCATAGAAAGTTTCGTCATAGAAGCATCAACAGCGATGTAGTTAACCTCGACAAATATTCAGAATGATATTGACAGAGTATGTGAGACGCTATGAAGCTTTTTGGAGAATATTAGCTGTCAATAAACTGTTCTAGACTGCCAAGAAGAGACAGAAGAAAAATGTAATATTCATTTAATACATAGTAGCGCAAAATAGTAACATGTGTGAACAATTTAAGGAACTGTCGAAAGAAATAGGAATCATTAGAAGAAAGTGGAGTCTTAACGGGGTAAAAATTAATGAGATCAACAAAAGACAGGAAGCTATGGAGAACCATGATTGACCATTTCTTTAAGGGTCACAGTACATTGAAATAAATAAAGAACCACCTTGTTCATTTTTGCGTAAATTGATGAAGGAACAAATATCCAAAAGTGAAATGGTGATGAAGAAATGACGAAAGCTCGGAAGATTCTGATTCGTGTTGATAAGAAAAGAACCCCTGAATTTGTTGGAGAGGGTTTTTGACTCATCGCCGACGTCACGTGCCTTGTAGAGCTAGTGTTGTCGTAGGTCAAGAGAGTGTCTGCTGGAAGACGCTATGTCTGGCAACAGGGCTCTACACCATGTCGCACATGCAAAAAAAACAAGCCATGGTTGTCAGATTATTTCGGCGACCACATTACCCCTTACATCTGGGCATCTAACTACTTAGACTGCAAACAGCTTCAATATTATATGGGGGCGCAGGTGAGCAAGAGATCAAGAAGATTTGGAACACCAAAGATGAACTGAAAGAAGTGATTATGGCAGAATTCATCAACTTAAAAAAGGAGACCGCCCAGAAGGGTTGCAGGAGATTCTGAAGTCGTCTAGACGCCGGGGTTGAAGCCGATGGTGATTTTTTTAAAAATGCATTTATTGTTTAGTATTTCAAGATATTTTTGTGTAATTTTGGTACATATACCTGTTAAAATGAGATGGCAGATAGCACACGATATATATATATATATATATATATATATATATATATGTGTGTGTGTGTGTGTGTAGAGAGAGACAGCGAGAGAGACAGATACAGAGCAATCAAGCCCAAAATTGAATAAATAGCTTTATCTTCCCAAACCAAAACAAAACTATTACATAAGCGATATAAACCAATTTTTACTACGTTAATAAAAACACCGATTAAAATAGAAATAAATAAATATTTAAGATAAGAAATAGGAATAAAAAAGAAAAAGAAAAAAGAAAAATAAATAAAACACAAGCAAAATAATTTAACCCAAATAAATAAATAAATAAATAAACAAATAAATGACTTTCGGCAAAATAACCGCCAAAATAGATTACCGACAATGCACCACTGACCTGTACATATAAAAAAACAACACTCGTGGCCTGACAATTGGGTCTAGCCTCTAAGTGTTGACTTCAATGTTCTCTTTTATATTTACACATGCTTTATCTCTGATATTGAACACTGTAAACCCATAAATATAGCACACCTTAAGAGTATACTTCTCCATATATATATATATATATATATATATATATATATATGAGGATCAAGCAGATAAGTTCCTAGGAATCGAGACCCCTACACCAGCACATTAGATTTGTCCATAGAGGTGAAGGTTTTGTGCAGAACTATCCACACTTTTTGAAGGGCCGAATATAGAAACCTGGGGTACTACGTGTCACAAGATCCCCAAACGTCCCTCCGCAGGTTCTGAATTCAATGTTGTCCTTCTCCTAGGTCAGTTGCCAACCAACGTTATAGAATCGAGTTTTACCCATAGCTGGAGGGAGAAGTAGCTAATATATTGTTATGATCCAAGTTCCTTGTACCACGGTGATGGTCCAAGGTAGAACCAGTGAAGAATAACTCGAACACAGGTATGGAATAACACAGATATATTACAAACAGAAATATATACCAAGAAAAAGAAGTATTAGTAATGACTATCAGATTTGGTTAGAGTGAACTATGTTGTCTCGACAAGTATCACTATTCCAATGTTCTTACAATTATCCTCTCTGCTCCCTCTTGAGGCGCAGTATTTATAATGTCCGGAATAGTCCATTATTATTATGGGTAAGTTCCAGTAACACCCCCCTTCCGAAGCTTTTGTGTCGCAGGGGTTTTTAATTTTTTTTCTTTGGATCTATTTCCAAAGGTTCTGTGAACTTCTTTTTTTCTGGACGATCTTCTTGGTTCTGGCATTGTTTGCTGCCTTTTTATATCAAATGTATCGAAAATCGTATCCATCGCTTCTTCCTGAGGTGGGCCGTTAGCATCATGTAACAGTCTCTTCCTTATTTGGTTTACGTGTCTCCTATGTGAGAATCTTTGTCCCTGTACTTTGTAAACCATATTCCCGATTCTTTTTTCAATTGTACCTGGCTTCCAGTAAGATGTATTATTTTTATATGCTTTAAAAAAATTTTTTTCTCTTGGGTGGAATTTTCTTTTTGGTAAGCACGACTGTGTTATTTGCTTCGTTTGACTTGGTAGCAGTTTATTAAATACAGATCTGATTTTTCTAGCGAACATCACTTCTGCGGATGTTAATGGCAATGGCGTAGCATTATTTGGCGTAATTCTATATACCTGTAGAAATTGTTATAATGCTTTTTCCGTAGGCACATCATATGCTTTTCTTAACGCTCTTTTGAGTGTATCCACAAATCTCTCCGCTTGCCCATTTAATCTTGGGTGATATGGCGGGGATTTTATATGTTTGATTTGATAAATTTCGCAAAACTCTGTGACTAGGCAATCCACTATTCCAAACCGAGCAAATAGCTCGTGGGGGCAATTTATGGTAGTTTCCGAAGTAGGATTTTTGCAACGAAACACCTCCGGCCATTTACTATAACTATCCACTATGATCAAATAGTAGAACCCATGTATTGGACCTGCATAATCTGCGTGTATTCTTGACCACGGACGATCTGTCTCTGGCCATGGCTTATGGGTGATTGGCGGTGCTTTGGCTGCTAAGGATCACCCCTTGCATATTTCCACCATCTGAGTAATGTCCTGGTCCATGTTTTTCCAATATACATAGCTTCGCATCAGCGATTTCATTCTATTTTTTCCTGGATGGCCTCTGTGTAAATCCTTTAGGATTCGCTTTTGTAGTGTTTTGGGAATTACTACTCTTTCGTTATAAAGTAGCACATTATCGCATAAAGAAAAGCTGTCCGATATTTGCTTATTTTTTTTCTGCTATTTTTGCTTTTGTTTCTTTTATGAATTCATCATATATTGCTTCATTTTTTATCTCTTGTAGTGTGACGGGGAGGTTTCGAACTGTACAACATAATACTGTCCTGATATCTTCATGTCGTAGGGCTGCGATTACTGAATCTTCCAATGGCTCTGTTTTCATTGGTATAAGTCTCGACAGATCAGCCGCATGCCCGATTTTTTTTCGTTGGTAGATACTCCAATCTGAATTTGTAGTTCAGAAGAATTGTTCCCCATCTTAGTAACCTATTTACAGTGTAAACCGGTAGACCTTTTTTCGAACCAAATATTGTTAGTAACGGTTTGTGATCCGTCTGTAGAGTAAAAAATCTACCATAGATATACCTATGAAATCTTGTGACTGCGAAAATAATTCCCAGAGCTTCTTTCTCTATTTGTGAGTAATTTTTCTCTGCTGGTAGTTGATTCGAGAAGCATGCGTGATGGGTTTTACTGTCCCATCCGGCATTTTATGCAGTATACACGCCCCGACTCCGTAGGCACTCGCGTCAATTGCTACAATTATTTCTAATTTTGGATCGTAGTGTGCCAAAAATAAATCTGAAGTTAACGTCTTAATTATTTTGTCAAACGTTTTCTGACATTCATCTGTCCACTGCCAAACTTTTGCTTTCTTCAGAAGTTCGTTCAGTGGTGCGCGAAGTTTATGCATGTGAGGAATAAATTCCTGGTAGTTACACACTAAGCCTAGAAAATTTTGTTGTTCTGTTATGTTCTTTGGAACTGGCATTTTTTTTATTGCCACTGCCCTTTCAGTGTCTAGTCGGCTTCCTTCTTGATCGATGATATGGCCCAGGTATTTAATTTCCCTCATTAAAAAATCACATTTGTTTTCTTTTTCCTTAAACCCATAGCTTTGTATTCTCTTAAACACCTCTTGTATGTATTCCTAGTGTTGTTCAACACTTTCGCTATTTATCAATTCGTCATCAAGGTATGCAATCGTGTATTCTATTCCGGCAGGCATAGTATGCATTGTCTGTTGGAATATAGCCGGCGCGACTTTAATCCTAAATGGTAATCTTTGGTATTTGTAAAATCCTTTGTGTGTGTTTATGCACAGTAATTTTGAACTTTCCTCATCGACTGGAATTTGTAGTTATGCTTCACACAATTCTATTTTTGAAAAAGATTTTCTGCCGTTTAATTTAGTGAATACATCTTCTGGACTGGGTAGAGGATAGTGGTAATCTTTTATCGCTGCATTCAAACCCGTTGAGAAATCAGCGCATACTCGAATCTCCCCTGATTTCTTTTTGACGTGAACGGTAGGTGCGGCCCATAGACTGTATTCTACTATGGTCAATATGCCAGTATTTTCGAGTCTAGGCAATTCTTGATCTATTTTTTCTATTGACGCAAACGGTACGCTCCTTTTTTCTTGAAGATAGGTTGAACGTTTTCTTTTATTTCTATATTTGCTGCCATTTTTTTACATCTTCCGAGACCTGCTGAAAATACTTCGGGGAAGCTCTCTTTTAGTTTCTCTTTTAATTTGTCTGCCTCGGTTGACAAACTTTTTACATTTTGGCAGTACGTACTTATTGGTAGATCCCAAAGTTCGAGTTTTTGCATCCAGTCTGTTCCGAATAAGTTTTCTGTATTTCTTAACACGTACATTTTTAATTTTTTCGTCATTCCATTAAATATTACGTGTGTAATCACTTCACCCTCAAATTTTATTTTTCTCCCAGTTACCGATCTAGCAATTTTATCCGTTTTTAACATGGCAGGTTTGTTCAGTTTTCTCCATGTTTGAACGTTAATAATATTTAAGTCCAAGCCGGAATCCAACTGTAGTCTGACTTTTCTGTTTTGCATTTCTACTTGTACGTACTTTCTTATGTTAGTCTCATCCGCTTGGTCAGTCCTCGTGATTCTTATTCTGCTTTTGCTTTCTCTTCTAGTCCAACAATGAGAACTTTTATTTTATTTTATTTTTTTTTGCATGATAGACAAGTTTTAAAACGGTATGGACAGTCTTTATACCAATGTCAAGTCCCACAGCGATAGCATGGACTGGGTGGTAGTTTTTTCTGATATTGACTTTTAGAAGTAGAAAATTTTGTTTTACCTGTTTTTGAAGAGGGAAAATTGGTTTTGTTTGTTTGTGAGGAGGGAAAGTTGGTTTGTCTTCGTACTTTACGTATGTGCGCGATGCCAGCTTCTTCTATATATTTTGAGTCTTTCTTCACACTGATGCATCTCAGGAAATCTTCGGCTAGTTTTTGAAGTGTCAAATCTTGTTCACTCTCCAATTTTGTAAGGATTCTGCGTCTCATTTCCGCGTCTTTGGTTGAAACCAGGCCTTGGACGTATATTAAGCATTTGAAATTGTCCGCGCTGAGTTCCGATAATTTAAAGTCATCACAATATTTGTTTACAATGGAAGCGAAAGTTATGTAATCTTCGCTGTCCTTTTTTGTTAGGTTCAGACATTTCCATCTTTTGTGGAATAGTGAGGTATTAGGGCTGAAAAGTTCCATTAGCAGTTTTATGGTTTCTTTGAAAGTTAACTCATTTTTTTCCTCTGTAGGATATAATCTACGAATTTGGTATATTCGCATGTGCCTAATTTTCTTAGTAATAGACGTACTTTTCGTGCGTCTGAACAATTTTTGCAGTCAAATTCATATAGATCTTCGTACCTTCGGAAGTAAGTTGCAAAGGTTTTGTCTTCGTCGGGTGCGTGCTTGAAATCTTCGATAGTGCTCCAAATAGCGTCTTGTGAGAGAACTGTTTCATTCTGGGAATTTTGCCCGTTATTTGACATTACACGTAGCAATAATTCTTGTAATTCAAGATGTTTCTGTTCGTTTTTTTGTTGTTGTTCAAATTGGATTTTGATAAGTTCCACAATGGTTGACTTAAAATCTTCAATGTTAACGTAATTTTGTGCAAGTATAACCTGATATTCTGAAACCCTTGTACGCAAAAAAAATTCCTTTGTTTCCACAATAAAATTGATGTCCAAAAAGAAAATTCTGTTCTTTTTTTATGTGTTCGCGTAGAACTTGTTTTTTTTTACAGCTTACTCGACCCTGTTATGTGCGACGGATAGCAAAAAAGGTTTGTCCTCCGCGTAGAGAGTTCGTTTTTTCTTTTTTTAGGGGTTTTCTCGTCGCCATATGTTATGTGCGACGGATAGCAAAAAAAGTATGTCCTCCGCGTAGAGAGTTCGTTTTGGGGTTTCCTCGTCGCCACTTGTTATGGTCCAAGTTCCTTGTACCACGGTGATTGTCCAAGGTAGAACCAATGAAGAATAACTCGAACACAGGTATGGAATAAAACAGATATATTACAAACAGAAATATATACAAAGAAGTAAAAGTATTAGTAATGACTATCAGATTAAGTTAGAGTGAACTATGTTGTCTCGACAATTATCACTATTCCAATGTTCTTACAATTATCCTCTCTGCTCCCTCTTGAGGCGCAGTATTTATAATGTCCGGAATAGTCCATTATTATTATGGGTAAGTTTCCGTAACATATATATATATATATATATATATATATATATATATATATATATATATATATATAGCGAGAGAGAGAGAGAGAGAGAGAGAGAGAGAGAGGGAGAGAGATTGAGAGGGATGAAGAGAGAGACGAGTGATAGGGAATTTGAGAGGAGATTCGTGATATCACTGGTACGTCTGTCGGCACTTTCACCACGTGTGTTTTAAATAGTGATATATTCGTTTAATCTGTTGCCACCGACCAACTTCGGCTAACACTAGATTTATCATCAGACCGAAGAGCATGTTTAGAATACTCTATGTATGTGTTGTAACAGGAAACCAGACACTACTAAACATATATCATTATGTTATGGTTGAAATGGTTAGATATAACCGTAAGTTCTATGCTAACAGTTTCTTCTATCACACTTCTTCCTTGTGGATGTTTCTGGCTTCTTGATTCCTAGTCAACATTGATCTACAAAAATTAAATATAACGTCAGTCGTCATCCTCTATATTTTAATTCGTGTTCATTTATTATTATATCTCCTTAATATATATATATATATATATATATATATATATATATATATATATATATATATATATATATATGTATATATATATATGTTGTGTTGAATGTCAAAGACAACATAGTCCTGCATATTCTCTTTTGAATTTTCTCATATTTTCTAATGAGACTTTTTATTTGAAAATTATATCGAAATAAATATTGTCCGTAAGACAACCGAGTACTTTCGAACAATATTTAATATAATTTTCAAATAAAAAGTCTCATTAGAAAATATGAGAAAATTCAAAAGAGAATATGCAGGACTATCTTTTCTTTGACATTCAACGCAACATATTTAAAAGAAAAGTTGGTGCCAAATTACACACACACAAACACACACACACACACACACACACACACACACACACACACGAACACACACACACACACATATATATATATATATATCCAATAGCTTCATGTCTCACACCTCTCGCCTGTGGAACTTTCTTCCTTATTCCTGTTTCCCTGACAAATATAATCTCCAACTATTTAAGTGTAACGTCAATCGACATCTCCAGTTGTCTTGATCTATCCACTTCCCTTCTCCACATCCTTTCCCCTTTCATTCCTATCTGCCCTCGCTCCAAATCTTATGTAAACCCCTTGCCTTGATCGATCCACTATCTTTCTCCACATCCTCTCCTTTACCAGTCCTATCTGCTCTTCCTCCAAACCTTCTGTAACCCCTTGCGTGCTAGTGGCTTCCAGCCTTGCTTGGGGTGAAAGGCTTAATATATATATATATATATATATATATATATATATATATATATATATATATATATATATATATATATATATATATATTAGACGTCCGTTTATCTCGCAAGATCAAGGTAGCGCCGTTTGCCAAAATTTCAGTCCTTTAGTAGTGAGAATACAGTGACCTCTTCAAGATGCATGCCTGGGCGATGGTATGTGGAGGCCTTCCGGTGTGCCTACTACATAGCCATCTCATCTTGGAGTAACGACAATATCCAAAGTAATACAGGACATTCCATTTGAGGATGGCTTGGTTGCAGTGGCTGCTGGAAATTTGTGACTGTTGACAGCCAATCGCTTTCACGGCTGCATTTAGAGGTGCCACATCGGGACTCCACTTCAGGTTCTCTGTTTGGTTTTACTTTCATGTTTTCTTCAGTGTTTGGGTATGACCGCAATGCAGAAGAGAATTAAAATTATGGTTTTCCTTCTCCTGGATGAAGTGTTTTCGTGAGCTGGCGATCTCCATTTACCCGAAGTAGCTGGTTAAGAGGCGACAGTTGTCCACCTTCGCGCATTCTCCGGTTTGGAGCTGAACTTTGTTGTCAGAGGCTATTTGAGACGCAAGTCATGGAAGCATTTTTATAGACAGTAGGACATTGTCTCCGCTATCAACCCGGCTAGGACAAACTTTAGATCATATATAATTTACATATATACATTATATGTTTTAGAAACTCCCAGAAATTTAACAAATAAACTTTAGTTAAATTAAAGCATGAAAAGGTAAGACACATTACGAAATAGTCGTTCATAAATAAGCAGAAATATAGAAAAGTTTGTTAATTTTAGAAAAAGTTATCTATATATATATATTGGCTCCTGAAAAATTAATTTCGGTTGAGCCCTCTGGTTTGAGGTGTGAATTTGTAAACAGCGACTATTTAAGCTAATATCGCAGGACTCATCGGCAGAATTGAGTCACTGTCAGTCATTGTTTGTTTATCTAAATCTAAAAATAAACACGCTAAAATTCACCTTCATCCCTGCATTGCGCCGATGGCCTAGTGGGAGAAGTTCCGACTGACGCAAATTCAGTCGGGTTTCGACCCTAGCTAGAGGCAACCGGACGTCTAGCCACACTGATGAGCTGTGAAACAACGAAAGAGTATGTCTGTGGATGACAAAAAAAATATATATATATAAAAGTGAACATTGAAATCGACACTTAGAGGCGACAGGCTGTTTCATGCTAGATGCAATTTCTTCATATATATATATATATATATATATATATATATATATATATATATATATATATATAACGTAAATCAGTCATACGAAAAACAAATAATGAAGCTAATAATATAGCAAGAATCACTCTCGCAAACAATATTTAATAATAAAATACACTTGTATCCGTTAATGAATGGTATGATCCTTGTTTATAAATTCCGGTTTTATCAGGTCTTATTTTTTCTACTAGCCCGGCTTTCAATCGTTTCAAACGACCATCATCAGGCAGACATTTAAGACATACGTTATATAAATTGAACACGCACTACATAATTGATATATATATATATATATATATATATATATATATATATATATATGAAGAAATAGTCTTAAAGTGTGCTATATTTATGGGATAAATTGCTCAATATCAGAGATAGAGCGTGTGTAAATATAAAAGTGAACATAGATGTCAACACTTAGAGGCGACAGTCTGTTTCATGCTAGATGCAATCGTCAGGTCTGACGATTGCATCTAATATGAAACAGACTGTCACCTCTAAGTGTTTACTTCTATGTTCACTTTTATATATATATATATATATATATATATATATATATATATATATATATATATATATCAAAATGAATCATTCATATAAAAAGTAGATTAGTAAAGTTAATGATATAAAATGGCGAAATATCTTCGCAAACCAAAATTTTAAAATTGCATTAACCTACGAACCACTCGATGAATGTTATGATCCTTGTTTTTAATAACTACAAGCTCTATAAGGTCTTTTTTTTAATCTGCTAGTACTTTCAACTGTACATACAGTCATCCTCAGGCATAGAAATTATTTTGTTTTGTAGTAAAATCCAGGTAGCATCAGAGACAAAAAAATTAAATGGGAATTGAAATATGTTTTTTTTGTTCGTTTTGAAATTTGTTGTTTTGTAACTTCAATTTAATATAAATTGAACTGCACCCTCCCACACACACACACATACGCACACACACACATGTACACACGCACACACACTCATATATATATATATATATATATATATATATATATATATATACAAGTATAGGATTGGTGTGTACGTAATAAATTTCAATCACCAAAAATTACTATTGTTAAAAGAGTGCTCAATGCAGATTTAAGCAAATATAATTTATTCGAAAATTATAATATAAATATGTTCTAAAATCACTAGAAAAATAGCCATTTCGATTCTGGTATCAAGTGATGGTGTTGTTTCAACACCATTACTTGATAAGACACCAGAAGTGTTGAAACACAATGGCTATATTTGTAGTGATTTTATAACACATTTTTGTAAATAATTTTCGAATAAATCACACACATATATATATAATTTTAATATAATATATATATATATATATATATATTAAAGACAACAAGTACTCTGATTAAGGGTTTTTTTTTTAATTTTCTTGTGTTTTTGTGTATAAGAATTTTCTTTTCTGGACATAAAGTTTGTAAATATTGATCGACATA
The DNA here is from genome assembly GCA_964036315.1 of Acanthosepion esculentum. Taxonomy (NCBI): domain Eukaryota; kingdom Metazoa; phylum Mollusca; class Cephalopoda; order Sepiida; family Sepiidae; genus Acanthosepion; species Acanthosepion esculentum. Next base: position 9,149,387 of record OZ038494.1, read on the forward strand.
AAACAGAAGTTAGTTAATATCGGTCTTCTGAATTGCCACATAGAGCACCAAATTCGACTATTTCTTTCTAAGGTAGCCAATAGCAACACTGAAAATACACATAAAAAGGATAGCATTAATATTCTCTATAAAAGTATAATATACGAATTTTCTCTTAAAAAGATTCTAAAATAATACACAATCGCAGTCGACCGGAACCAAAAAATTAAATTATCTACTATAAAAAAAAAAATTAGAGCAGCTCAACTTATTTTCAAAAACAAACAACACATCAGCAAGATATAAATTACAGAGAACTAATGACTCATATGCTTCTTAAGGAATTGCTTTCCGGATGAAACCAAATTGTTGAATAATTATATTGAACATAACTGTACATGAAGACTCACGTTACAGCTGTCTGATTATTGCTAAATTAGGACTCATTTCAACACTCACAGAAACCTACCAATCTCCGTCCGCAGTATACTTGAGAAAATACAATTATAGTAGCTTGTGACAAACGACTAAAAATAACGGAAGGACTAATAATAAAAAAAGGAAAATTCAATATTCAGTAACATCAATTAGGAACACAGACATAGTGTGCACACTGTATTTGAAAAGGCAAAAATAAAAAAATTAAATTAAATCCCATACATCGAGAAACATCTCTTAAAATCTACATATTTGGTGAAAAATTAAAAGAAAAAATCCTTGAAAATAGCTAATTGAATAGCAGGAAAAACTTGTATGTAAAGTGATTCTCCAAGCTTAGCTTAGATGTGGCACAAGGCCGGAAGTAGGGGCAACAAGCGACGATCAAACTCGTTACTCAGTCGTAATTGTTCTAGGGAGACAAGCTTACTAACCATTACACCGCCTTGAGGAGCCCAGGCTTGTATGTATAGAATACTGAGACACTTTTATGCACTTTATATCCAGAATAGAAAATACTAATACGAACACAAGAAATAGTAGATAAAAGCTTAATCCCATTACTTGTAAATAATATATAAACTTGTATAAAACGTGGATTGTATATAAAATATATAAACTTGTATAAAATGTGGATTGTATATAAAATATATAAACTTGTATAAAATGTGGATTGTATATAAAATATATAAACTTGTATAAAATGTGGATTGTATATAAAATATATAAACTTGTATAAAATGTGGATTGTATATAAAATATATAAACTTGTATAAAATATGGATTGTATATAAAATATATAAACTTGTATAAAATGTGGATTGTATATAAAATATATAAACTTGTATAAAATATGGATTGTATATGAAATATATAAACTTGTATAAAATATGGATTGTATATAAAATATATAAACTTGTATAAAATGTGGATTGTATATAAAATATATAAACTTGTATAAAATGTGGATTGTATATAAAATATATAAACTTGTATAAAATATGGATTGCAGTCAAAAAGTAATATATATATATATATATATATAAAAGTGAACATTGAAGTCAACATTCAGAGGCGACAGGCTGTTTGATGCTGGACGCAATCGTCAGGCATAACAGTTGCTTTTAGCATGAAACAGCCTGTCGCCTCTGAGTGTTTACTCCAATGTTCACTTTTATATTTATATTTACATACGCTCTATCTTTGATATTGAGCACTTTATCCCATAAATATAGCATACCATAAAACTATATGCTTTCATATATATATATATATATATATATATATATATATATATATATATATATATTTAAAGACATTTTTTATGTTTAACATTCTTTTTATAGATACAAGTATTTAAGTAAATGCTCTGCTTATGATAAACAGTATTAAATAACATTTACCGGCCTCAATGTCCACGAAATTTTCATTGAAAATATTCGTCATTCTATGAAAATTTCTTGGACATTCAGGCCGGTAAATGTTATTTAATACTGTTTATTATAAAACAAAGCATTTACTTAAATATTTGTATGTATAAAAAGAATGTTAAACATAAAAATTTCTTTAAATAATTGTCGGACTTTGTCCATTTCATAATACATACATACATACATACATACATACATATATATATATATATATATATATATATATATATATATATATATATATATATATATATATATATTTAGATAGATAGATAGATATGAAGAAATATACTCTTAAGGTGTTCTGTATTTATGGGATAAAGTGCTCAATATCAGAGATAGAGCGTGTGTAAATATAAAAGTGAACATTGAAGTCAAAACTTAGAGGCAACAGGCTGTTTCATGCTAGACGCAATCGTCAGGTCAGCTTGAAACAGCCTGTCGCCTCTAAGTTTTGATTTCAATGTTCACTGATATATATATATATATATATATATATATATATATATATATATATAATATATATATATATATATATATATATATATATATATATATATATATATATAGAGAGAGAGAGAGAGAGAGAGAGAGAGAGATATTATTTTCAGTGGGTAAACGTCTTGGGATTGACACTCTTATTTTTTTTATTTAAATGTTAAATTAATATCAACCGGCGTAGATCGAGAAGTCCCATTACAGATCAAGAAAAAATAGTGTTGTCAAATTAAACACGTTTACCCTCAGGAAATACGGTCTTGGACACGAAAGCCCCTAAGAGAGATGTACGTTTTCATAAATCAGTAGTCGAGCTTTGGTATATCGTAATGATCTACAATGGCATAATTTGCAAGGGCAGATGCCATTTATTTCATTGTTTAAGAAAAATTTTTAAAAAATAAGAAAAATATGAATATCAACTAAAACGTGTCTACCCAATGTTAATAATATTTGGTGCAGTACGATTTCGTGGCGGATTGAAAATTCATTTAAAGAGCATTGAATATATATAAGCGTACAGGAAACAATGACATCGGGCATGGAAGTTCATATATCGAGATAAAATAAGGCAATAAATATTACTAGGAATTATAAATTGAATAAAAAGTTTTAAGAGATATGTGAATCTCTATCAAGTAGAAGAAAATAAATGTTTGTTTAAAACCAAAACTTCAATGTCGAGGGTTAGAATTCCTGCCAGGTCTAGGCACATCCAGATCACCAGAAGGGAAATTTGGGGAACCAGTGACGCATTACCTATTCTAAATCTGACTTCATCCCCCCCAAATAACGTCGAGATTGTGAGTGGCTTTACTAGCGGAATGGCAGCATTTAAATTCCTGGAGCATGATGACACGAAATTGCATTTATTCCTCTCTGCTTCTATGTTCTGTAAAAATCAAAATGTAAAAAGTAATGAAAATGTACAAATAAAATCGAGAAAAATCGTTGTAGGGTTTTAAAACGAGATATAGATGTACACATAAACAGAACAGTCAAAACCCGACCGCAGCAATAGAACGAAAAAAAATACAACGAGAAAAAAATGGCCATTTATTTTTAGAAATGATTATATGCCAGTCAAGTGTAGAATTGCGCGTCATAGAGAAGATATCGATATCTGAAAATTGAACTCGGATCAACGATTTCCTTATCCGTAATATTAAAATACAAAAGTATCCCAAATGTTCTTCATAATATAGATATAAAATGAGATTTGAATGTCTATCTATTTATTGATATAAAGTGTTCCTAACTTTTTTCCGCTTTCGCCCACTTTCAAATGGAAAAAAAAAATTCCACCGCCAACATGTACAGTAAAGCATACTAAAATGGTTAGGTTTAAGTTTGTTACTGGTTCATAAACAGATCTTATGATGTACTAAAAATATCAAACAATAACAAATAATAATGACTTGTGTGGTGGCAGTATTTAAAGAAAAAAAGAAGGCACACTTTACCATTGAAAACTATATATATATATATATATATATATATGTGTGTGTGTGTGTGTGTGTGTGTGTGTGTGTGTGTGTATGTGTGTGTGTGTGTGATTTAGTTTTACGGTCATGGTTAGATTTATGGTGAGGGTGTGCGTTACAAGTTTTGACAGAAAAGATTAAAGGAATTGTTGTTCATAATTATAAAATTAAAAAGAATATACATTACTAAAATCCAAAGACGGATATGCAATGTAATAGACCCTGATCTGGCATCTCGCCTGCATTCGCTCTCTCACAGACGTGCCGTTGTCTCCCTCTGTCTTTTTTACAAATACTTTCACGGTAACTTCTCCGATGAGCTGCTTTCGCTGGTTCCCAGACTTCATGAAATTAAGCGTTCAGCTAGGCTGTCATCTCGCTCACACCCTTTCACTGTCGAAACTGTTAAATGAAGCCGTCTCTTCTACTCCAACAGCTTCATGGCTCGCACCTCTCGCCTGTGGAACTCCCTCCCCTTTTCCTTTTCCCTGAGAGCTATAATCTTCAACTATTCAAATGTAATGTCAATCGACGTCTCCAGATGCCTTGATCTATACCCTATCCTTTCCTCTATCACTTCTATTTGGTCTCCCTTCCAACTCTCTGTAACCCCTTGGGTGCTAGTGGCTTCCCGTCTTGCTTGGAGTGAAACGCTTAAAGTAAATTACTAGCAACTAATAAATATTCAGTAAAGTGTTTTTTTTTGTCATTCTTGGTTTTTCCTTTTCTCTTGGTGGTTTCTGCTATCAGAGTTCAGATTCCACACCCATAGAGCGGTACGAATAACACCAGTGTGTATATTACTCTTTTTGAGTGATTTCTAACATATTACTTATCATCTGTCAGTTGCGTCTCTGTCTTTAGGCAGAGTGCGCTCAGTGGCTACTCTGTAAAAGGACAGAGTAGCAGCTGAGGAAAATTATACTGAGAAGTGCCAGCGCTAGGGAACAGCTGCACGATGCTGCGCCTTCTCACTGCTCTAGAGAGATGGATCGGTTCACGCATCGAGGCCAGCGCAACCGACGGTTGCAGGGGATCGGGGAATTTTTGTTCCTTGCCCGGGTGCACGCGCTCGGGATCCTCACATTAAACCGACCTTGTGTCACTACCTGACCTCGTGGGGGGGGTGAATAAATACAAATTACTCTTTCGAGTAGTTTCTAACACATTACTTATAATTAGCCCTGGGGAAAAGCTGCCTGAGGCCGCGTCCTTTCATGAAACCAGAGATAGGTATCGGCGCTCGCACCGACGATTGCGGGGCTGTGGGCAATTTTTGTTCCTTGCCCGGATGTTCGCGCTCGGGCCCCCACCTTAAAAAGACCTTGTGTCCCATCTCGTCTCAGTTGGGAGACAGAGTAAATACTGTATGGATAACACCAAGGATTGTAGAGCTTCATCTTAGTTGTGAAGCGGTTCTTTTTGCTCTTCCAAATCTTACTGAGTTTTGTCATTGCCAACGTGGCCACAGCCAGTCTGGTCTTGGTATCTGTTTTTGAGCGTCCATCTTTATAGATATATTGAAAAAAATTACATCTGAAACAGTCAAAAGATGAAGAGTAAATAACAAAACAAAAAATGGCCATTGTAATATATATAATTTAGTTTTATGATCAAACGAAGTTTTATGATTGGGGTTAGCGTTGCAAGTGGTGAAAAAACATTAACCGAATTCTGTTCATAATTACAAAATTAATAAGAATATAAACTCCTAGCAACTAATTAAAAAAAAGAAACAGCGAATATTTTTTTGTTCTTCTCGGTCTTCCTTTATCTAATTTATATCTCCAAAAAGTTATTTTGTCTGAAGAACAATTTGAATGTTCGCGAACCTTCTCAAAATAAACGAAAACACCACAATATGCGTGGTTTGCAATGATATTTATATAATATCTATATCATATCATATTTATATCATATATCATAGGCATATCATATCATATCTATATCAAATCATATCTGTATCATATATCATATTTATATCATATCATATCTGTATCATATCATATCTATATCATATATCATATTTTATCATATCATATCTATATCATATATCATATTTATATCATATCATATTTATATCATATCATATCTATATCATATATCATATTTATATCATATAACATCTATATCATATATCGATATCATATCATATCTATATCATATATCGTAGTGATATCATATCATATCTATATTAAATATCATATCTATATGATATATCATATTTATATCATATATCATATTTATATCATATCATATTTATATCATATCATATCATATATCATATTTATATCATATCATATCTATATCATATCTATGTCATATATCATATTCATATCATATCATATCTATATCATATTTATATCATATATCATATCTATATCATATATATTTATATCATATCATAACTATATCATATCATATCTATATCATATGTTATATTTATAACATATATCTATATCATATCATATCTATACCATATATCATATTTATATCATATATCTATATCATATATCATATTTATATCATATCATGTCTATATCATATCATATCTATATCATATATCATATTCATATCATATCATATCTATATCATATCATATCTATATCATATGATATATTTATATCATATCTATAAATATAACACATATGCATATCTTCGTTTAATATTATATATCCTATATAATCCTATATCGCCCACCAAAATTTCCACTCGCTCAGCTGCTCATAGCCCAAATGGAAAAAATTGCCACTACCAACATGTACGGTAAATATTATAAAGCATACCAAAATAGTTCGGTAAAAGTTTGTTACTGGTTCATATACAGACTTTATGATGTAGTAAAAAATAGCAAAATTAAGTAACAAATAACGCTGACTTATGTAACGAGAATATTAAAGAACAAACGAAGGTAAACTTTGCCATTGAAAATTATTATATATGATTTAGTTTTATGTTTAATATTAGCGTTTCAAGTGCTGGCAAAAGAGATTAAATGAATTGTTGTTGAAAATTATAAAATTAAAAAGAATATTCACAATTAGCAACTAATAAATATTCAGCGAATAGTTTTTTGTTTTTCTTGGTCTTTCCATATCTAATTTAAATCTCCAAAAAGTTATTTTGTCTAAAGAAATATTTGAATGATAGTGAACCTTCTCAAAACAAAAGACAATACTAAAATTTGCGTGGTTTGCAGTGATATTTATATTATATAAATAATATATCATATATTTATATATGTTATATTTATATCATATATTTATATAACATATCATATTTATATCATACATGTATATAATATATCATATTTATATCATACATGTATATAATATATCATATTTATATCATATCTATGAATATGACCCAGTTATTCACAATTAGGATCTTATTTAATAGAAGAATATACATATTCTTTGCATGTCTCTTTTGAATATTATAAATCCTATGTAACCCACCAAAACTTCCACTCGTCCATCATTCCCTGTTCAGTTGTTTATCGGACATTCAACAATTGCAATCGTTCACCGGTGGACGACATCGGTTGGAAAACCTTGATCTATATGATGCAAATATAGTTTTAGGGTAAGTTATATTTATGGATAAAAGTTCTCATTGTCATTGTAAATATAAGAGTGGACGGTGAGGCTAATATCGATTGGCGACGGTCTGTTCCATGCTTGAACGCAATGTTTAAGAAGACTGCATGAAATAGACACTCAGTCCGTGAAGATTTTTTTCAAGAGTGGAACCGCAAGAAGATTGCGTTCAAACATGCAACAGATTGTCCACTCTGATATATATTACCTTCAAACCTTCAATAAGTTCTCGCTGATTTTTCCTATATTTAAATTTTCCACCGCCAACATGTACAGTAAATACTATAAAGCATACCAAAATGGTTGGGTAAAAGTTTGTTACTGGTTCATAAACAGACTTTATGATGTAGTAAAAAATATCAAAAAGAAGTAGCAAATAAGGCTGACTTATGTAACGACAGTATTAAAGAACAAACGAAGGTAAACTTTGCCATTAAAAACTAATATATATGATTTAGTTTTACGTTTAGTGTTAGCGTTGAAAGTGTTGACAAAAAAGATTAAATTGTTGTTCACAGTTATAAAATTAAAAAGAATATTCACAACAGGGTCAACCAACTAATAAAAAATCAGCGAAGAGTTTTTGTTCCTCTTGGTCTCTGCTTACCTGATTTAAATGTCCAAAAATTATTTTTTCTAAAGAAATATTTGAATGATAGTGAACCTTCTCAGAACAAAAGAAAATACCAAAATTTGCTTGGTTTGCAGTGATATAAATATCACCTTGAATAAGTTTTCGTTGATTTTTCATGAAAATTTATGTTTTATTCACAAACATTAGCAACAAACATGTGACATGAAAGTATTGTCCATCGCTAGCGACGACTTTTTTCCCATCTTTCTGGCAGCATTTGAATTCCACGTCGGAAAAATGACACGTCTTTTGAGGCTAACCACGAGTCGAGCCATTTTTTGGCATCTTCAAAGAATCAAAGTGCTGCTCAGCCAGGCCGTGTGCCATCGAATGGAACAAGTGATAATCGAACGGGGCAATATGTTGTGAATCCCGTGGGTGGAGTAGGACTTACCATTCAAGCGTTTCCATGTAAGCTTTCACCGGTTTGGCAACATGTGGCCGAGCGTTGTTAAGTTGCAAAATCACTTTGTCGTGTTTCTGCCCTTATAGCGGCCGTTCTTTCTTCAATGCTCGGCTCAGAAGCCATCAATTGTAGTCGATAGCGATCTCCCGTAATTAATAAGAAAAAGTAAAAAAAAGGTATTGTCCATCTCTATCCATTTCTTTTTTCCCATCTTTCTGGCAGCATTTGAATTTCACACTGGAAAAACGACACGTCTTTTGAGGCTTACCACAAGTGAACCCATTTTTTTGTATCTTCAAGTCATAATCGGACGGGGGAATGTCTGGTGAATACGTCGGGTGGAGAAAGACTTCCCATTTAAGCGTTTCCAAGTAGATTTTCACCCGTTTTGCAGCATGTGGCCTAGTGTTGTCATGTTGCAAAATAATTTTTGCCGTACCTCGGCTCGTATAGCAGCCGCTTTTTTTTCTTCGGTACTCGATTCAAACGCACAAGTCGATAGCGATCGCTCGTGGTGGTTTCGGTCGGATTGACCAGCTCATAATAAACTAAACCCACCTGATTACACCAAATACAAAACAGAAGCTTCGAACCATGGATATTCGCCTTTGGTGCCGATGTTGATGCATGGCCGTCTTTACCCAATATTTAGAGTTATCGTAGTGTATCCACTTTTCATCGCTTGTCACGATACGATGCAAAAAAAGAAAAAAACAAAACTTTTCCTTTTCTGCAGTTGAAGCAGCTGTTCACACGTGACTAAACGCCGTTCGACGTATCACGGCTTCAACTCGTACAGCACCCAATGTCCTTGCTTTTTAATAATTTGTAATGCTTTCAAACGTTTCGAATCTGTTGTGTGGTCAGCTCGTAATGATTCTGCAATTTTAGCTTGCGCCTGACATGAGTTTCCATGAAGTAATGCCTCGAATTCTTCGTCTTCTAACTTTTTCGATGCACCAGAGCGTCCTTTAACTTCATCACAAAATCATTATTTTTGAATCGTCTAAACAAGTCTCTGCATGTTGTTTCCGAGAGAGCACGGTTGCCGTAAGTCTTAGCAAGAACTTTCTGCGTTTCAGCTGCAGATTTCTTTTGAATAAAGTAGTGCAGTAAAATTACCCGCAAAAACACATTCTTTGGCTTGAAAGCCGCTATGAAAAACAAAGTTGTTTCCACTTCGGCAAAATGACATATAGTGAATGTCAAGCTTGTATATTGTATTTCCTTATAGATCGTTACCATCTGAAACTGCATGCACGCAGTTCTGGGGATGTCATCTGTTGGAAAACAGAGAGAACTTATTCAAGTTCCTAATACATACACAGACACACACACGCGCGCACACACACACGCGCGTACACACACACACATACACACACACACACACACACACATATATATATATATATATATATATATATATATATATATATATATATATATTCATTTATTATAATTTTATCATATAGCCAAAACCATTTTACTCACTAGAAAGATGCAACTTGGTTTCAGTGCATTTCAACTTCACATCGACGGGTGAGGGTCGAAAATGGTTATGAACAATCCTGCTTGTAGGCAAACCGGATGTGAAACGTCACTTCCTTTTTTACATTTGTTTGAGAAGAAAAATATACATTAAAAATATATATATAGGTATCGGAGTGAAACAATAGTGGTTGTTGATAGCAGTTTGGTGATGGATGGACCGGGTGTTTAATGTTGATTGGTCTGTGGAACTTTTTTCGCTGATAAACATCGGTCAAGAGTTTAGGCACATGATCTCACAAGCGTCCTAAGAGTGAAAGGTAGGGGAGGGAAGATAGAGATAGGGTATAATATTACATTTGAGTAGGTAAAAATTGTAGAGTTAGCTTTAGTAGTAATTGGGAAAGTTATTTTTTGGTTTTTCTATAAGATTTCTAAAGTTGAATTGCATTTATTTATGTTGGGGTTATCACTATTTATTTTGTAATCAATGAACGTGTTTTGTGGATTAAAATTCAGAAGTGGTGATCTCCTCTAAGAAAAATAATGGATGCTAATATAACCTTTTATAATCAACTTTTTGGAATATTCCTGGATCGTATAGTGTGTAGAATAAGTATTGATGTAAAACGATTTAAATGAAATTATTACCTGTAATATATATGGAAAAAAAAATTAAGGATCATAAATATATTAGTGGAGAGGTACATAAGAGGATAGGGATTACCTTGAAGGAGGTGATATATAATTATAAGTTTATAGTTATGGAATTGAGAATTTAGCAAGATTGTAGTGTTAGATCCTTAGTATATATATATATATATATATATATATATATATATATATATATATATATATATATATATATATATGAATTGGGATTTGAACCCGACAGAATGATAGGAAACATATAAGAAATGTTTATGTGTGTGTCTGTGTTTGCGTCAATTAAAGAAAATTCTATTTCCAAAGTTTCTGTTGTTTGTTTTTCATTAGTTAAGTATACCTCATGTGCATTTGTCTTGTCAAGCAGCGTCTGTGTGCATGTGTGTATGTATATCTTATATGGGCACGTGGCCGAGTGGTTAGAACGTTCGCTTCCTGGCCATGGGACCAAGGTTTGATTCTTAACATGGTCGATTTGTCAGGAAAGAGACTGATGTTATCGGTCTGGAGGGGGAGGCGATCTCAACGTGTGGCAAGCCTTGTGAGTGAAACTCTTTCCTATCATCTGTCATCTTGAGCGTGCTGGCCTTGCTCAGCTTGTTGATGCCGCTAGATAACACGCTCTTTCCCCACAACTGTGAGTAAGGTTTGCTCAGCATAGTTGCAGTGTAAACCCCAGGTGGCTCGTGTGAGTGAAGAACAAACGAAAATGTGCCTGAGCAATGCCTGCAATAGGGATTGGCTAGCCGCCCTAGTAGGTCAGCTATACATACATGTGTATCACATGTTTATGCTTATTATTATGCGGGATTATATTGTATATTTGATGGTAAAAATGTGCTGAGAAAGCAGTTTATCCGTGTTTGTTGATTGTCCCCATGTTGATTTGGAGACTTTTCTGTTACACCTGTTGTGTTTCGCCATTTTATATCATTATCTTTATTAATCTACTTTTTGTATGAATAATTCATTGTAATATATATATATATATATATATATATATATATATATATATATATATATATATATAAGACAGGATGTGTATGTGTGTGTGTGTGTGTGTGTAACGAATGCACGGCCGCAATTTTCGACGGATTTGCACCAAAATTTACATGCATATGCTCCAAGTTAGTGTAAAGTCAAAGACCGACTTTGCATTTCCCAACTCCCATCGATAGTGGAAATAATCGATTTTTTCATGCTTCTACGACAGTTTTCATGTAGTTTGCGGCCATTTTTTACTGGCCAGAGTGAGAGCCTATAGCTGGCTGCCACGAATAGGCAGGAAGATTCTATTGGCCAGCGTGACAACCAACAGCTGACTGACATGAATATTAACTAGCATGCTAGCATGCAAAAAAATCGATAGCAGCATTTGAGTGGGAAAAAATTGAAATCTGCGTGGCACTTTACTCCAATTGGCCCATTCGCTTGCTTAAACTCAACGTTGATTCTGATTCCGCAGAACTGGGTTGGGTGTGAAAAATTATTTGTTGTTAACATTCTTTTTTCATTCGGTTTTTCCAGTTACGTGTTCTTTTTTTAAAGTTGATCGTTTTGTGTTCATTTTGTTTAGTTCTTTTTTCGTAACAGATTTAATGTTTAGTATAGAGCTTAGAAAAAATTCGCAGTGTGAGATAGACAAGAAGTAAAGCATGTAGCAACATCAGCACGGCAAAGGGCACTCCTTTAAGGGCAAGGAAGGGCAAAAATATTTTAAGTCATGTGATAGCTATTGCTGTATGAGTCGTACGATTTTTGAATCAAGCAGGGTGCAACGCTGGGCCATGCTGCTAGTATATATATATATATAAAGGAGGATATACAAAGGAGAGAAAGAACAGATGGAGTAAAATATCTATTGTTCGTAGCATTTACTTTTAAAAAGGTGCTCAACATAATACAGAGCAATATATTATTACCGTTTTTATTAGAAGCAAAGGTGTGACTGGCAAGAAGCAATAGACCAGCTCGGAGGGCTCAAGGAATTGGATAGTGTTGGTTGATGCTACGCTGCCAAGGGAGATTATTGTGTCTTATTGTCTCATCTGTGATGAGAAAGCGGTGGAAAGCAGTGTGTGTATTAACCGGAATTTTGTATCGAGTCGCGTCCAGCTGGCAACATATGCCGGCTGCAAAGTAACATAATCTAGTTGTTACGGGTTCACGGTGTGGGGCCGTAGTGAGCTTAATGAACCGGAACCTTTTGAAGCACGGCGCTCACCTGAAGATTGCAGCTGGTCTGGAGCACTTGACGAGTAAATGTTTATATATATATATATATATATATATATATAACTGTGAACATGAAATCAACACTCAGAGGCGACAGGCTGTTTCATGCGAGGCGCAATCGTCCAGCGTGAAATAGGCTGTCGCCTCTGAGTGTTGACATCAATGTTCACTTTTATATTTATATTTATTTACGCTCTATTCTCTGATATTGAGCACTTTATCCCATAAATATACCACACCTTAAAACTATATTTCTTCATATATATATATAGCTAATAAATCCATTGATATTTTATCCAAGTTGATTCTAGTAATATAAAATATTAAAACTGATCCCAAAATATAGCTCAATGTATTTATTATTATAGAGCAAATAAAATCCAAAATTTATTAGTACACAATAAAATCCCAAATCACATCATATGGGGCGTGAGCTCATTTCAACTGACGAAAATATAATTCGTCAGTCTTATTCAACTTCAGTAAAGCCTGACTTCGTGTTGGAAATATAAATTTGACCGTGAAAGTTTAAAAAAAAAAGTCGAAAAACTAAAAAACAATTTATCCATTTCAATGTTTCAGTCAGACGAAAGGCATGAGTCAAGTGGTCGTGAGGTGCAACGTATTTATCTTAAAGGGAAGAGGTTTTAAACGCGGATATTAACCTTATTACATTAAATTGGGATTATATATATATATATATATATATATATATATATATATATATATTATATATATATATGTGTGTGTGTTTTGTGTGCGAACAAATAAGTTTAATTAAAAAAATCGATAAGTTTTGTGTGTTTAACTTTTATTATAGATGTCAAATTGTATATTGGAAATTTCGTTTCTCCTATCATCTAAGGACTTTAGGCAATATAAGATACATGAATTGCTTTCTCTAAAAAGTTCTGGCGGTTACAAATGGTGCTAATACAGCCATTATAAGGATATTAAATAAACCTAAATTATTAAACAGGAGAAACGAAGTGATCGTCACATGTAGGGATAAAAATAAATACCTGTTGAAATACGTTGATCCAGATTTATTTTTAATGCAGATTATAAACGTTTTAAAAATTTCCTGTTTTTTTTTTATCTCATATCGAGCATATATCGTTTTTTTATAGTTTCAAGTCCGTTTATTGTAATGCAAAATTTAAAAAAATACAATTAATCCCCATTTATATTAAATATAAAACAAATTCAGTCTTAAATCCAAAATATATTTTTGTATTTAACATAGATTTTAATATACACAAGTATTTTTGGAGTTTCAGGTCCGTTTATTTTTATATAATTAAAAAAATCTCTAGTCCCAGTTTATGTTTAATATAAAATATAAATCCCGTCTATTTTAAATAACTTCTTTTTCATAGTTTTACTTTATTTTACTACATATTTTACTACGATTAATCCCCGCTTATTTTAAATATAAGATAGAATATTCATTCACCATTTATTTTAAAGATAAATCCCATTTATATATATATATATATATATATATATATATACATTATGAAATGGACAAAGTTCGACAATTATTTAAAGACATTTTTATGTTTAACATTCTTTTTATAGATACAAGTATGTAAGTAAATGCTCTGTTTATAATAAACAGTATTAAATAACATTTACCGGTCTGAATGGCCGAGAAATTTTCATATAAAATATTCGTCCTCGACAGGATTCGAACCTGTATCCTATACAGAACCATCATATAGCCTGAAGATTGAAGTTTATAAGCAGTAAATTCGACCTTGCCAACCGAACATTCCTTAGTGGCCGAAACGGTTAAGGCACGTCAGGCTATATGACGGTTCCGTATACGAAAATAATGAACGTATCTACAATACAAGAACGTTTATATTTTCCGAACACGGCCAGCACGTAAAACTATCCATATATTCAGTTAAAATCTTTTTAAAAATCATCCTTGATAATGGCTAAAAGGATATCCGAAAGCGCTCGGACATACAGAACATTCGGACAATTTCTACATATGTCGAGCAAAGAATAAAATTATAAGAACACAAGACAAATTAAATAAAAAACATAACCACTTTACGCTATCGATTTGAAACTTGTCTTGAACCTTTTATTGGAACTTGTATTGAAACTGGTATTGAACCTTGTATTGGAACTTGTATTGAAACTGGTATTGGAACTTGTATTGAACCTTGTATTGGGACTTATATTGAACCTTGTAATGGAACTTGTATTGAAACTTGTATTGAACCTTTTATTGAAACTGGTATTGAACCTTGTATTGGAACTTGTATTGAAACTGGTATTGGAACTTGTATTGAACCTTGTATTGGGACTTATATTGAACCTTGTAATGGAACTTGTATTGAAACTTGTATTGAACCTTGTATTGAAGCTGGTATTGAACCTTTTATTGAAACTATTATTTGACCTTGTATTGAAACTTGTATTGAACCTTGTATTGGAACTTGTATTGAACCTTGTATTGGAACTTATATTGAACCTTGTATTGGAATTTGTATTGAAACTTGTATTGAACCTTGTATAAAAGAGGAATTGTTACCTAAATACACTATTATATATTTGTATATTTTTTTAAGGATTTCCCCACAGTCAAAGCGGGAGTGCCACTAGCAAGCAAGGGGTTATAAAGAGTGAGAAGAGAGAGTAAAGAGGGTTGTTTGAGGAAAGGATATAGAGAAGGACAAGGATCAGGATCAAGGCACCAGAAGATGTCGATTGACATTACATTTGAATATTTGAAGAATATAGCAATGACGGAAGCGAACAAGAGGAAGTGGTTTCCACTGTCGGGAAGTGCGAAATAAGAAGGTGTTGGAGCAGAAGAGGCGGTTTTATTTAACTGTTTCGACAATGAAAAGGCGCTATAGACACACACACACACACACACACACACACATACATATATATGTGTGTGTGTGTGTGTTATTTTTCGGTTAAGCTCTCTTGGGAAGGAGTGTGAGTTTGTAAACAGTGACCTATTACTACTGCTAATACAATAGTCTTCGATGAAAAGAATTGAGTTCTCTCAGTCACTGGGGTGTTTATCTGAAAATAAATACGCTTAAAATTCACCTTCATCTCTGCCGTGTGCCAACGTCTTCGGAGTAGATTCTCCGACTGACTCTAATTCAGCCTGGTTTCGATCGAAGCTAGAGGCAACTGAACGTCTAGTCACACTGATGAGTTGTGAAAGAGCGAAACAGTCTGTCTGTGTATGACAATATATATATATATATATATATATATATATATATATATATATATATATATATATCTCAAATATTGAGGATTAAAGTAATTATTTTTAAAGAATTTTACATGTTTTTTCAGTGATAAAAGAAAGTTAAACTTCTTCACTTTTAAGAAAGTATATATTCATTTCTTTCGGTAATTTCAAACTTTGTAATAAAGTTGCAAAAATTAAAAATGGACTTGTTCTGCGTGAAATTAAAATTAATTTAATTATTGGTTATTCAACTTCGTGTGTTGTTTTTCTTTCTAGGTTTTGGATACAATGGGTCGAAGTCTTTGATATTTAATCAAATGATAGTTCCAACCGGTGGACGCATGTTGAGCAGCGTTTTGGTAAGTAAACATTTCAGTTAATTAGATATCAGAATTCAGCATATGTTGTTAGCTTATTAAATGTAATAATGTGATATAAAAAAGAGCAGAGGACGAATTGTAAGGATATATCGTCAGCGTCGTTGTTCGCGTCGTCCTCGTCCGCGCCGGCGGCTTGATCTCCTATCTAATAATTTAATTTCTTCTTTTCTGATCGATTTTTTTTATGATTATAGCGTTGATGACTAAATTGATGAATTCTTGTATTGAAGAAATGATGAAATTGACTGCATAATAATAATATTGTTGGAGGACGATATCGATTTGATCAAGCCTTTCTCTCTTGTCGTTTGAGTTCTTCCTTTTCTCTTCTGATGGCTTCGAAGTTTTTGGTTCAGATGGTGATAGAACATCGCCAGTTGGTACGGCCATTTGCACGCGCTTCAAACGATTTAAGTTCAAGTCAAATTGATTTCCGATTCGTTTTGAGTGGTCCTTGTATGGCAATCTCGTGACCTTTTCTCTCAAGTAAAAGTTCTGAAGTCATGGTTTTTAACTATGTCGCGCCGAAGAAATATACAGTCGCGGTGCCTTTTATCACATTGTCCCCTGAACTCTCTCCTGGTGTTAAAAAACTACACATTTTTTCCAGATGTTCATTGACATGATGTAGAATGTTTATCTTATATCTTTTCCTGTACGTCCAATAGCTTTATGCTATAATTATTTCTTTGTAAATATGTGCTCCTGTGAATTCACAGCTTTTTGATAACTTGAAAGTCATCAATAATGTCTAAAAATACCTTATCAGAGTTCTATATATGGCAAAGAATCGAAGCTCGGCTATTAATCAATTATTCCTTGTTTTCTTGTCTCTCTGCAAGTTATAGCGGAATATCTAATTCATGTTAATCACAACTGAAATTATTTCATTATGAATAAGGGACAAATACTTTCCGGAAATAATTTTAGTTCTGACCAATTTAGGTACCGAAGACTCAAATCTCTTGTCCAATAATGTACATTTCTGGTCGTTTTTCTTTATGATTATGGCGTTGGTGACTAAATGGACGAATTCTTGTACTAAAGAAATGATGACATTGACAGCATAATAATAATGTTGTTGGAGGACGATGTCGATTTGATCAAGCCTTTCTCTCTTGTCGTTTGAGATCTTCCTTTTCTCTTCTGATGTTTCGAAGTTTTTAGTTCAGATAGTGATAGAACTTCGCCAATTAGTACGGTCATGTGCACGCGCTTCAAACGATTTAAGTTCGAGTTCAGTGGATTTCCGATCTGTTCGGAGTAGTTCTTTCTATCCTCCAAGATGGCAATCTCGTGGTCTGTAGTGAACAAAACAAGATCTAGATTTAAAATTCAAATGCTAAGCACTGACTCATTGATTTTGTTAGAAATTTAAAAAGACTGCAATTTACAAACTTTGCTTAAAACACATGCAAAAGCGAATCCAAAATAAAACTCGTAAAATTTCACACCTTGATGCGAAATGTTTTTCGGCTAATAGAAAACTAGGAAACATTTAAAAACAAAATTCGAATAATCTTCAATTCTCAGAAACAACTTCTTTTACGGACCTTTTCGAGAGCCTACGCGAAGTTTTTGTTCGTCGTCCACTGGAAAGGCTCGAATCATATCCGGGAGTGAATTCCGAAATGACCTTTTCAAGCCCCACAAACAAAATAAAAGACGGGCAAGTTCACCTGTCAACAGAGAGAAAGAAGACTAGCGTATTAACACGTCCCTTGAGAAAAGTCAAGCGATCGTTATTATTATCTCTAACTTTCTCCCTCACGTCTTTTATACTTGATAAACGAACGGAACATTTTAAGACTGAGCGATTACTTCAAAGACATTCCTACCCTACGATAACGCTCATACATACATCCACAAATTCTTTCCTCTGCCTACGTACACATAAACTCATTCTTGCAAGGACTACTACGAACATTTTGATGATCATGTATCAAGCAAAATACATTAATTTTATATGTAGAGATCTTAATTGATTTATATGTATATAAATGTGTGGCTTCACTTTACAATATGATTTTCTTGTTTTATACCCCTCTTATGGTAAGCTATCTAACTAAAAAGTCCAAACCAAACTAATTTGTTTCAACACTCATACACTTCACTATAACAGATAACCCACTATAGGTCTTTTTTCTCAAGTAAAAATTCTGAAGTCATTGTTTCTTGTTTGTAGCAAGGAACTACGGGAATGAATGACTTTCTGAAGAAAATCTGTAGTTTTCATTTGACTTTTAACGTTAATTTGGGACTCTTATTGTGTTGGTCAAATAGTCTCTTTTAAGTTATTTTTAAGAAGCTGGTAGATTCATTCTACTCTGAACTACCCTGGTCATTATATACACACACACACACACACACACACACACACACACACACACACACACACACATATATATATATATATATATATATATATATATATATATATATATATATATATATATATACTAGTTGTAATCTTATAAATATAAGAAATTATACTCATCCGGAAAACCTTAGGTGTCTTGATTTGTGAGTAAACAAACCAATACAAAAGGGAAAAAATGGTACCAAAAAAAGAAAGAACAGAGAACATGTACGTCAGCCCAAAATAATCGCCTCGCATCCAAGTTCAGAGTCCAAAGAAAAAACCCCGATACGAGTAAGTGAAATAACTAATTAAAGTGCTCGATACGCTAAGTAGAGCAAATCTAAGTTAAACCTAAAGGTTTAAAAGGTGGGATGAGTAGGTCACATTCAAAGATAAGATATGAATATACCCGCAAAGAGCAAATATTTTGGCATTTTCGAAGGGTCATGAACATTCAAATAATTACGCGTGAGGAACTCGAATTTCCTCTTTACACGTTTTCCGAAGTGAATTACACTATAAAGGACGCGTTTTCAGAAAGAACAGGTGATAGGAAACTCTTTAACACAGTCTTGCACCATTCCGTATTGATTCTACTTTGGTTCGTTGATTCATAATTCATAAGGTTGAAATACTTAATTATTTTCTGGATAATATCATATATAATAGCCCTATCCTATCAGTAACACTGGCATTACATCCTGAACACAGACCGTCCCATTCTTCATGATATTCAGTGCGTTTCTATAGTAGAACATTTACACACCTGTGAGAATTAATTCAAACAATCGCTTTAGTTTCGTTTCTTTTAAAATACGGACAGTTTTAAACCTACTGAAGTGACAGGGTGTAATCGATTTCTATACTTCTCCAGATTAGGTCATTTTCAGTGGCGAGCTGCAATATGAAATTATCTTCGGGGTGTATGATAAAAATATGTTTGGCGTTGAAAAATGTTGCGTCATCCGTGATTGCATCAGATTTTTCTTACGCCCAGACACAATTGTCTTGACTGTCGATTAGTTGTCCTACGGCCATTATCTGCGACGGACGTTACTCCAAGGAATCGTACAAAAATTGTATCGCTGCATGAACACACTGGCAAGTGAACACATCAAAGTACTATAGAGTGGCCCTGAAATTCTCCTGATTTAAATCCAGTCGAGAATCTGTGGTCACTCTGCAAGTAACGACTTCGTGGAATTGACATAAGAAGTACTAACATGTGCACTGTTCCATGTTTTATTGGAAAAAAAGTAAATAATAACGGAATTATTCGTTTTTCTTGAAATAATTTGCACAAGGGTCTACATTATATAAGAATAGTTATAGCAACGACTGGCTATCACGATAAGCTTCTCTCTTTCTAATAGTTAATGCAAGAAATAAATATATGATATTATATATGTTATTCTGCTTTCACAATTGAATACATGGTAGATGATACTCAGCTTTGTATAGACATATTTGTGTGGACGTAATTACTAGAGACTGGTATGTTTATTTTAGGCTGTAGCTTTATTGAAGTTATATTTTGGTATGCAGCTTGGTTTCTTTAAGAAATTATCGACTATTACATGGATTAATATCTATCTATCTATCTATCTATCTATCTATCTATCTATCTATCTATCCTAAACTTGTCCATATCTATCTATCTATCTATATATATATATATCTCTTTCACTCAATCTGTCTCTCTCTCTCTCTCTCTCTATATATATATATATATATATATATATAATTCTGTTCATATCTATCTATCTATCTATCTGAATCTGTCTGTCTCTCTTTCTCTCTCTCTCTCTCTCTCTCTCTCTCTATATATATATATATATATATATATATATATATTAAACGAATTTTATCACTGACACTTTCATTAATACCAGATCACAGAAATCCTTTTCTTCCCGATTTTCCCTGCAGTTCCATAATATGTGTTCGGGATATAATATTCGATTTTAGAATCAATCATTTATTCCTGAATTAATGAACTTAAAAATTGTTTAAATCAGTGAAAAATAGGACCCATGAACATCCATACATTTCTGTCATCAAGTTACAATGTTATTTCTGCCTTTATGATAAAACTCTAAATGTCCTCAAGGACACATGGCACAGTGGATAAAGACCTTAGTTAGATCAAGTGAAAGGACCCAAAGAGTGTGAGTTCAATACATGGTTAAGGCAGTGGAGAACTTGGAGAGGGGAATCAAGAGATAACTGATAACTAACATCCATTAAAAACATGGCACGTGGAACTAGAACAGTCTACCCCAGTGAGCGAAATAAGGGGTTCAGTTCCACATTCCAACCACCTGAAGAAGGCCAGAGCGTACAACGGCCGAAACGTTTTGATAAATATGGCAACAAAGATGAGGATGATAATCCGAAAAATGTAAATAGTGTACATAATACCTCATCTCATAAGTATCGACAGATACTGAAGGGCCGAAACGTTGTAATAAATATGGCAACAAAAATGAGGATGATAGTCCGAGAAATGTAAATAGTGTACATAATACCTCATCTCAGAAATATAGACAGATACAAAACTCTAAATGTTTGGATTTCAAGAAGACCTTGAGTGCAGTTTCTGAATTGTCTTTGCAACGGGATGTCTTTTGGGTTAGGAAATTCTCAAAATACTTGAAAAAGTGGTAGGCAGTGGAGAACGGATCAGAGAAATATTGTGTATATGGCAAAATTCTCGTATACCAAGTCGGTAAGCATCTGTAGTGCCATCCTGGAAGCATGTCTACGAGCATTGCCATGAACGCGGAATTGGTCTGCGTCTATTAATCTGCACCTGTCGCATTTGAAATGTGCATTCCTTCCAGCAGCTGGCAGCAAACTACAGCAGTGATGCTCGGGTTGGATTCCAGAAAGTCTAATGGATTACGCCAATGGTGGACCTCCAGACAGTCACCGTAATCTTCTGTTGTTTCAGTTTCGGGTGTGAAATTGTCTGTGTCCTTTGTTAATGAGCAGGTTGTTCACGTTTGCCATAAAGCAGGGGTCGGCAACTCATTCGACCCCCGCGGATCGTGTTATAATGCCGGGTCGCGGGCCGGACGAAGGCCAT
This sequence comes from Acanthosepion esculentum, assembly GCA_964036315.1. Classification (NCBI taxonomy): domain Eukaryota; kingdom Metazoa; phylum Mollusca; class Cephalopoda; order Sepiida; family Sepiidae; genus Acanthosepion; species Acanthosepion esculentum. The sequence continues at coordinate 9,171,312 of OZ038494.1, forward strand.
TAATGAAAAATTAAGGAAACTTACATATGCAGACCCCTGTCAACCTAAATATTTAAAACCATAATGAAAATAAACATTGAGAAATCAGAAAAAAACAAAAGAAAATCTAAAATTAAAAAAGACCTAACAAAAATTACTTTTCCCCAAGGAACGTCAAAATACTTCAAAGTGAAAAAATCAACCGAAGTGAAATGGATGAAATTACCACGTGTAGGTTTGAAACTGTTATTGAAAATTGTTCCACAAACAAACCACACACACACATCAAACAAAAACCAAGTGCATATACCCATACATAAGAGTACAAATAGTTGCAAACATATACACTTACGTACGTACACATGCGGTATCATCGACACATTCATGAGTCATGTATGTATAATGCGCGTATGTTTAACTGTCTTTAGATTTCTTCTACCTCGCATGTCAGTCCCTCCATGGCCTCGTTCAATTTAGCGTTCCTTTCGCTTCGGTTATCTTTTAATGAAGCCAAGGGTCATAACAAATATGTAACCATTATTTGACATTAAACGTAGGCAACGCAATTTAGTAAAATAAGTCTCATGAAAGATAACTGGCAGATAGTCTAATATAGTTTCTAACTGGCAGATAGTCTAATATTTTTAGTGCACAGAGATTATTAAAAATAAAGTCATTGGTAATCAGGCTCGCGGGCCGGTCAAAATGCCTTCGCGGGCTGTAGGTTGCCGACCCTTGCCATAAAGGATCCATTTCTCATCAGAAGCCCTTATTCGATCAATAAATGGATCATTTGAATTTCGCAGGTGCAATATTGAACACACTTCAAAACGTTGAACTCTGTGACTTTCACGGAGTTCATTTGGAACCAATCTACCGATTTTCTTCCCCTTTCCAATATTTGAAGTGGGTTTTCTTCGACTAGTGTTTTCAGATGTTGATTGTCATTGGTAGCAGGACGATCTGTACCAGCTTGATCTTCAAGACTCGTATCCCTACGGCGGAACTTCAGAAACCAGCGCCGTTTACTGTTCGATCAGATGTGAATCCTTCACCTCAATGCGCTGTTAATGTTCGCAACAGTTTGAGAAGCATTATGGACAAGCTTGAATTCGTAGAAAGAAATGTAAACGCATCTCTTTCTTTTTCATATTCAAGCTGAGGGGTATGTAATGTTCTCAGTTAAATTCTGAAAGAGATTGGTATAAAATTAGGAAGGGGACACTTTCAATATTAGGAATGCGCAGGATGTTTTTGCATAACTATTATTATAATATATTAGAACAAAATTAGAAGGTTTAGTCTAAAATTCTCCGAACTACTGAATCGTATTTTCCAGTGTATACATAGAGTACGTCATGTATTTGAGGACAACATTCTGAAAGAGATTGACATAAAATTAACAAAGATGACACTTTAATCATTGGGAATAAGTAATATATTTTTGTGCAACTACGATAGTAACATATCAGAACACATTGAAAGTAGGACATTATTTTCCGAACAACCTAATACTATTTTCAAGCATATACTCAGGTTGCGTCACGTATTTGAGAGCTTGTGTAATATATTTTAGTACAGCAATAATTATAATAATAATAATAATAATAATAATTTAATGGTTACGATTATAATGTTTATTCTAAAATCGGAGATCCTTTTCGAACAATCATATAAAGTCATTCGAGAGTCATGTACATACAATAGAAATGATAATTCCATGCTGTTTGCTATACTTGCCCTGGATCCTGTGCCAGACAATATACTTACCTTGATCATACGTTAATATCGCTAGCACAGGTAAGGACCCATTTAGATTTAAAGAAAACGTGTTGCCTAAGTGGATTGTATTATTTTAGATAATAAGCGGTTCCTAAAATTCAAATATAAGCTTTCGACTAACTCTCCGGAATCTATCGGCAAGATGGAGTAAAAAAGGCCTA
>OZ038494.1:9175733-9210733 GCA_964036315.1 Acanthosepion esculentum
CTATCACCCAGGCTGGACACTTCACACTAAGTACTCCGGCGCGCATATATATATATATATATATATATATATATATATATATATATATATGAAAAAATCCGTGGGTAAGTAATCCAAGTAGATCCTATAGAGATATAAATATATAATAATTTTAAATATGTTAGTAGTATTAAGTTTTTTTTATTAATTAAAAATTTAATACTAATATTCTATGATAGTATTACTTTTAAATTCTTATTTTTCCTTTATCTATTATCTTTTAAACCCTTTTTTTCTTAACTGTGTTTACTTTTTTATTTAAATATTTCTCATTTTTACAAGAGTTAATATGTTAAATTTAGGGCATTTTTCACCTTCAACCGTAGATAGATAGATAGATAGATAAATAGATAGATATGAACAAATTGAGATTGATAAAAATATAGGTAAATATGAACAGATTGTGACAGATAGATAGATAGATAGATAAATACGAACATCTTTTCACGTTTTGTATATTTTTAGTCATTTCCTCCCACGTCAGGCAATAAAGTCACTAAGACACAAGGGGTTACTGAGGGTGAAGGAATAAGAAAAAGAATGAAACTAAGTAGTGAGAACAATAAAAAAGAGGAATCAGGAAGACAGTACATAACGATTGGCATTGTATTTAAATTTTTGAAGATCAAATTTAACCGAAAAACAAGAAGTTCCAGAAATAAAAAAAATCTGCTTAGCATAGAACTTACGGTTACATGTCGCCAACTAAACTGTGAATTGAGGAAACCTTACCGCCACTCTAGTACTGCGTTTACATTCAGAAATACTAGGTACCATAGGTTAATGTTCATCAGAACAATTAGGATGGAACTATTTATAGAAACGGCACAGGGAAGCTATATTACATCGTAGAAAAGAGACTGACGTCGGTATACCTGGTTAGAATTCCAGATTCCTTTTTGGATTTTATCAAAACTATCTAAATATATAACAATAGCACTAGACCACATGTTGCAGCAATACCCGAAGTACGGACGAATGGTAGCCATATAAATATGGAGGTTAGATTCTAGGGAGAAAAATTGTTTATATACACATTCATACAAATACCCATTTAAATATTTACGCTCAATTATATAACTACCATTATCCTCTTCTCATATACTTTTTGGATATAAACACAGATGAACAGAGATTGCAATATCTTTAAAACGTATTCGCAAAGAAAACGAACAATGAAATATAGTTTGCAGATCGTGATCTTTTAAAGTTGCGGCGTCGAGTCGATTCCTTGATGTATATAAGCACTTCGCTCTTGATAAAAATACAATGCAATATTTTGGAAAATGGATTCACAAGGGTTTTTCAATCGCTAATTAGACAGAGTATATTTCGAGCAATGTTTACAAAAAAACAAAAGCAACTCTAATTATTGATTTCTTACGCTTCATTAAACGGATTCTTACAATTCTGCTTCATAATTAAACTGCGATTATCGTTCGGCTTTTACATATAAATTAATTACCTCTTTGATGAGGGAATTCACTTCAGTTTTTATTAGATAGATCTTGCAGTTCGATCCTGAGGTTGTGGCCTATGTACATGTTGCATTCTTCCATGAGCACGTGCGTATCATTTGGATTCTAAACCAACATCTCCACTTCTTTAATTTAAATTGTTAAACATTATCACCTGTACAGGTGTAATCATGACTTGACTAAACGTATAAAATTTGAAATCATAACGGGATATCACGTGTACAATTTGAATTCTATCGTGACCTCACGTATGTGGTTTTGAATAGGCACGTCGTCCAAACTGCGATACCGAAGGTTAAAAAAAAATGAAAATTCTTTCTCGAAACTTTTATTTTAGTTTTAATTTCAAGCTAATAGATTAAATTTAATAATTCCAATAAGCAAAATACTTTACTGTATTTCAAAAACAAATTTAAATTGACTGGAATTTTTTATTTCTTTCTTTTTTTCTAAAATAGCTGATTATCTCCCTTTTCTGTCGTCTTTCTTCACAATGTAATTCTGTTTATTAAAAAAAACTTCCAAAAAGAAAATATACATTTCTGAAACTATATTTGAGGAATATTAACAAATTTTAAAGTTTAATCTAATTTGAAACCAATATAATTAACTGATAATGAATTTTTAACTTGACAGTAGCCGTTTATTTAACGTGTTTGCCGGTTTGACATTTGGATGACAGATATAGATATTTCTTTAATGTTCTTCTCTGGAGGCTTTTAGCCGTGAAAAATCATTGAATTAAAGTGAGCGTCAACTTTTAAGTACTCAGTCATCTTAAAAATTTAAGAAAATATTTTTCGTAATCTAATGTTTTATTGAATTTTAAATATTTTTGGCTATGTATTTACTATCGTTATCACTCTTATTTTACCATAATGTCGCGTATGATCCACCATATAATAGAAAAAAGGGACGTTCATACACATAAAAAATTCAAAATAGTTAAAAAGTATTGGTGTGGAATGATTTGTACTAAGCTTTTCAGTTTATGTTTAGTAAATAGTTTTTACATAATAACAATATTACCTAGACGATTCAGAGTTAAAAACCTGTACAGAAACTTAAAAGATTTTAAACTTTATATTATTCTAATTAAAATAAAAAAAGAAAAAAAATTCTTGTAAAAATGCATTATTTATTATTTTTTTCTCAAGACAATAGAGTCCATAATATTTTATTCATAAAAACAATTAAAAACATTTCTAATTAAATAATGTCTTATTTTGATTCCATTTTTTTATTTCACGATTCAGAGCAGATTTTCGGTAAATGAATAATTGTTTAAAAAAAAAAGAAATTGATGATTTACATTCTCCAAGGACACCTGCTTTAACTAATATAGATATGAAGCGGAACAAAATTTAATTTATCGAAATTTCATTAAGTAAGGTCGGGGATATAAAAAAATATATTTCTGCCAAGTTTTTTTTTTTAATTTATTATTTAAAAAAAAAGTAACTTGGTAGAAATATATTTTTTTTAAATAATTCTAAAATAATTTCATTCATTTAGAAATCAGTTCTCGTTCATTAAAATACAAACATTATTTGATTTTTGCAAGAATTTCCAAATCGATCTGTCTTTACCTGAAAAAAAGGCACTAATTTCCTAATACTAATCTTTACTGCCCCCGCTGACGCAGGAAAAAGAAAATATTTATTCAAAATTGCGAACGTGCTAGAAAGGATTCAAAAATCGAATTAAAATAATCAAATAATACTTTGGTCTACCCCAACATTTTGACGATAAAATTCATTTGAAAATATAAACCCAGAATATGGCGACTAGTCAATGGGAACATTTAGTAGGCAATACTCATGTGGGTGTTTATCGCATTATTGGAGAGTTTAAAAAAAGAGCAGCAGTACGTAGAAAACAAATGCGAACGCATTTTCCGAGGAGAATCTTGTACAAAAAGAAAAAAAATGTTTTATCGTTATGAAAGGCTTAACGATCGTGAAAACCGATCAGATCTTACAGACTATCTTAGGACTCTTGCTCATAATCTTTCATTATAAATTATTTATATATTCTGGTTTTATATTTTTAATAAATTTTGCATGTTTTAAATGTATAAAAACTATGTAGTAAAAACAGAACCAGTGAATAAACTTATACCAAAGAAAAAAAATGGAGAAAATGTGTCCCACTGGGACAGATAGATTCGGATTCTTTCTTTCTCTCTGAATTTCTGGGAGGAAATGTTTTGACTGTTTATTATTATTTCATGGTTCTTTCTGTCAAGCCTGGTTTTTTTTTTGTATTTTTTGTTGTTAGCACAACGCTTCGACTGCTCTTGCCGTCAAGTGACGGGCTTGCAAGAATTATTCTATAGAGTGTGACATAATGGCAATGGTGTCTTCTTGTAACTAAATATGGCGACTAGGCGATGGGAACATTTCGTAGGCAATGCTCATGTCGGTGTTTATCTCATTATTGGAGAGTTTCAAAAAAGAGCAGCAGCAAGTAGAAAACGAATGTGAGAGGAGAGTCTTGTCCAAAAAGAAAAAGAAAGAAATGTGTTTTATCGTGATGAAAGACTTAAAAATATAATTAACGATCGTGAAAATCGAACGGATCTTTTGAACTATATTAGGATTCTTGTTCATAATCTTTCATCATAAATTATTCATATATTCTGGTTTTATTTTTTTTTAAATGAATTTTGAATATTTCAAATGTATAAACACTATTTAATCCGTATTTTGCAAATGTCTAGAAATGAAGGTATTTTCATTTTTTTTCATTTTTCGGGATTCTGATCTTTCATGATTTTAAATTTCGAGATTTTGATCTTTTGGCATTTTGATGCATTCAGGATTTCCAATTTCGGAATTTTAAATCGCAGGATTTCGACATTCGAGATTTTAAGACAAAGGAGTATAAGCGAAACCTGTTGAATTTTCATGATGCCATGACATCTGCATAATTTGAAGCGCACGCCGTGATCTTGCATGAGTTATTTGACCTGGAATTTCCAGGAGAAAGGGAGAATTTCTCCACACGATGCTGTGTCATACCGATATACAGGGTGCGACTGGTATTTCAGGACAGATTTTATGGATTAGTAAAAAAAACTTGCTGAACAAATGAATATAATTATATTTGATTACAAACAAGTAAACATGAAATTTAGCTAATTATTATTTAATTTTATTCAATAAAACCATCACTGGCATCAATAACTGCCTCTACACGAGGTCGAAATCGGCTGCAACTTTTGATTAATTGGTCCTTATTTATGTCAGACATTACGCAAACTATTGCAGCTTTAAGAGAGTCTTTTGTGTTATGAGGCTGTTTATTAACCTCCTTCTCGACAACGCTCCAGACATAATAGTCTAGTGGATCTGGAGAGTTAGGAAACTAAATGTTGGGTGTGATGTGGTCGTACAAATGGTCAGCCATCCATTCTAGTCTTCGTAGAGCCTTCTGGGATGGAACCGAATCTTGCTGGAATATGCAAGGCCTGCCGTTGCATATGTTGTCAATCCAGGGCTTGGCAACTGTTTATAGGCCCTCAATATAAGCAGCAGCATTTACTCTAATACCTCAAGTGGAAAACAGTGTGGTGGCATAACATGTCCTTCATTGCTAACAACACCCAATACCTTAACACTTGAAGGAAATTTTGTGCGCATCACTCTTGGCACCTCAGAAGGATCTGAACAAAGTCATCTGCCATTTCTTCTGTTAAGTTTTTGATCTTGAGCAAAATTTTTCTCATCTGAGAAAAACCAAATCCCACCAGCGTCTGAAGGATTTTTAAGTTTGTTTAAAATCCGTTTGGATCTGTTTAAACGGTTTTCTTTTGTTTTTTCAGCCATAAATTGACCTCTTTTCATCACGTAGGACTTGTATCGAATGTCTTCATGAACACTCCTGATTGTTTTTCAGACACATGCAGCTTTTTGGCAATTGACCTCATTCATTGACCTCGATTTTCATCACTTGTCTGCTTGACTTTCTGAATAAATTCGGATGTTCTCACTTTATCAGAACGTGCAGAATGTCTTTTACATTTTGATACAGACATTGGGGAACTGTCAGCGTCTTCTAACTCTTTTCGTATCTTGTGAACAAACGATCTTGCAACTCTGAGGAAACGTGCAATATCCAAATCGCCATGATCAGCCTTTAATGCCACAATCACAGCAGGCCTTTTCATTTGTTATCATAGCGTTTGCCATTCTTGATTTCAGAAAATTAAAAGCATCAGACGTTAGTGTGAAGCGGTATTAATCTTAAATCTGTATGTCCTCAAATACCAGTTGTACCCTGTAGTAACTTATTTTTTCGAAGAAAAGAAATTTTCAAACTCAGTCGGTGTATGGAATCTTACAGTTGGTGGAAGTAGACGATATAAAAAAACGAATTGTTTCCGGCTCTTACGTGAACAACACTCAACTAACTTACAACGTAAGACACTTTTTTTTTATTCTATTGTAGATAGAAGCACTTCTAAAACCGATTAATATCGATTTCCGATTCACGTGTCGCGAAATTATGTTTGAATCGGAGCTGCGAATTCTAGTTTTTCGTTCAGCGTATCCAGACAATAGATTGGGCGAAACAAAACTCTGATATCCTCGAAATTTGGATAGAGCGAAAAAGCAAAGACCAGGAAATCACACCGTTCTTTCAGAAAGACAAGAATAAATATATTCATATCGTAAGCCTCATATTTTACAATATTCCGGATGTATTCCGAAAAGCCGACATTGAAAATATATCGATAGATATATATTCAAAGGTTCAGAAATATATGAAAGTAGCCTCTATATGAAAAGAAATTAAAACTTACAATTATTTTCTTACTTGCATATCTGTATGTTAACACTTTTCCATCTAAGATCAGATACCTCGGACCTTCTCAACTGGGACCAGTTACGCTTTCTGACCGAGAAAATTACATTATAATATGATTGTAATGATTTGATAATTGATGAATTAGGAAGAGCTAGGCAGACGAGGATGGCGAAAGGGATTTTAAATAGGGGGAGAAATAGGACGACAGAGACGGTTTGAAATACGGAGAGATGAAGGACGATTTGAAATGAAAGAAAAACGTGGGAAGAGAATCTTGTTGGTTAAATTACACAAGAAAGAATAAGCGAATAAAAAGGGTATGTAAAGGCACAAAGGCATTCAAATGACATTACAGTATAGATAGAACGCATGGCACAGTGGATAAAGGCATTGGTTAGATCCAGTGACAGGTCCGAAAGAGTGTGAGTTCAATACACGGTTAAGGCTGTGGAGAAATTGGAGAGGGGAATTAACAGGAGATAACGGATAACTGACATCCATTAAACATGGTACGTGGAACTAGAACAGTCTACCCCAGTGAGCGAAATAAAGGGTTCAGTTTGACATTCCAACCACCTGAAGAAGGCCGGAGCGCACAACAGCCGAAACATTGTGATAAATATGGCGAAAAAGAGGAAAATAGTCCGAATAATATAAATAATGTAAAAAGTTATCAATTTCGTCTCTTTCCATTTGTACACCCTTACTTCTTAAAATAATGACCGGCATTATTAATTATAACCCCCCTAGCAATATTTTCTTAAATTGATAAGCTCTAATAATTAACGATCGATCGGCGAATTGTATATTCTATATTCTACGGGCCAAACTCGCTATGAGCTTATTAAATCATTAACTGAAGAATTAGGATTCATCAGAAAGATAAATAGGAAAATCGTGAAATTTTCGCGGGTTAAAACAAATTGTTGTTCATGCCTGAAGCGTAGTAACGGTTAATTATTTTTATTGGTCGAGAGCAATGCATAAACATAAAATATCTTAAATACGAACGCTTTTCTTCAAAACCTAAGACTTATCTCGTGGCCTTCAAAAATGTAGTTGTCTATGTATTTTCATAATGCATAAACATATATTTTCAATGCATAAATATATACACGTGTATATTGGAAAAATAAAAATATACACGTGTTGGACAAAATAATTGGAAGAGGTGCAAATTCCACTCCTATATTTCAAAGACCTATTATATTAAGAAATTTAACTAAAACTTTGTAATCGCAGGTTATATCTATTGTAAATACGTTTATTTATCTAATTTAATAACTTTGTCTTCTTTATTTTTAGAATTTAGTAAAATTTAAGCTAAATGCGTGACCTCTCCGAGTTAGAAAAAGGGCAAATTGTTGGAGCTCGTATGGCAGAAGCCTCGATCACTAAGGTTCCTGAACTGTTTGGTTTTTCAAGATCTACCATATCAAGAACTATGACGTAATTCAAGAAACAGGGCAAAACCTCTAGCAACCGTAGCAATTCGGGCCCGACTTGCAAATGTACTGACAGAGGCCGACGTGCATTGAAACGCAATGTGAAAAAAATCATCGGATTACTGCGGCCAAAGTGACTGCTGAGTTGAATAATCATCTGAATAGTCCAGTTTCTACTAAAACTGTTCGTCATGAGCTCCATAAGGCTGCCTATCATGGAAGAGCCGGCGTAAGGAAACCTTTTCTCTCCACTCGCAACATTCAGAAGAGGTTGAAGTGGTGCAGAGATCACAATTGATTTATTTCTGAAAATACAGAAACTGTGGCCCAAGGCCGAAAGAGGGGGAGGGGTAAAGGCTGGTCGTAACTAACTATCCTATACCTAGCTAATCAGATTCGCGACCCATTCATACATTACAATTGACACATTCACCACTAGAACTCGTCCGTCACCATTCAATCCTCCATACACCATAATACCACAACCTTACAAGGGGAACCTACAAAAACGCGCCCACACCATAAAAATTGCATGATGATACAATACATTAAAATTCTAATAATGACAAGATGAAAGGGGAGGGAGATGAACCCATTAACAAACAAAAATTCAACAAATTTTAAACTAAACATAATTTATGTTAGTAGGGCCCGTCCAACCCTCAAAAATAGAGAGGCCGCTGTATTCTGTCCAGAGGACAAAATCAAGAAGCACTCTCGCTAAGGGAGTGAGAAAGAGATAAAATAACTTGGACATGGGGAAATAAAAGGCTGATCCAGTTGAGATGAAAAAGAGGCCAAAACAAACTATGGAGGTTGGGAATCTCGACTTGGATCATAACTAAAATGATGGCCGGGAAACAGGTCGGGAACAACACTTACTCATGTTAACTAGGTACACTTAAGCTTGTCTAACCTAACCGAGGGGAGGGTTCCACAGGAAACCACCCCGATGTGATTTTGGTTGACCTAGAAAAGAAAATCAAGGCTAACGCCGTTCAAAAGAACCAAGCTCGCCTCTTTTATCCACCTCTCGCCGAAGACTGTCGAATGCAATCGCTTTCCACCAGTTCCAATCCTCATCCCGAGCCGAATCGGACCAGATCCCGATGCGAAAGACTATCGCCTCGCAAGACCTCCTCCTTTCACGTCGTCCATATCACCATTCGAGCCGCGGCCAGCAGCGCCAGAAACACCACTCACCCCACCCCGGAATACGGGGGCGGCACACCGCCACACGCGCATGCGCGATCAATGGACACGAGCACTTCGGGAGCGAGACGAGCCGTCAGCTCGCCGACACGGCCCCACAAGGGGCAGACCCGGGGGCAATGGTAGAAGGCGTGCGAAGCCGTTTCTTCTAATCCAAGGACGCACCGTTCACAGTCTGGCAAATCCGCCAAGCCCCATATGAAAGCCTTGTCGTTGAGAGGCAGCCGATTCCGAGGCAATCGCCAGGTAAGCGAAAACTCAGGGTTACTGAGATAATCCGCCGCTGGCGCCCAAGACCTCCGAACTCCTCCGAACAGTCGAGCGTATCACGTAGGGGATCCTTCGCGCGACCCTCCACTAATCCCCGATAGAAGACCTTCCTAGGCCGTGAAAGGTCACTGGACCGCGGAATAGCCCTCAAGGCTGACCGACACTCACTGAGGAAAAGCGATTCAACTCGAGACTTACAATGGCGCTCAGCCTTCGAGATGGGGGGATTGATGGTAAGGCTAGGGAAGGCGTCCCTAACAATCCCCTCCAGAATCGGATCTCCTCTAGTCAATGCGCGGCGTAGGAAAGCCAACCGAGAGGCACGGATGTGACTCCTCAAGTGTGGCATTCCCAGCCCCCCATGACACGGACGTTTAGTGCAGACTCGTCTGTCGACTCAGTGCGCCCCCCCCCCATAAAATGGAGGATAGCGCCTGCTCAAGCGCCTTCATGTGGGCCTTACAGAGAGGAAGTACTGACAATCGATAAAGAATCTGGGTGAAAATGTATGTAACACACACCTCCGCCCTGCCCTTTACGGACAACCTCCGTCGATTCCAAGTCTTACCGGCAGAAACGACCTTTGCTAGTACTTCAGACCAATTCTTCTCCAGCTGGAGGTCGGGTCCAAACCACACTCCAAGAATGCGGACAGGACCGTCCGTCCAACCGAAGCGGCCAGGAAGATCACGCCCCTTCCAGGCACCTAACCGCAAGCCGGAAGACTTGTCGCGGTTTATCTTGGCCCCTGTCACCTTCTCGTACCGATCAAGCGCCTTCTGTACCGCCTCAATGTCGTTAAGGGACGACACGAAAGCAGATACGTCATCGGCGTACGCGGAAACCCTGGCTCGAGACCCTCCAGGAACGGCGATCCCGCGTAGGGTCGGACTGCACGCCTCGTCCTTCAGCCGGCGCAGGAGAGGTTCCAACGCCAAAGCATAAAGGAGAGGCGACAGCGGACAACCCTGACGAACCTGACCTCGACAGAACAAAAGCGCCCGACAACTTTCCGTTCACCTGTACCACAGCACTGGGTGAGCGATACAGGAGGCTAATCCAGTGGCAGAAGTCGGGTGCGAATCTGTCGGCCTGCAGGACAGCAGCAAGGTAGCGATGGTCGACCCTATCAAATGCATTGGACTGATCCAAATTGATCAGCGCGGCTTCTTCGTCGTCTTTTACACCCTCTACGATCGTGCGGATCAAATGCAGGTTGCTCTGAATTGTTCGGCCCCTCACAGAACAAGTCTGCTCGGGTCCCAACAGAGACTCGGCAACTGACTGCAAACGCTCCTGCAGGATCTTGGCCATAATCTTTAACTCTGTGTTTAGCAGAGTTATGGGCCTATAATCATCTAGTTTCCCCCCAACACCCTTGCCCTTTTTCAACAGAGTGATCACACCCCTGGAAATGCGATTGGGGATGGACCCCGACCGAAACCAGTTGTTGAACACTGCTGTCAAAATCGGAACAAAGATGTGCGACAGCCTCAAGTACAATTCATAAGGCAAACCATTCAGACCGGGCGACTTGCCTCTACCGACCTTCTTCAGTGCCTCTTAGACTTCGCCCTCCGTGATCTCTCCCTCGCAGCTAGCTGCTTCAGTCGGCTCAAGCCGAGGAAAGTCAGCCAAATAGCTGCGAAACTCCTCCTCACGGAGACCAGGCTCCTTGGTAAACCGGCTCTCGAAATGCCGCCGAAACGCCTCGCACATGTCGTCAGTCAACCGCAGAGTACGCCCCTCCGGGGTTTCGACTTAACGAATGAAACGATCACCACCTCGACGGACTTCTTCCCGACGCAGATCTGCGCCCAGGTTCACAGCTTCAGAAGACATCTTACTTAACTTATGCCTAATTACCTGACCCATGTAGCGCTCGCTATTCGAACGCTGCAGGGCCTCCCTAGCTAGGGCTATTTCTAGGGGATCCCCCCAGCCTCCGCCCGGGAAAAATTAGCCTTAAGCGTCTTCACCTTTTCAGCTCTATCTAGACCGAGCCGTTTGCTGAAATCAGTGGTGAAAGACCTAATTCTATCCTTAAGTCGCTCCCACCACTTATTCCCGATAACCGCCCCCACTAGCTCCCGCTGCACTACACTAGTTAGCTGCTCCTGGAAGTCCCGCCTGTCCAGTAAGGACAGATTGAACTTCCAGTAGCCAGCCATTCTAGGCCTATGTTCTAACGCCACCCGGGCACAAACAAGTTTGTGATCTGAATAGCCTACCCAGTGGAACGTGGGACAATCTAGCAAGTCTATGTCGGCTCTACGAACTAACATTCTGTCAAGGTAGCTAACTTCCTTGACAGACGGCCAACTACGAGCCCACGTCCACATTTTCCCCTTGGGATGATCGACCCGGTATCTATCGACGAGACCATAATCGTCGATCAGATCAACCAGGCTACGATCGCCCCTACACCCGCTAGCGCCTCGCCCCCTGTCTAACTTGGGGTTCAGGATGGCATTCCAGTCCCCCATTAAAACTGGGCGCGAAGAATCAACTAGGAACGGCCCCAACCGCCGAAAAAAGGAAACCCGCTCCTCCTGGTCGTTGGGCGCATAAACCGCAACGACCCGAAACGAACCATTTTCACGGCAATATCGGCCACGATTAACCGGCCCTTGGCATCAGTATGCACAAGGTCCACCTTCGCGTCGTGAGTACGTCTGACCAACAAAGAAACTCCCCTGGCCAACCGGTTCCCATATGCTGAATGGATGACAAAGTCATCCTCCAGCACACACGCATCGGAAGTGCAAACAAAGTGGGTCTCTTCGATCGCGGCAACCTCCACACCGAAGGACAAGAGATCCCGAAGCAGGCGGGCAGCCTTACTCCGACCTCTCAAGCCCTTCACATTCAAGCTGGCTATCTTAATAGACATTTCTAGGCCTGCAAATAAAAAGGAGAGTTAATACAACAACCTAAACACATACGGGGCGGAAATCTGCAGGTGACAGGACCCCGACGGTTTGTCCCAGGCTTCCCGTGCCCAGCTCCGACGTCATCCGTCCTTCCGAGACAATCCCGCCAACGTCCGTGGGGTATGTAAGTTTTAGGGCCCTATATAACGATGGATGGATACGTACAGGGACCCTCCCAGAGCAGAAGCAATGTAATTTTATAAGGTCATCAGACCCCAGTTCTGTCACTCTTATATCAGGAAAGGCCTCTCTGGCCTCAAAAAGATGAGTCCACACTTTTAAGTATTTCCCCGTGTCTCTAATGAGAGTAATAACCCCCGGGGCTTTCGGAAAATTTCTAGGGTCCTCCACCGACTTGTTGTCCACGGAGGACAGCTTGAACAGGGGTCCTAATAGGGCTTTCTTTCGGGAGGAGAGGTTTTTTCCACACTCCTCTCTATCCACCCTGCAAATCTCTTCCACTTTATTGAACATTTTTTTTTCTTTTTTCCCCTGTCTGGGGGTGGTGGGGTTGGAGTAGGTGACGGGGTCGGTGTAGAAGTGGATGGTTGGGGCGGTTGGGGAGTTGCTACCTCTGAAGCTGTGGGAGTTGTTGCGTGTGGGGGGGAGTGTTAGGGGGAAGTGGGAGACGCGAAAGGGAAGGGGGGAGACTCCTATCTGTTGGAGTGTCCTTTTTCTCTTTTGCTGGCGAAGAAGGGTCAGACTTGGTTTTCTCCCTTCTCCTTCCTTCACTACTGCGTTCCGGATCTCTTTTCCTTGGGGTTTCGTTCTCTTCATCCTCCTCTTCTCGACACCTTTTTAACGAAGAATTCCTCGTTGGGGGGGGGGCTTCTTCTACTTCCATATTCATTTCTGGCTTTGCCGGACTCTTTGGAGCTTGTAGCTGCTTTTTTTTGTCTGTTGTTTTCTTGGAAGGCTGCTGTTGCTGCGGGGGTATCCTTCTGGGGCGACGGGGTCTCACTTTTTGTTTTCGACCCTTGGTTACCACCTCTTTCCATTCACCTGGGGCCTCTACAGTTTTTGAAGTTGCTGAAGCTGTTTCTTTGGTTGCTGCTACTGCTACTGGCGCTGGTTGAGGGGTCACGTTCCTGCCGGGACACCCCTTGGCCATATGCCCCGGCTTGCCACATACCCAGCAGCATGGTTTACGCCCCTCTACCACTACCAACATGCGTCTCGTTCGGCACAGAATAGTGTTGGGCATGTTTTGGAAGTTTTCCTGGTTAACTGTTATTTCGATCATAACGTCACCCGTGGCAATTCCTGCTTTGCTCACCACTGCTGACACCTTATCTACACTGCCATATTGGGCAAAGAAGGCACCCAGTTGATCCTCTGATATGTCCACAGGCACTCCATGGACCGTCACGTTAGTCCTTCTAGTGCCCATGTATTCCGTCTGTAGCCTAAGGTTTTTAGAGTTTAACACGCATCCGGCGAGTTTCTTGGCTTCTTCTTGTGTCGACATTAAAAGGTCCCACATGGCTCTTGTTCTTCTTGCCAAGATTTTTGGGACAATGTTTAAACCCTTGAGGGCTTCTTCCATAGTTTCCCTACTGACTCCAATCAACTTCCGACTTTTAATATCGGCCGTCAGTAGGGAGATGGTTCTTAAGTTAACTTCGTGGAAAGCTTCGTTGGTTGTGAGGATTTCGTCTTTCCTGAAGAACTCCTCGTATTTTTTCCATATGCCCGCGTAATATTCGGCATCTTTTTTGGGCCGGCTTTCCGTCCAGGCGGTGTTTTTTTCTTTTATCACCGGTCGTTGTGTTTCCGGTGTCTCCGGTGTTTCTGTATGAGTTTGTGTTAACTCCGCCATAATAGTAATCTATACTATTACAGCGGAGAAACAGTTTTTGTTCTTTCCTTTTTAGGAAAACTTAATGTTAAAACAAATAATAATAATCAAAAACGGAATGAACCAAAGAAAAAAAACGCACCGAAAGTCCCGTCAAACAAAATCAAATTAAACAAACAAAAAAAGCACAAACAAAATCAAATAATTGAAGTAAAATAGGGGGAGGGTAAGAGCACAGAAAAGGAAAAGACAAAAATAAAAAAAACAAAACTGAAAAAAGAAAAAAAGGGTTCAAAAAGAGTACAAAATAAATTAAACTTTACAACAAAATCACTTAGCTCGTAACGCTGGTCCAAAAAACTCTAGTAACACGAAAAGTCTTACTACTGAGCCATCGTTAAAGTGACCCAGAGTAATCGAGTTCTGCACAGCGCTACACTATGCACAGCCCACTATAGAAGTCTCACTATGCACAGCACTACTACACACACTACCCGAAGTGGTGCCGAGATCACAATTGATTTAATTCTGAAAATACAGAAATTGTGGCACAAGGCCAAAAGAGGGGGCGGGGTAAAGGCTGGTCGTAAATAACTATCCTATACCTAGCTAATCAGATTCGCGACCCATTCATACATTACAATTGACACATTCACCACAAGAACTCGTCCGTCACCATTCAATCCTCCATACACCATAATACCACAACCTTACAAGGGGAACCTACAAAAACGCGCCCCACACCATAAAAATTGCATGATGATACAATACATTAAAATTCTAATAATGACAAGATGAAAGGGGAGGGAGATGAACCCATTAACAAACAAAAATTCAACAAATTTTAAACTAAACATAATTTATGTTAGTAGGGCCCGTCCAACCCTCAAAAATAGAGAGGCCGCTGTATTCTGTCCAGAGGACAAAATCAAGAAGCACTCTCGCTAAGGGAGTGGGAAAGAGATAAAATAACTTGGACATGGGGAAATAAAAGGCTGATCCAGTTGAGATGAAAAGGAGGCCAAAACAAACTAGGGAGGTTGGGAATCTCGACTTGGATCATAACTAAAATGATGGCCGGGAAACAGGCCGGGAACAACACTTACTCATATTAACTAGGTACACTTAAGCTTGTCTAACCTAACCGAGGGGAGGGTTCCACAGGAAACCACCCCGATGTGACTTTGGTTGACCTAGAAAAGAAAATCAAGGCTAACCCCGTTCAAACGAACCAAGCTCGCCTCTTTTACCCACCTTTTGCTGAAGACTGTCGAATGCAATCGTTTTCTATCAGTTCTAATCTTCATCTTGAGCTGATGCTCAAAGAATCAGATTAGATCCTGATGCGAAAGACTATTGCCTCGCAAGACTTCCTCCTTTCGCGTCGTCCATATCACCATTCGAGCCGTGGCTAGCAGCGTTAGAAACACCATTCGTTTCACCCCGGAATACGGGGGCGACACATTGTCACACGCGTATGCGCGATCAATGGACACGAGTTCTTCGGGAGCGAGACGAGCCGTCAGCTCGCCGACATGGTCCCATAAGGGGCGGACCCGCGGGCAATGGTAGAAGGCGTGCGAAGCCGTTTCTTCTAATCCAAGGACACACCGTTCACAGTCTGGCAAATCCGCCAAGCCCCATATGAAAGCCTTGTCGTTGAGAGGCAGCCGATTCCGAGCCAATCGCCAGGTAAGCGAAAACTCAGGGTTACTGAGATAATCCGCCGCTGGCGCCCAAGACCAGTAGGAGCGATACTCCTCCTCCGAACAGTCGAGCGTATCACGTAGAGGATCTTTCGCGCGACCCTCCACTAATCCCCGATAGAAGACCTTCCTAGGCCGTGAAAGGTCACTGGACCGCGGAATAGCCCTCAAGGCTGACCGACACTCGCTGAGGAAAAGCGATTCAACTCGAGACTTACAATGGCGCTCAGCCTTCGAGATGGGGGGATTGATGGTAAGGCTAGGGAAGGCGTCCCTAACAATCCCCTCCAGAATCAGATCTCCTCTAGTCAATGCGCGGCGTAGGAAAGCCAACCGAGAGGCACGGATGTGACTCCTCAAGTGTGGCATTCCCAGCCCCCCATGACACGGACGTTTAGTGCAGACTCGTCTGTTGACCCAGTGCGCGCCTCCCCCCCATAAAATGGAGGATAGCGCCTGCTCGAGCGCCTTCATGTGGGCCTTACAGAGAGGAAGTACTGACAATCGATAAAGAATCAGGGGGAAAATGTATGTAACACACACCTCCGCCCTGCCCTTTACGGACAACCTCCGTCTATTCCAAGTCTTACCGGCAGAAACGACCTTTGCTAGTACTTCAGACCAATTCTTCTCCAGCTGGAGGTCGGGTCCAAACCACACTCCAAGAATGCGGACAGGACCGTCCGTCCAACCGAAGCGGCCTGGAAGATCACGCCCCTTCCAGGCACCTAACCGCAAGCCGGAAGACTTGTCGCGGTTTATCTTGGCCCCTGTCACCTTCTCGTACCGATCAAGCGCCTTCTGTACCGCCTCAATGTCGTTAAGGGACGACACGAAAGCAGATACGTCATCGGCGTACGCGGAAACCCTGGCTCGAGACCCTCCAGGAACGGCGATCCCGCGTAGGGCCGGACTGCACGCCTCGTCCTTTAGCCGGCGCAGGAGAGGCTCCAACGCCAAAGCATAAAGGAGAGGCGACAGCGGACAACCCTGACGAACCGACCTCGACAGAACAAAAGCGCCCGACAACTTTCCGTTCACCTGTACCACAGCACTGGGGGAGCGATACAGGAGGCTAATCCAGCGGCAGAAGTCGGGTGCGAATCCGGCGGCCTGCAGGACAGCAGCAAGGTAGCGATGGTCGACCCTATCAAATGCCTTGGACTGATCCAAATTGATCAGCGCGGCTTCTTCGTCGTCTTTTACACCCTCTACGATCGTGCGGATCAAATGCAGGTTGCTCTGAATTGTTCGGCCCCTCACAGAACAAGTCTGCTCGGGTCCCAACAGAGACTCGGCAACTGACTGCAAACGCTCCTGCAGGATCTTGGCCATAATCTTTAACTCTGTGTTTAGCAGAGTTATGGGCCTATAATCATCTAGTTTTCCCCCAACACCCTTGCCCTTTTTCAACAGAGTGATCACACCCCTGGAAATGCGATTGGGGATGGACCCCGACCGAAACCAGTTGTTGAACACTGCTGTCAAAATCGGAACAAAGATGTGCGACAGCCT
This sequence comes from Acanthosepion esculentum, assembly GCA_964036315.1. Taxonomy (NCBI): domain Eukaryota; kingdom Metazoa; phylum Mollusca; class Cephalopoda; order Sepiida; family Sepiidae; genus Acanthosepion; species Acanthosepion esculentum. The sequence goes on from OZ038494.1 coordinate 9,192,942, forward strand.
CAAGTACAATTCATAAGGCAAACCATCCAGACCGGGCGACTTGCCTCTGCCGACCTTCTTCAGTGCCACGTAGACTTCGCCCTCCGTGATCTCTCCCTCGCAGCTAGCTGCTTCAGTCGGCTCAAGCCAAGGAAAGTCAGCCAAATAGCTGCGAAACTCCTCCTCACGGAGACCAGGCTCCTTGGTAAACCGGCTCGCGAAATGCCGCCGAAACGCCTCGCACACGTCGTCAGTCGACCGCAGAGTACGCCCCTCCGGGGTTTCGACTTGACGAATGAAACGATCACCACCTCGACGGACTTCTTCCCGACGCAGATCTGCGCCCAGGTTCACAGCTTCAGAAGACATCTTACTTAACTTATGCCTAATTACCTGACCCATGTAGCGCTCTCTATTCGAACGCTGCAGGGCCTCCCTAGCTAGGGCTATTTCTAGGGGATCCCCCCCAGCCTCCGCCCGGGAAAAATTAGCCTTAAGCGTCTTCACCTTTTCAGCTCTATCTAGAGCGAGCCGTTTGCTGAAATCAGTGGTGAAAGACCAAATTCTATCCTTAAGTCGCTCCCACCACTTATTCCGGATAACCGCCCCCACTAGCTCCCGCTGCACTACACTAGTTAGCTGCTCCTGGAAGTCCCGCCTGTCCAGTAAGGACAGATTGAACTTCCAGTAGCCAGCCATTCTAGGCCTATGTTCTAACGCCACCCGGGCACAAACAAGTTTGTGATCCGAATAGCCTACCCAGTGGAACGTGGGACAATCTAGCAAGTCTATGTCGGCTCTACGAACTAACATTCTGTCAAGGTAGCTAACTTCCTTGACAGACGGCCAACTACGAGCCCACGTCCACATTTTCCCCCTGGGATGATCGACCCGGTATCTATCGACGAGACCATAATCGTCGATCAGATCAACCAGGCTACGATCGCCCCTACACCCGCTAGCGCCCCGCCCCCTGTCTAACTTGGGGTTCAGGATGGCATTCCAGTCCCCCATTAAAACTGGGCGCGAAGAATCAACTAGGAACGGCCCCAACCGCCGAAAAAAGTAAACCCGCTCCTCCTGGTCGTTGGGCGCATAAACCGCAACGACCCGAAACGAACCACTTTTCACGGCAATATCGGCCACGATTAACCGGCCCTCGGCATCGGTATGCACAAGGTCCACCTTCGCATCGAGAGTACGTCTGACCAACAAAGAAACTCCCCTGGCCAACCGGTTCCCATATGCTGAATGGATGACAAAGTCATCCTCCAGCACACACGCATCGGAAGTGCAAACAAAGTGGGTCTCTTCGATCGCGGCAACATCCACACCGAAGGACAAGAGATCCCGAAGCAGGCGGGCAGCCTTACTCCGACCTCTCAAGCCCTTCACATTCAAGCTGGCTATCTTAATAGACATTTCCAGGCCTGCAAATAAAAAGGAGAGTTAATGCAACAACCTAAACACATACGGGGCGGAAATCTGCAGGTGACAGGACCCCGACGGTTTGTCCCAGGCTTCCCGTGCCCAGCTCCGACGTCATCCGTCCTTCCGAGACAATCCCGCCAACGTCCGTGGGGTATGTAAGTTTTAGGGCCCTATATAACGATGGATGGATACGTACAGGGACCCTCCCAGAGCAGAAGCAATGTAATTTTATAAGGTCATCAGACCCCAGTTCTGTCACTCTTATATCAGGAAAGGCCTCTCTGGCCTCAAAAAGATGAGTCCACACTTTTAAGTATTTCCCCGTGTCTCTAATGAGAGTAATAACCCCCGGGGCTTTCGGAAAATTTCTAGGGTCCTCCACCGACTTGTTGTCCACGGAGGACAGCTTGAACAGGGGTCCTAATAGGGCTTTCTTTCGGGAGGAGAGGTTTTTTCCACACTCCTCTCTATCCACCCTGCAAATCTCTTCCACTTTATTGAACATTTTTTTTTTCTTTTTTCCCCTGTCTGGGGGTGGTGGGGTTGGAGTAGGTGACGGGGTCGGTGTAGAAGTGGATGGGTGGGGCGGTTGGGGAGTTGCTACCTCTGAAGCTGTGGGAGTTGTTGCGTGTGGGGGTGTGGGAGTGTTAGGGGGAAGTGGGAGACGCGAAAGGGAAGGGGGGAGACTCCTATCTGTTGGAGTGTCCTTTTTCTCTTTTACTGGCGAAGAAGGGGCAGACTTGGTTTTCTCCCTGCTCCTTCCTTCACTACTGCGTTCCGGATCTCTTTTCCTTGGGGTTTCGTTCTCTTCATCCTCCTCTTCTCGACAACTTTTTAACGAAGAAGTCCTAGTTGGGGGGGCTTCTTCTACTTCCATATTTATTTCTCGCTTTGCCGGACTCTTTGGAGCTTGTTGCTGCTTTTTTTTGTCTGTTGTTTTCTTGGAAGGCTGCTGTTGCTGCGGGGTATCCTTCTGGGGCGACGGGGGCCTCACTTTTTGTTTTCGACCCTTGGATACCACATCTTTCCATTCACCTGGGGCCTCTACAGTTTTTGAAGTTGCTGAAGCTGTTTCTTTGGTTGCTGCTACTGCTACTGGCGCTGGTTGAGGGGTCACGTTCCTGCCGGGACACTCCTTGGCCATATGCCCCGGCTTGCCACATACCCAGCAGCATGGTTTACGCCCCTCTACCACTACCAACATGCGTCTCGTTCGGCACAGAATAGTGTTGGGCATGTTTTGGAAGTTTTCCTGGTTAACTGTTATTTCGATCATAACGTCACCCGTGGCAATTCCTGCTTTGCTCACCACTGCTGACACCTTATCTACACTGCCATATTGGGCAAAGAAGGCACCCAGTTGATCCTCTGATATGTCCACAGGCACTCCATGGACCGTCACGTTAGTCCTTCTAGTGCCCATGTATTCCGTCTGTAGCCTAAGGTTTTTAGAGTTTAACACGCATCCGGCGAGTTTCTTGGCTTCTTCTTGTGTCGACATTAAAAGGTCCCACATGGCTCTTGTTCTTCTTGCCAAGATTTTTGGGACAATGTTTAAACCCTTGAGGGCTTCTTCCATAGTTTCCCTACTGACTCCAATCAACTTCCGACTTTTAATATCGGCCGTCAGTAGGGAGATGGTTCTTAAGTTAACTTCGTGGAAAGCTTCGTTGGTTGTGAGGATTTCGTCTTTCCTGAAGTACTCCTCGTATTTTTTCCATATGCCCGCGTAATATTCGGCATCTTTTTTGGGCCGGCTTTCCGTCCAGGCGGTGTTTTTTTCTTTTATCACCGGTCGTTGTGTTTCCGGTGTCTCCGGTGTTTCTGTATGAGTTTGTGTTAACTCCGCCATAATAGTAATCTATACTATTACAGCGGAGAAACAGTTTTTGTTCTTTCCTTTTTAGGAAAACTTAATGTTAAAACAAATAATAATAATCAAAAACGGAATGAACCAAAGAAAAAAAAACGCACCGAAAGTCCCGTCAAACAAAATCAAATTAAACAAACAAAAAAAGCACAAACAAAATCAAATAATTGAAGTAAAATAGGGGGAGGGTAAGAGCACAGAAAAGGAAAAGACAAAAATAAAAAAACAAAACTGAAAAAAGAAAAAAAGGGTTCAAAATGAGTACAAAATAAATTAAACTTTACAACAAAATCACTTAGCTCGTAACGCTGGTCCAAAAAACTCTAGTAACACGAAAAGTCTTACTACTGAGCCATCGTTAAAGTGACCCAGAGTAATCGAGTTCTGCACAGCGCTACACTATGCACAGCCCACTATAGAAGTCTCACTATGCACAGCACTACTACACACACTACCTGAAGTGGTGCAGAGATCACAATTGATTTATTTCTGAAAATACAGAAATTGTGGCACAAGGCCAAAAGAGGGGGCGGGGTAAAGGCTGGTCGTAACTAACTATCCTATACCTAGCTAATCAGATTCGCGACCCATTCATACATTACAATTGACACATTCACCACAAGAACTCGTCCGTCACCATTCAATCCTCCATACACCATAATACCACAACCTTACAAGGGGAACCTACAAAAACGCGCCCCACACCATAAAAATTGCATGATGATACAATACATTAAAATTCTAATAATGACAAGATGAAAGGGGAGGGAGATGAACCCATTAACAAACAAAAATTCAACAAATTTTAAACTAAACATAATTTATGTTAGTAGGGCCCGTCCAACCCTCAAAAATAGAGAGGCCGCTGTATTCTGTCCAGAGGACAAAATCAAGAAGCACTCTCGCTAAGGGAGTGGGAAAGAGATAAAATAACTTGGACATGGGGAAATAAAAGGCTGATCCAGTTGAGATGAAAAGGAGGCCAAAACAAACTAGGGAGGTTGGGAATCTCGACTTGGATCATAACTAAAATGATGGCCGGGAAACAGGCCGGGAACAACACTTACTCATATTAACTAGGTACACTTAAGCTTGTCTAACCTAACCGAGGGGAGGGTTCCACAGGAAACCACCCCGATGTGACTTTGGTTGACCTAGAAAAGAAAATCAAGGCTAACCCCGTTCAAACGAACCAAGCTCGCCTCTTTTACCCACCTTTTGCTGAAGACTGTCGAATGCAATCGTTTTCTATCAGTTCTAATCTTCATCTTGAGCTGATGCTCAAAGAATCGGATTAGATCCTGATGCGAAAGACTATTGCCTCGCAAGACTTCCTCCTTTCGCGTCGTCCATATCACCATTCGAGCCGTGGCTAGCAGCGTTAGAAACACCATTCGTTTCACCCCGGAATACGGGGGCGACACATTGTCACACGCGTATGCGCGATCAATGGACACGAGTTCTTCGGGAGCGAGACGAGCCGTCAGCTCGCCGACATGGTCCCATAAGGGGCGGACCCGGGGGCAATGGTAGAAGGCGTGCGAAGCCGTTTCTTCTAATCCAAGGACACACCGTTCACAGTCTGGCAAATCCGCCAAACCCCATATGAAAGCCTTGTCGTTGAGAGGCAGCCGATTCCGAGCCAATCGCCAGGTAAGCGAAAACTCAGGGTTACTGAGATAATCCGCCGCTGGCGCCCAAGACCAGTAGGAGCGATACTCCTCCTCCGAACAGTCGAGCATATCACGTAGAGGATCCTTCGCGCGACCCTCCACTAATCCCCGATAGAAGACCTTCCTAGGCCGTGAAAGGTCACTGGACCGCGGAATAGCCCTCAAGGCTGACCGACACTCGCTGAGGAAAAGCGATTCAACTCGAGACTTACAATGGCGCTCAGCCTTCGAGATGGGGGGATTGATGGTAAGGCTAGGGAAGGCGTCCCTAACAATCCCCTCCAGAATCGGATCTCCTCTAGTCAATGCGCGGCGTAGGAAAGCCAACCGAGAGGCACGGATGTGACTCCTCAAGTGTGGCATTCCCAGCCCCCCATGACACGGACGTTTAGTGCAGACTCGTCTGTCGACCCAGTGCGCGCCTCCCCCCCATAAAATGGAGGATAGCGCCTGCTCGAGCGCCTTCATGTGGGCCTTACAGAGAGGAAGTACTGACAATCGATAAAGAATCAGGGGGAAAATGTATGTAACACACACCTCCGCCCTGCCCTTTACGGACAACCTCCGTCGATTCCAATTCTTACCGGCAGAAACGACCTTTGCTAGTACTTCAGACCAATTCTTCTCCAGCTGGAGGTCGGGTCCAAACCACACTCCAAGAATGCGGACAGGACCGTCCGTCCAACCGAAGCGGCCTGGAAGATCACGCCCCTTCCAGGCACCTAACCGCAAGCCGGAAGACTTGTCGCGGTTTATCTTGGCCCCTGTCACCTTCTCGTACCGATCAAGCGCCTTCTGTACCGCCTCAATGTCGTTAAGGGACGACACGAAAGCAGATACGTCATCGGCGTACGCGGAAACCCTGGCTCGAGACCCTCCAGGAACGGCGATCCCGCGTAGGGCCGGACTGCACGCCTCGTCCTTTAGCCGGCGCAGAAGAGGCTCCAACGCCAAAGCATAAAGGAGAGGCGACAGCGGACAACCCTGACGAACCGACCTCGACAGAGCAAAAGCGCCCGACAACTTTCCGTTCACCTGTACCACAGCACTGGGGGAGCGATACAGGAGGCTAATCCAGCGGCAGAAGTCGGGTGCGAATCCGACGGCCTGCAGGACAGCAGCAAGGTAGCGATGGTCGACCCTATCAAATGCCTTGGACTGATCCAAATTGATCAGCGCGGCTTCTTCGTCGTCTTTTACACCCTCTACGATCGTGCGGATCAAATGCAGGTTGCTCTGAATTGTTCGGCCCCTCACAGAACAAGTCTGCTCGGGTCCCAACAGAGACTCGGCAACTGACTGCAAACGCTCCTGCAGGATCTTGGCCATAATCTTTAACTCTGTGTTTAGCAGAGTTATGGGCCTATAATCATCTAGTTTTCCCCCAACACCCTTGCCCTTTTTCAACAGAGTGATCACACCCCTGGAAATGCGATTGGGGATGGACCCCGACCGAAACCAGTTGTTGAACACTGCTGTCAAAATCGGAACAAAGATGTGCGACAGCCTCAAGTACAATTCATAAGGCAAACCATCCAGACCGGGCGACTTGCCTCTGCCGACCTTCTTCAGTGCCACGTAGACTTCGCCCTCCGTGATCTCTCCCTCGCAGCTAGCTGCTTCAGTCGGCTCAAGCCGAGGAAAGTCAGCCAAATAGCTGCGAAACTCCTCCTCACGGAGACCAGGCTCCTTGGTAAACCGGCTCTCGAAATGCCGCCGAAACGCCTCGCACACGTCGTCAGTCGACCGCAGAGTACGCCCCTCCGGGGTTTTGACTTGACGAATGAAACGATCACCACCTCGACGGACTTCTTCCCGACGCAGATCTGCGCCCAGGTTCACAGCTTCAGAAGACATCTTACTTAACTTATGCCTAATTACCTGACCCATGTAGCGCTCGCTATTCGAACGCTGCAGGGCCTCCCTAGCTAGGGCTATTTCTAGGGGATCCCCCCCAGCCTCCGCCCGGGAAAAATTAGCCTTAAGCGTCTTCACCTTTTCAGCTCTATCTAGAGCGAGCCGTTTGCTGAAATCAGTGGTGAAAGACCTAATTCTATCCTTAAGTCGCTCCCACCACTTATTCCCGATAACCGCCCCCACTAGCTCCCGCTGCACTACACTAGTTAGCTGCTCCTGGAAGTCCCGCCTGTCCAGTAAGGACAGATTGAACTTCCAGTAGCCAGCCATTCTAGGCCTATGTTCTAACGCCACCCGGGCACAAACAAGTTTGTGATCCGAATAGCCTACCCAGTGGAACGTGGGACAATCTAGCAAGTCTATGTCGGCTCTACGAACTAACATTCTGTCAAGGTAGCTAACTTCCTTGACAGACGGCCAACTACGAGCCCACGTCCACATTTTCCCCCTGGGATGATCGACCCGGTATCTATCGACGAGACCATAATCGTCGATCAGATCAACCAGGCTACGATCGCCCCTACACCCGCTAGCGCCCCGCCCCCGGTCTAACTTGGGGTTCAGGATGGCATTCCAGTCCCCCATTAAAACTGGGCGCGAAGAATCAACTAGGAACGGCCCCAACCGCCGAAAAAAGGAAACCCGCTCCTCCTGGTCGTTGGGCGCATAAACCGCAACGACCCGAAACGAACCACTTTTCACGGCAATATCGGCCACGATTAACCGGCCCTCGGCATCGGTATGCACAAGGTCCACCTTCGCATCGAGAGTACGTCTGACCAACAAAGAAACTCCCCTGGCCAACCGGTTCCCATATGCTGAATGGATGACAAAGTCATCCTCCAGCACACACGCATCGGAAGTGCAAACAAAGTGGGTCTCTTCGATCGCGGCAACATCCACACCGAAGGACAAGAGATCCCGAAGCAGGCGGGCAGCCTTACTCCGACCTCTCAAGCCCTTCACATTCAAGCTGGCTATCTTAATAGACATTTCCAGGCCTGCAAATAAAAAGGAGAGTTAATGCAACAACCTAAACACATACGGGGCGGAAATCTGCAGGTGACAGGACCCCGACGGTTTGTCCCAGGCTTCCCGTGCCCAGCTCCGACGTCATCCGTCCTTCCGAGACAATCCCGCCAACGTCCGTGGGGTATGTAAGTTTTAGGGCCCTATATAACGATGGATGGATACGTACAGGGACCCTCCCAGAGCAGAAGCAATGTAATTTTATAAGGTCATCAGACCCCAGTTCTGTCACTCTTATATCAGGAAAGGCCTCTCTGGCCTCAAAAAGATGAGTCCACACTTTTAAGTATTTCCCCGTGTCTCTAATGAGAGTAATAACCCCCGGGGCTTTCGGAAAATTTCTAGGGTCCTCCACCGACTTGTTGTCCACGGAGGACAGCTTGAACAGGGGTCCTAATAGGGCTTTCTTTCGGGAGGAGAGGTTTTTTCCACACTCCTCTCTATCCACCCTGCAAATCTCTTCCACTTTATTGAACATTTTTTTTTTCTTTTTTCCCCTGTCTGGGGGTGGTGGGGTTGGAGTAGGTGACGGGGTCGGTGTAGAAGTGGATGGTTGGGGCGGTTGGGGAGTTGCTACCTCTGAAGCTGTGGGAGTTGTTGCGTGTGGGGGTGTGGGAGTGTTAGGGGGAAGTGGGAGACGCGAAAGGGAAGGGGGGAGACTCCTATCTGTTGGAGTGTCCTTTTTCTCTTTTACTGGCGAAGAAGGGGCAGACTTGGTTTTCTCCCTGCTCCTTCCTTCACTACTGCGTTCCGGATCTCTTTTCCTTGGGGTTTCATTCTCTTCATCCTCCTCTTCTCGACACCTTTTTAACGAAGAAGTCCTAGTTGGGGGGGCTTCTTCTACTTCCATATTTATTTCTCGCTTTGCCGGACTCTTTGGAGCTTGTTGCTGCTTTTTTTTGTCTGTTGTTTTCTTGGAAGGCTGCTGTTGCTGCGGGGTATCCTTCTGGGGCGACGGGGGCCTCACTTTTTGTTTTCGACCCTTGGATACCACCTCTTTCCATTCACCTGGGGCCTCTACAGTTTTTGAAGTTGCTGAAGCTGTTTCTTTGGTTGCTGCTACTGCTACTGGCGCTGGTTGAGGGGTCACGTTCCTGCCGGGACACTCCTTGGCCATATGCCCCGGCTTGCCACATACCCAGCAGCATGGTTTACGCCCCTCTACCACTACCAACATGCGTCTCGTTCGGCACAGAATAGTGTTGGGCATGTTTTGGAAGTTTTCCTGGTTAACTGTTATTTCGATCATAACGTCACCCGTGGCAATTCCTGCTTTGCTCACCACTGCTGACACCTTATCTACACTGCCATATTGGGCAAAGAAGGCACCCAGTTGATCCTCTGATATGTCCACAGGCACTCCATGGACCGTCACGTTAGTCCTTCTAGTGCCCATGTATTCCGTCTGTAGCCTAAGGTTTTTAGAGTTTAACACGCATCCGGCGAGTTTCTTGGCTTCTTCTTGTGTCGACATTAAAAGGTCCCACATGGCTCTTGTTCTTCTTGCCAAGATTTTTGGGACAATGTTTAAACCCTTGAGGGCTTCTTCCATAGTTTCCCTACTGACTCCAATCAACTTCCGACTTTTAATATCGGCCGTCAGTAGGGAGATGGTTCTTAAGTTAACTTCGTGGAAAGCTTCGTTGGTTGTGAGGATTTCGTCTTTCCTGAAGTACTCCTCGTATTTTTTCCATATGCCCGCGTAATATTCGGCATCTTTTTTGGGCCGGCTTTCCGTCCAGGCGGTGTTTTTTTCTTTTATCACCGGTCGTTGTGTTTCCGGTGTCTCCGGTGTTTCTGTATGAGTTTGTGTTAACTCCGCCATAATAGTAATCTATACTATTACAGCGGAGAAACCGTTTTTGTTCTTTCCTTTTTAGGAAAACTTAATGTTAAAACAAATAATAATAATCAAAAACGGAATGAACCAAAGAAAAAAAACGCACCGAAAGTCCCGTCAAACAAAATCAAATTAAACAAACAAAAAAAGCACAAACAAAATCAAATAATTGAAGTAAAATAGGGGGAGGGTAAGAGCACAGAAAAGGAAAAGACAAAAATAAAAAAAAACAAAACTGAAAAAAGAAAAAAAGGGTTCAAAAAGAGTACAAAATAAATTAAACTTTACAACAAAATCACTTAGCTCGTAACGCTGGTCCAAAACTCTAGTAACACGAAAAGTCTTACTACTGAGCCATCGTTAAAGTGACCCAGAGTAATCGAGTTCTGCACAGCGCTACACTATGCACAGCCCACTATAGAAGTCTCACTATGCACAGCACTACTACACACACTACCTGAAGTGGTGCAGAGATCACAATGCCTGGTCTGCAGACCAATGGAAGCAAGTCATATTCTCAGACGAGTCCAGTTTTTCTCATTTCCCAACTTCAGGGTGAGTTTTTGCGTGGAGGCAGCCCAAAGAAGTTTACAACCCTGACTGCCTTCTTCCAACAGTGAAGCATGGAGGTGGATCAGTGATAGTTTGGGCCACCATATATGGAAATGTCTGGGTCCAATAGTTGCATTACATGGTAGAATCAACAACAAAGATTAGCTGAATATTTTGGGAGATCATGTTCATCCAATGGCCCAGATTTTATTCTCTGATGGTGACTGCATCTTCCAAGATGATAATGCTTCAATACATACTGCTCGAGTGATTAAGAATTGGCATGAAGAGCATAAAAGTGAGCTAGAATACATGGAGTGTCTTCCCCAATCTCCATATATCAATATTATTGAATATTTGTGGTGCATTTTGGAGCGACAAGTTAGAAGCCTCTATCTTCCACCGCCGTGTCTTAAAGAGCTGGAGCAGATGTTAATGGAAGAAAGGCTGAAAATTCCTCTGGATGAAGTCAGGAAGCTGTATTATTTCAATCCTACATGAATTAAAGCTGTATGTGAGGCTAAACGAGGACCAGCTCCATATGAAATACATTTTCTTGGAATTTAACAAGGGTTTCAATTATTTTGTCCAACTCCTGTATCTTCAATGCAGAAACATAAAATATCTTAAATACGAACGCGTTTCTTCAAAACCTAAAAGTTACCCCGTTGCCTTCAAAAATGTAGTTGTCTATATATTTTCATTCTCCAACTGTTTAATCCTTCCAACTGTAATACTCTAGGGTAATCCTGTAACTACTAATAACACCGTCATAATCCAGTCCCTTGAATTCCTTGGCTATGTTCTCCTGTGCATCATTTATTATTTTCATCTCCATACCAAAGATATCTTTTGTTACCGTTGAAAGCACAATAGTTTCAGCTTAATTTTGACATGTCCATGATAGCACTGAAAGTTTGGTTTGGTTCATTTTACAGCATATCAACCGTAATGAGTTATTTAATATAGTTAATTTAATAAAGATTTTTATTGCCGGTAATATATTCTTTTCAAAAATGGATTCCTGGTAATATTTTCTTTCGAAAAAATAAATTGCTGGTAATCATTGCTTCCTTCAAAAATTCAATGCTGGTAATAACCTTGTACTAAAATGTATTGCTGGTATTAAAACCTATTTTTACGCTTTCATAGTGCTTTGACCCCAGTTTTGGGTTAACTATTTGTCCATAGCTGGGACCCTAACAGGTACTAACACCTAGGGTCAGCCTGGGCTTGGGAACACCAGCAATTAGGACGTAGTTTCACGCTCCCCAGAGCCTTCTGATCAGAGGTCTTGCTCTCGGATTGAGTTTATCGTCATACCCAGGAAAGGGCACTGAAAGGTCTCAGACGATGTCATCTACACGTGGAAAAGTTATACTGAATCAAATTGGTTCTCTGTGTCATGCACGACAATGTGATCTAACCACAAAGTCTTACACGTTTAAAAGTTTATCATTCGCCTGTGCATTGGATATAGCTGCCACCTCTGGTCTAGTGCTTCTCCAATGTACTTAGAGATGAAATCTATAGAAGATTCGGCAATTTTATTAGTCTTGACCGGGTATATCGGCATTGGTTAATTTCCCACCGCCGTAAAGTAGCTTCTCTGTACCTTTTTCTATAAATATTTTTATAGTAATTGTTCTGATAATTTTTTACTTGGAAAAAATTATCAGATCTGTCACTGGATCTAACCAATGCCTTTATCCACTGTGCCATGTGTTCTATCTATATTGTAATGTCATTTGAATGCCTTTGTGCCTTTACATACCCTTTTTATTCGCTTATTCTTTCTTGTGTAATTTAACCAACAAGATTCTCTTCGCACGTTTTTCTTTCATTTCAAATCGCGCGTTCGTTTGCTACCTAAACTTTATGAATTTGTGTGCAGTACTAGATTGACAGCTAGGTCTAATCATTTTACAGCTGTAATTGCCAGATATAACCGGAAGTTAATTCTCTTACACTTCTCGCTTCTTCCTGTTCCTTTTCGGTCAAGTTTGATCTTCAAAAATTTAAAAGCAATGCTAATCTTTGTATTCTCTGTCTTTTGAATTCATCATCATTTATTGTTCCATCGCTTTAATAATAGTTTCTTTTTGTTATATTTATTTCACAGTTAGTAAATCTTTGCGTTTTTGTTGCATTATTGCTTTTTGCGGTTCTGTAGTTCAAAGTTTTTAATATAATAGGTCTTTGAAATATAGGAGTGGAATTTGCACCTCTTCCAATTATTTTGTCCAACACGTGTATATTTTTATTTTGTCCAATATACACGTGTATAACCTTTTCCTGCAAAAACTGTGACAGCACTATTTGACTGCATTGTTCCAGTATTTTCATTTATTCATCAGTCTTTTCATTTTCCTTATCTCTTCATCTATTTCTTTATTTTGCCTACTTTCATATTAGAAAAAATCCTTTTATTTACGAATTCAATATTTTTATTTCAACTAATTTTAAAAAAATATAGCGGTCATATTTTTTTTTATTTTTGACCCTGAACATACCGTAAGGTTGAAACCAAGGTAGCAGTATTGACTGACCTCCTGATTTTTTAAGTTCAAAGCTCTACATGTTATTGATTTATGTTCATTTTCTTTTCACATGTGTAGTGAGCACTTTTAATAATAGTGTTTACTGGTCTAATTCAACTCTGAACATTAACCTTTCATGTATTATATATATATATATATATATATATATATATATATATATATATAAGGTAACGAAAAAAGTTCTGTCCGTTTTTAAAGGAAAAAAAGAAAACGCTCCACAGTATGTGTAACTTATATTTAGTCTTCGAAGTAATCGCCATCGGCATCCAGCAACTTCTGCCAACGTGTCTCCAGCTGTTCAATGCCCTTGCGGTAGAACTCGGGGGGGGATGACGCAAAGAAATCCGTGAGGGCTTTGCGCAAGTCTGCTTCATTGGTGAAGGATTTCCCACGAAGATGATTATCCAGGGAGTGGAAGAGGTGGTAATCGGATGGCGCAAGTTCAGCTGAATAAGGTGGATGGCACAAAGTCTCCCACCCAAGTTTCTGTATGGTATCCCTGACCACTCGCGCGACATGCAGCCTGGCGTTGTCATGGAGGAAAAGCACACCTTTGCGATTCACCAGTGCTGGCTCCTTCTGGTGCAATGCCTGTTGCACACGTTTCAATTGCTGCGAGTATAGGTCCCCAGTGACCGTTTGGCCCGTTGGTAGCAGTTCATAATGAACCACTTGACGACCTGTTCACCAGACACAAAGCATAATCTTGCGTGTGTGCATAGGCGGTCTTACAATCACTTGAACTCCTTTACAAATACGGCCAAACAAAATATGACATAACTTTCGAAATATTTTTGGAAACTCAAGGAAGAAGGAAAAACACCTAAGGTTAAATGGAAAATCCTAAGACAAGCCAGAACCTACAATTCACTAAGCGAACCTTGCTTCTTATGTTTACAGGAGAAAATATGTATCATTGAACTCTTGAATAATACCCAATTATTAAACCAAAGATATGAGACTACCATTTTCTGTAGACATACTAAGGATCTAACACTACAATCTTGCTAAATTCTCAATTTCATAACTATAAACTTTTTATAATTATATATCACCTCCTTCGATGTAATCCCTATCCTCTTATGTACCTCTCCACTGATATATTTATGATCCTTAATTTTTTTCCATATATATTACAGGTAATAATTTCATTTAAATCGTTTTACATCCATACTTATTCTACACACTCTACGATCCAGGAATATTCCTAAAAGTTGATTATAAAAGGTTATATTAGCATCCCTTATTTTTCTTAGAGGAGATCACCACTTCTAAATTTTAATCCACAAAACACGTTAATTGATTACAAAATAAATAGTGATAACCCCAACATAAATAAATGCAATTCAACTTTAGAAATCTTATGGAAAAACCAAAAAATAACTTTCCCAATTACTACTAAAGCTAACTCTACAATTTTTACCTACTCAAATGTAATATTATACCCTATCTCTATCTTCCCTCCCCTACCTCTCAATCTTAGGCTGCTTGTGAGATGATGTGCCTAAACTCTTGACCGATGTTTAAGAGCGAAAACATTTCCACAGACCAATCAACATTAAACACCCAGTCCATCCATCACCAAACTGCTATCAACAACCACTATTGTTTCACTCAGATACTTATTTATATTTTTTGTATGTGTATTTTTCTTCTCAAACAAATGTAAAAAAGGAAGTGACGTTTCACATCCGGGTTGCCTACAAACAGGATTGTTCATAACCATTTTCGACCCTCACCCGTCGAGGTGCAGTTGAAATGCACTGAAACCAAGTTGCATCTTTGTAGTGAGTAAAGTGGTTTTGTCTATATGATAAAATTATAATATATATATATATATATATATATATATATATATATATATATATATATATACCTGGGTAGCGTGGTAGCTTGAATATATATATATATATATATATATATATATATATATATATATATATATATATATATATATATATATATATTATTTTCTTATTTACGTAAACTTGCGTTTGTCACATGGGGTGTTTTGTTAGCCCAAATGTCTTAAATGACTCGTAATACGTATTGGTCATTTCTTTCATTAGCTCAGTTGTAGCCCAGTTGTCGCGAGAAGCAGATGCTTTCTTCCGTAAGCCCCCACCTCACTAACGATGGTAAATTTTCATGATGCATTTGCTTGTTACATTACACAATCAATGACTGCATATATATATATATATATATATATATATATATATATATATATATATATATATAACTTTTTCGTACCTGTAATTATAAGTTTAGATGTAATATATTTCTATTCATATATTATGGTCATATTTTATGAATAAACCTTTTTCTCTATTATTTTTTTTATTGATGGGTTTCATCTACAATTTCCAACATATTTTAATTCCAATGAATAATTATATCTTCGATTCAAGTTTTGGATTTAATGTATATTGTAACGGTGATTGCTTGTTATGTTATTTTGTTTTTAGTAGTATGACAATCTTTTTACATACTTGTAACACTATAAGTATATTTGTATTGGCGTGTGTAAACAACAGCGGAGACCTTACTTTTGCTGAAATCCGAGTTGACTAACACAGATTTAATAAATCGAACGAACTTTTTTCGCCAATCCAATATATTAAAAGAAAACTTGACGAGGAGAAAGAATAAACTAAATTTGGTTAATCGATTAATAAAACAACCAAACAAAATAATAAAGAAAAACAAGAAGTCTTAATCGTTTATCACTCCTCGCTCTTCGGAGATAATCGAAGACAAAAATACAAGTTCTATTCATTCCAAGTTCGAACTCGTAACTCAAAAGACTCGTATCCCAAATCAATTTTACTCATTGAAATTAATGTGAATATTACCGATCAGTTCCAGGCCCTTAATAATCACCTTTATTTTCCTAAGATTCACTCCTATCTTTGTAGTTTTGGTTTCCTTAGAAGCAAAAACGTGAGATCCTTCCAGAGTGAGGTGAACACGTGTACTGCGTGTAGAAATACTCACGAACCTTGTGCTCTCTGTGCCCACCAGCGGGTGTTTAACTGAAACTCGTTGGTATAACAAAATTCAGCTCGTATCTCAAGGCAAAACATCGGCCGGACTTCGGCTCGTATCTCAAAAACTTGGATGTCGGTACGCTCATTACTGTACGTGCGAAACGATGAAGGAAAACGTAAAACAATACCCTTGACTCAGAAATATAAATCCCAAGCTGATTATATTTGGCCGAAAAACTATTTCTTCTGTTTATAGAATGAAGGCTACTTAATCCCTTGTACAAATTAATTGAAACAACCGCTTTAGTTTCCTTTCTTTTACCATACGGTCAGTTTTAGACCCACTGGACTGACAGGGTTTAATCGGTATCTATTTTTTCCTCAGATTACGTCATTTGAAGTGAAGTGATGTGCAGTAATATGAATCTATTTTTGGGATGCATGATGAAATTTGTTTGGCCTTGAAAAATATTGCGTCATCCGTGTTTGTATCAGATTTTCATCACGCCCAGACATTATTGTCTCCACTGTCGATTAGTAGTCCTATGGCTATTGTGTGCGATGGACGTTATTCCAAGGAAGTATACGAAAATTGGAACGCCGCACGAACACACTGGCAACCCTTACCAGTGAGCAAATCAACCCATTTTCAACTGGCTCGTAAACCTGATTTAAATCCTCGCTAGAATGTGTAGTCAATCTGCAAGAAACGACTTCGTGGAATAGACATACGAATTACTAACATGTGACCTGGGTCATGTTTCATTGGAAAAAAGTAAATAATAAAGGAATTATTCGTTTTGTTTCAATTAATTTTAGCAAGGGTGTAGAAGCGAAATGGTTATGTGATCTGGTGACTGGTGAGAAAAAAACCTTGGTTATAGACGAGGCACATGACTAATTGTTTATTAAATGTTCTGCAATCGCAGATTCAGAAGTATTGACGAGCGTATGCAAATTTGCATCCTTCCCTCGACGGATATTATTTGTTACATGATGATCAATCTTCACCTCTCGCGACTGATTGCCTTTGAAGAGCGAAGAACGAAAAGCGGTCGGGGTCTTTTTGTTACTTATATTTTTTTACATATTTAAAAGGACGGAGAAATGGATGACCGAACAGGGTTTAGAAGAATTAATGAAAAGATCAAATTTATTAAGAGCTAGAAAGGACGGGAGATTGTGGAGAGCCATGATCGACAAATTCCTCAAAGGACACGGCACATGGAAAAAGAAGAATGGACTTGGGGAAATGGATGGCCGAACAGGGTTTAGAAGAATTAATGAAAAGATCAAATTTATTAAGAGCTAGAAAGGACGGGAGATTGTGGAGAGCCAGATCGACAAAGACCTGATAGGACGCGGCACATAAAAGAAGAAGAATGAGCTTGTGGAAATGGATGTGGGAACAAGGTTTTGGAGAAATAAGAAAAAGATAAAATTTATTAAGAGATACAATGAACAGGAAGTTGTGGAGAGCAATGATCGACAAAGTCCTGAATGGACACGGCACGAAAAGAAGATTGTGATTATTACGTTAGCGTATTTTGAAAAGAATGCAAAGAAGATATTGTTGTGGTAATGGCGCACGCAAAATAATCGTTAAAACTTGATGAGAATATATGGGCTTCTTTATTGCATAAATCTGAGAGATGTCGAAATACTTGAAAAAGGCCTGAAAATAAAGACGGAGAAAAAATAGTCCATGTTGATTGTCAAATATTGAAGTCCCGTGACTGCAGAGAGTGGCCTATTCATGAGAGAAGAACATCACTTTGGCTAACGACATGCCGTTCTCTTTTATATTATTTGTAGATTTAATTACGGGCTTTATTTTTATTTCGTCTTGGAGGGGATCCATTTTTTGGTCTTTAAATGAAAGTGCAGCAATTTACTAATAAAAAGCAGATGCGGACGGGACTCAATCTCGCATTTCATATTGGAGAGAAA
>OZ038494.1:9213233-9215733 GCA_964036315.1 Acanthosepion esculentum
TTAGTTATTTTAGCTATACTTAAAACTAGGTACATTAAACTTTATAACATTTTTTACAGATTATTTCTATCGCAAATACAAATAAAGTTATAAAATTTTTTCCCATTTTTACGAAAAATTAAAGGAATTGATTAGATGGAAACACGATGAAACATTAGTTGACTAAAATCAGGCTTTCTCAAAAATGAATTTTTGTACATGTCCAATCACCGAATTTATTCTGATAAATCCAAATTATTTACGATTTTGAAAACCTCCCGAGGGCGGCACTTCGAAGTCTCGCGGGCCGCATTTTCTACAGGCCTGCTCTCGTGTGTAAATATCATAGACATAGCAAGCAAGGCGGAGCTGCCATTACAAGTAGTTTTTGCGGGGTCGAGTTCCTAGCTACACGCCCTAACCGATTTGGATTTTAGAGCTATCCTTCTCATGAACTGGTTGTCACCAAAAGCAGACAGACTTTTCTGCTATTTAAATCATCCTTTTTAATCGTTCCACGATACTGGCACTAAGACGTGGGTGGCTACAGGGAGTGAAATCGAAAGAGAAAAAAAGGACCAAAAAAGGAACAGGGTTCAAGAAGACGGTGATTGAGGTTGCATTTAATTATTTTAAGATTCTAGTTATCAGGGATTCAGGAAAACGGAACGGAGTTTCACCGGTGAGAAGTGAGAGTGGAATAAACTCTTAGAGTAGAAATGAAGGTTGTATTTAGCTAGTGAACAGTAAAAAGATGAGAAATAGTTGCCAAACTAGTAACACGCTTAAATTCTTGCAGTCAGGGCACCAGGGAGAAAAAGGTCATCAGAACAGTTGGTATGAAAATATTTGTAGGAAAGACAGAGGGAAGCCACGTCACGTAGGTGAGAAAGTAACTGAAGCCGAGATGCCAGGTCAGGATCGCTTACATTGCAGATCCTTCTTTGAATTTTGTCAAGAATCTCGATATGTACTGCAGGAGCACCAGATAAGACCAGACATGGCAATAACCATTCAATGCACGGAGGATTTATAAATGGGCAAGATTGATTCAGATGAGAAAGTTTTTTGGGGTTTTTTTTTCTGGTATGACACAGTCAACCAATTTTCTTTGCATTAGACCTATCATTTGATCAGATGTACTGGCCGAGAGAAACTGTCATTATAAAAATGGCGAAATTCTAGTCGTCTTGAATTCATTATTAAAATAGCATATCAATTAATTGAATTATTTTAGTGTATTACTAATAATAACCTCATACACACACACATACACATACATATATATGTATATATTTACTTAAATACTTGTATCTATAAAAAGAATGTTAAATATAAAAATGTCTTTAAATAACTGTCGGACTTTGTCCATTTCATAATGTGTGACGTCATTTGTTTACATTTAATACGCCATGAGCAGTTATGAATGTACGTGAGAGATTTATGGAAGATTGAAGTTTATAAGCAGTAAATTCGACCATGCCAACCGAACGGTCCTCAGTGGCCGAATCGGTTAAGGCACGTCAGGCTATATGACGGTTCCGTATAGGTTACAGGTTCGATTCCTGTCGGAGGACGAATATTTTCTATGAAAATTTCTCGGACATTCAGGCCGGTAAATGTTGTTTAATACTGTTTATTATAAACAGAGCATTTACTTAAATATTTGTATCTTTAAAAAGAATGTATAAACATGAAAATGTCTTAAAATAATTGTCGGACTTTGTCCATTTTTTAATGTGTGACGTCATTTGTTTACATTTCGATACGCATTGAGCATTTATGAATGTACGTGAGAGAATCATGGAAAATTGTAGTTTAAAAACAGTAAAATCCATCTTGCCAAACGAACGCTCCTCTGTGGCGAAATCGGTAAAAGTAACACCAGGCTATATGACGGTTCCGTATAGGATTCAGGTTCGATTCCAGTCGGAGGACGAATATTTTCTATGACAATTTATCGGACATTCAGGTCGGTAAATGTTGTTAATACTATTTATTATAAACAGAGCATTTACTTAAATATTTATATCTATAAAAAAAAGAATATATATATATGAGGGGGTGCATTAAAATTCAGATAATAAAGGTATATTTGTAAAGGCAATACTAATAAAATAAATTACAAGAAGGAATGGCCTCTTATGTAAACGCGTTTCATCCTTTCATGCACTTGATCAAGGCAGATGTAGAAAGGTTTATTTAGGAACCAGTAGAAAGGTTTATTTATTAACATGGTAGAAAGATTTATTTAGAAATCAGTAGAAATGTTCATTTAGTAACCAGTAGAAAGGTATATTTAGGAATCAGTAGAAACTTTCATTTAGTAACCAGGAGAAAGGTTTTTTTAGTAACAAGTAGAAAGTTTTATTTAGAAACCAGGAGAAAGGTTTATTTAGTAACCAGTAGAAAAGTATATTTAGGAATCAGTAGAAACTTTCATTTAGTAACCACGAGAAAGGTTTTTTTAGTAACCAGTAGAAAGTTTCATTTAGTAACCAGGAGAAAGGGTTTTTAGTAA
>OZ038494.1:9218233-9283233 GCA_964036315.1 Acanthosepion esculentum
CATGCATATATATATATATATATAGGCACATCTCGCCTATGGAACTCCCTTCCCTATTACTGTTTCCCTGACAAATACAATCTCCAACGGTTTAAGTGTAGCGTCAATCGTCATCTCCAATTGCCTTGATCTATCCACTTCCTGACATCTTTCATTCCTATCTGCTCTCGCTCTATATCTCCCGTAACCCCCCTGCCTCGATCGACCCTCCGTCCTTCTCTTTCTCCACATCCCTTCCTTTACCACTTCTATCTGCTCTTCCTCCAACCCTTCTGTAACCCCATGCGTGATAGTGGCCACCGGCCTTGCTTGGGGTGATACGCTTAAAAAAAAAAATATATATATATATATATATATATATATATATATATATATATATATGTATATAGAGGACACGACACATAGAAGAAGAAAAAGGAGAAGCAGAAGAAGGAGAGAAGAAGAAGAAAAAACTCTTATTTCATTGATATTTTTTCTGACGGCTTGTAGCAGGATCTGAACCTGGAGTAAAATCAGATTGAGAAAGGCCAAGAAGTATCAAGAAAAGATTTATCAGATCAATGGTGACTCTTCTGATCTCTCGAAATTGTCTTTTACCATCTCCTGGCAAAGTAGAGGTTGTAACCCACTTACGATTTCTGGCTTCACCTACAATATTCAAACATTTAAATGCAAATCAATCTCAATTGTCTGACTTCCTGAATCCTGTTTTTTATGGTCCTTTCTACTACCTAACGTCTTCATTTTGTCTTTCATTTTAAATAACGCCTTGCGTCGCAGTTGCATTATCGCCTTGCTTAGAGTGAAAGGATTTTTTTTAAAATTTGGAAATTGGGGAGAGCCACTTTCTCCAACATCGTCAAGAGACACTTAATAAAAAAGAAACATCAGAAATGATGATGACATTAGTTGTCGAGACGAGGCTGAATAGCAAACATCATTTCAATTATTCTCACAAGCAGGACAGGTGTGTGCTTATCGGCGCCTTACACGTTGATGTCATCCAACAAATCCCATCGTTGGTGGCCGAACTTGAGAATGATAATTAAACCGAATTTTTATGCTCGGGCCGTCGCCGACATTTACGAGGTTTTGAGAAAAATTGAATCTGAATACAAGGATTTTATCTCTCATTGAAGAAATAAATATTGTTTCGTTCTTTCCAGAAACAAATTAATCTTTGTTGTGTGCTGTGAAACAGGACATGTAACCAGCGAATACAATGTTTGTTGCATTTTAAAAGCGGGCATAAGTTTAACACAAAACTAAATTTGCAGGAAAGAATATAATAGGCAGGTTGTTGAAGAATCTGGATAAAAAAGTTTTTGTTTTTTTTAAATAGCCAATACAGAAAAATTTAACGTAAACACTGTAGTGTTGAAACTTCAGGGAAAATTACTATTACCGTGAAATCACTCACAGGACGATGTTTTATTAAAAAGTGTATATTCATTGGAATTTCGGTTCCACCAGTTCTACTTTTTTCGTCTAAGACCTGCCATGGCATACTAAAGATGATGGTAAATGGTCGGTTTCCGGTAATACTCCAGGACAAATATTTACGTGGCAATTGTTCTGGCAAGCTTTCCTTATCGCCTCTACTAAATAAATTCAAGCGCGTTACTACATTGGCAACTAGACAATCCTCTGCTTTCTGGTGGCATTACTACCTATGTTTGGAGTAAAAACGATTAAAAAAAGGTTGATTTATATAGCAGAAAAGACGGGACTGTCTACTGTTGCTGACAAGTATATCTCGAGATTCTTGATAAAATTCAAAGGGTCTGCAAGGTAATTGATCCTGACTATCTTGACATCAGTCATTTTCTCACCGATGTGATGTGGCTTCACTCTGTCTTTTCTACAAATATTTTTACGGCTACTCTGCAGATGAGGCCTTTTTTCCGCTGCTGTTCCGACTATGTGAATTTAAACGGGCTTCTAGACTGGTAAATATATTTCACCGTTCTACCGTTGAAGAATGTAGATGAAACCACCAGTTCTATTCTAACACGTTTTTCCTTGTACTTTTTGCCTGTGGGACTCTTTTCTGATTTCTTGACTCCCTGAAAATTACACTCTTCAAAAGCTCATATGCAACGTCAATCGCCATCTTGTCTTCTTGAACCCTGTTCTTTTAGTGTCCTTTCCTCACTAAAGTTTTGTCATTCTATTTCCCTCTTTGCCTGCGTCTTAGTGGCATTATCGCCTTGCTCGAGGTGAAAAGATTAAAAAAATGTACCTAACGTCTCCGGCTTTGATCTATATTTACAAGAGCCAGGTCAGGCTGAAACTGCAGTACTGCTGGGATATATCGGCAAGAGCTTTCTCTTTCCAATCTTGATAGATTAAAAAATCGTCTCCGCGTCCTTGTGGGTAATTAACCCTTCAAACATCATGTTTCAAACCTCGTTGTAATCTGTAGCTATTTCTATAGAAATGTTTCAGACACACTACATTCCTTACTTCCATCAGTTCTACCCTTCACGACTAAGACGCTCCACGCCACGTACTTTGTAGCGAACCACACCCATTCCCCCCGTGTTTGGAGCAGGTAAATCTGAGAGTGAGAGAACTGCGGAATTGATCAAGGCACAGAAAGCTAAGATACAACTCAGCAGCAACTTTTTATTCTAGGAGTCGATACAAATTGTAACATATGTAAAGAACATTTTAGTAGGAAATCTCCCCTACCTGTGCGTAGCAGGTATTGGATTGAATGCAAAACATGCTGAACAAACTACAATTCTTCTTTTAGAATTTGACAGAATTACTTTTTAAAAAAAAAAAAAAAAAAAAAAGAAAAGAAAGAAAGAAAAGAAGACGTGCATGTACGCAGAGAAAGTCGCCTGCAAGATTTTTACAGAAATACGAACAGGAAGGTTTATCAAAATCTTATCTAACTCTGCTGTGAAAATGTTCTGCATTTTCGGAAGCACTGAAATTTTTTACTCTCTTATGAACCTAAATACGATCAAGTAACTTTCTTGCCGTACTGACGAATATTTTGAAGATATTTACAAAATATCTACCATCATATCTCCGGAATATAAGTTAATAGCTGGGAGCGGACGCCACTTCTGTCACTAAAAATGAAACTAAACATTTCATAGCGATATTTAGTCGTGTTACTAAAACTAATCATGTCATCTTATCTCTCAATATTTTTAGATGTGTCCGATTAGCTTTTAGAAAGGCAGCAGATACATTATTTTTAAGTTGCTTTTATTTTCAATACTAACAATCACACAGCTCGTGTTTCGTTTTCTAAGACTTAGCGACCGTTTTAAGTTATTTAAAATTACAAAGTATAAGATTGCGAGAATTTACTTTTCAGAGATAATAATGGTTTAGTCATACCAACCATGGTATTTTTACGTATATCGGTAAATCGAATCGAGTTCTCCTAGTCACTGTGTGTTTATCGAAAAATAAATACGCTTAAATTCACCTGCATCCCTGTCGTACGCCACCGGCTTAGTTGTAGACTGCCCGACTAACGCCAAATCAGTCGGGTTTCGATCCTAGCTAGAGGCAGACGGACTGCTAGCCACACTGACGTGCTATGATACAGCGAAACAATCTGTCCGTGGATGACAATATATATATATTGTGTATATTTAGGCAGTAATTTTTTCATTAATGCATGTTTCATTAAATAATATAGACAGGTTTTGTCTATTTATTTTAAGTAAGTTCCTTTCAAATTGTCTGATAAGCTTAATCACATTATCGTTGAAAGGCGAAAGGAAAACACCATATTGATACATGTTTAAATCCTATCTAAGTTTTCGGCTTACATAAGCCATTATCAAAGATGACAATTTTAATATATCAAACAACACATGAACGAAACAACAATGATCGTCCGGCCTTGCTGCATGAAAAATTTCAAAGCAACTACAAACTCGTGTATAGGAGACACGGAAGCGAAAATCGCGTCGCAGCTCGTGACGTCACACATGACCACGCGAGAGTGAAAACGAGAAGTATTAAGTATGGGAAACCGTTGGTATAAACCAATGGCTTCTGTTATAAATTCTAGGTATTTAAGAATATTTGTGGAGATTTCATAGTTTATTTTGTTCAGGTTAGGTTTCAACTGTTTTATGTATATAGCTTCAAGAATTTTTTAATTTTTGTTTATTGTTTTCATGTTTAAGTATAGTTGTGTTGTCAACAAGGATTTTCCGGAATTGTGTACGCAGCCAGGCATGTAGTTTTAAATGCTAGAGTTATCATTTAAATGTAGAGTTAAGCGTTGTGAAAGCGAGTTTGTGGTGTGACCAACATAAATATTATTTGATCCATTGGAGATACAATCTCCCAAAGGGCACTTGAATTTGTAAACTATGTTGGTTTTTTGCAAATCACTAACGGATAGGGGGGAACAATCTAGCATGAAACAGACTGTCGCCTCTAAGTGTTGACTTCTATGTTCACTTATATATATATATATATATATATATATATATATATATATATGACCTACTGGACACTATTCGGAATATACTTGTCGACAACACTGATATAATAGCATCATCCACATTGAAAAAAAGGCTAAAAATAATGGAAGCCTTATTAATAAAAACAAACAAACTAACACTTAATAATGTTAACTTTGAACATGGCCGTAATATCTTGACCGTGTTTTGAAACAAAAAAATGAAGCATTTTATAAAACATACATATAACAAACTATTTCTAATTCTAACAGTTAAAAAATAATCCTTGAAAATAGCTAAATGTATAGCCGAAAGTGCTCGGATAAAAAGAACATTCGGACAGTTTTTATATAATTTTTCATCCGAAAATAAAAACATTATTAGATCGCACGAGGAATTGTATAAAAAAATAAATAAAAGCACCTTATCAGTAGTTTTTAATGAAATGTGCATATATATATATATATATATATATATATATATATATATATATATATATATATATATATACTAGTCAGGAGATACCAACTATGTACTGCTTATATTTTTTTCGATTTTTTCCTTTTTATATGCATTTAAGATTAGTGTAATTTTTTCTGTATTTATATATATATATATATATATATATATATATATATATATATATATATATATATATATATATATATATATATTACACAAAGAAATCCCAAATTAACTCATATGGGGCATAGGCCTATTTCAGCCAACGAAAAATTCGTTCATTTTATTCAACCCCGGTATAAAGTGACACGAACTCAGTCTATACAGGGGTTGAATAAGACGGATGACATTTCGTCTGTTGAAATAGGTCTATTTCCCATATGAGGTAATTTGGTATTTTATTGTGTACTAAATATTTACTCAACAATGATAAATACATTGACCTCTTTTTGTGGACCAGTTTTAATATTTTCTAATACTACGATCCACTTGGATTATATAACAAAGGATTTATTAGCTTTACTACACACATACACACACACACACACACATATATATATATATATATATATATATATATATATATACACATATAAATATATATATACGCATATACATATATATATGTGTGCGTGTATGTGTGCGTGTATGTGTATGTGTTATGATAATTTACTCACGCACGCTTAGACTCTCCTAGGAGCAGCTACTGCCTTTTTGGAGGGTGAAGTTTCCAGCTCAGCTCTGACAGTCGGACCGAACATTCTTGCTGTAACACTATCGTATGTATATGTTTGTATTGCTGATTCTGTTAATATTTTTGTTTAACTCAGTGTCTTTATTTCTGGCCCTAACAAAGCCACAACAATATGCATATATATATATATCCTTGTTTTTAATAACTATTTTTTTAATAAAAAATTCAACCTTAGCGTTGCGACTGCACGCTCCAAATGTTTTTATCCGTTAAAAATAACACATTTCTAAAAAAACATATTTAGATCCCCATTTAATTTTTCGTCTCTGATGCTACCTGGATTTACTACAAAACAAAATAATTTCATTCATCGAGTGGTTCGTAGGTTAATGCAACTTTAAAATTTTGTTTGCGAAGAGGTTTTTCGTCATTTATATCATTAACTTTACTAATCTAGTTTTTGTATGAATGATTCATTGTAATATAATTTGAACTGCACCACATATTATATATATATATATATATATATATATATATATATATATATATATATATATATATATATATGCAAACAAGGTTTCTTACATTCATTTTGGTTGATTGATTGTTGTTGTTTAGCGGCAAATTAACACCTCTATGGGTTAATTCATGCCGAAATCTAAATATTTAGTACGAAGTTTTACTTCATTTTTGTAGATAAGAATCGTTTAGTAATACAAGTCTTACTAATTAACCCATATCTGGGGAGAAGAGTTGGATTCATGTTTTGCCAATGACATTTGAGCGGAAGTGAAAATAATAATTTCAATGGGAATTGGCTATCTGATTATTCCCAAGCAGTCAGCCATCTAGTGACAGACCAGTCTCGACGTTGCTTAACATTGGTGATCATACGGGAACCCATGTTTCATCGTGATATGGCCGTAACTTGGTTGGTTTTATTTAACGGCATATCAACCTCTAAAGTTATTTAATGCCGAAATCTAAATATTTTGAACACAATTTTATGGCTTCAATTAAATATATACTATAAATATGTATTGTTGGTAATTTTGCTGTGAATAGATATTGTTGGCAATTTTTGTTGTTTTTTTATACTTTCGTAGTGTTTTTGTTTTTGGGATGTTAGAAATTTGCCCGTAGCTGGAAGCCTAACAGGTGCTACCACCCAGCGTTAGGGTGGACCAAAGGACAAGAACATTTAGACCCGCCGTTTTTAATACGGTGACTGCTGGAGGTCAATTAGGAAATCTGGTTTCAAACGTCAACTTTATACCAGACCACTTAGGCAATAAAACCTTTTTATGAGTTGAGTTAGACACTAAGAGTATTACTGCAAATGAAATCGTTGTTGACATTGAGAATGCAGCAGAAAATGCCAAATACAGCATCGCTTGTAGTCGGCAAAAGAATTCTTGTAGTCGACGCCATTACTTGTAGTCGACGCCATAACAAAAACTATCAACAATCTGGTGGTAGACAGTCTATATGTTAATTTGTGTGATTTTGTTGAACTTTGCCACTTGACCCCCTTCTTTGCTTATAAGGGTTCATACATATGTTAAGTCAGAGTGGTAAGGCAGAATAATGGTTCGGTAGATGCCGATATATTTTTTCGATTTATCGGTCAAAGGTTAAGATTTTTCGGTCAAGATCTGATTAAATATTTCCTTAGCTTTAGCCCTTTATTATGAGATAATTCTTCATAGATATTCATATCTAAGATAATATATTGACCTTGAACACTCTCGGACATACACACTAAGTTATAATAGTCTCGCTCACATCCGTTGTTTATAGTAGTGCTTGGAAGGAATGTGTGTAGAATGTGGTCGTCTCACCACACCACAAAGTTTCCATCAGTGACCATGGCTTATACAGCAGTCTTTGACCAAGTACATTTCCAAAGTCTGACAACCACTATATTCCCCAGCCTTTAGCGAATTTCGCTTTTCAAAAATCAAATCCCACTTGTTAGGAACAAGATTCCAAGACGTCGAGAAAATCCAAGAGAATACGACGAGGCAGATGCTCGGTAAACCAAGAAAAGAGCTCCAGGAATGCTTCCATCAATGGAAACGACGTTTGAGAATGCGTGTGTCTCCAAAGGAGGACTACTTTGATGGATATTAAATGTCAAATTGATATATTTTGTAGATTTCTTTTTATAGCACTAGTACGAATGTTTTGGGGGCAGACATCCATCTATCATCTATAATCTATAATCTAAATTTGATAATAAACTAAACAATTACCGGATAACGTGGACCGTAAAATAAATACGTTGTTACACTCAGTGTTGAGTTTTAATGAATCTTTTAAAAATATTAATTACTGGGATATATAAATACATATATATCGCATAATCAGGACAAAAGATAAGGAAATACGCAGTAAAGCTTAAAAAAACAAAATGTAAACCTTTCTTATTTCAAAATAAATAAATCGATTGACGTCTTCTTAACCATTACCAAGCAACGCTGCAGAACCAATGTTTTCTATTAAGAGATACTTCCTTTGGGATACATAAAGTCAATTCTGCCATTTCTGTTTTCAGTAATTTTCTCTAGCAATTTACTCTTGCCCCCTGTGGCTAATTTTCTGTGAACACTGTGTCCCTTCATCTATTTAATTATGGAACTCTTCTCTAGAGAGAGGGCACAGTTTCAAGAAAACACAAATATTTCCAGAAAATGTATGCATGATATAACTTTAAAGCTAGCGCCGTATTTATTCAGACGTTGGCAAACAGGGACAAACGTACCCGCAATAAAACGGGGTGTCACAAGGACGTTTTTTCCTATCACACCGCTTTTTGACAATATTCACTCTTCGGCCATGTTTATTGTTTTAAAAGCCGATCATTAGAATTGAAATAAAACGTAAACACGTGATGAAAAAACGTAAACACATGATACAGTTTATCTGTGCTTCTTGATAATTTATAACAAAAAAAAATATTAAACCCTATTTCTATTATTTACGAGAATAATTTTATATTTACAACATTCTCAAAATAGAAATAATGCAATGAAATATTTATCACTTACCAATTTATAAAAAAATAAATGTGAAAACAAATTTGAATAAATAAATTTATAAATATTTACTAAATTATTAAAGCATCTGAACCAAATCCGTGTTATAATTAAAAAATTATGGAAACTAACTGTTATTTACTTCTGAAAGTGCGGATAATTTTTTAAATTTTTTGTTGACATTTTTGTGCCTTTTTCTGCCGTTAAGGTTTAAACTTTTTATGTTTTGCCACAACGATATGACATCCACGTTTTTGCTGGAATTGAAGACGAAAGAGAATACATTTGGTTTTTAGTCTCAATATACTAAAATACTGTATCATATCTAAATTCATTACTGCAATTAATTTACAAAATAAATAAAAAAAAAAACAATATTTTTCATCCAGACATTAGCTTTGAAAACTGTTCTATAAGTTGTATATTCGAAAAAACAAAGTATTGTTCCATAAATTAAGTACTAGTGAAAAAAGTTTTTATTCAAAATCCAAAAAAAAGAGAAAAATGGCAGCAACGGAAATTTGGTTCTACAGAGGGATACTGAGAATTCTATTGGCATTAAAGAAAATAACAAGAACAAAAACGGTTACTCAGAATCAGGAGGCGACAGCTGAAGTTTTCTTGGACACATTCAGAAGGAGCTGCCGGGAAACTTAACACTCACAGACCGTGTGGAAGGCAAGCAAAGGCAACGGGAAAAGAGGGTTTGGAGACTTTCAGACTCAAGGGACATAACGATGGCAACAGTGACAGGGGAAGGCAGAGGATCAGCTACCTGACGATCTTGTGTGAATAGACGGAGAGAAGGAGGCTATGTAAGATGGGCAAGTCTGAACAATTACAAGCAAGGAAGATAATTCCGAAAGGCCGCTAAGGCTACAACGTTGTTTTATACTACTATTCACCCAAAACAAGACCAGAGAGTCACGCAAGGTAGAGGGTTATTGTGTGATTTTTAGGAACGCAAGAAAGGGCAGTAAGTGCAGTTCAGGGAAGATAACGGTTAACCCTAGACTTGAGGTCAAGATTGTTGAGATTGGGAAAAGCATCCTCTGGGAAGTCAGTTATACAAATCAGCGTTTCTTGGCAAGAAGCTGTCCGAATGGAACTTCTTCCTTTCTAAAGGAGTACAAGACAAATGGGATGATTCCCCTTTGTGTAGGTGATATTGCGCGTCACACTTGTAAAGGTCAGGGATGGCGGGACTAACGAAGCTCGTCAGAACATGCCCACGATGTGATGAAAGAGCAGGCTCGCGAGCTTTCATTTCAGGGAAAGTGGCTGTAGGGTAGAAAACATTTATTCATAAAGACGGGTAGATAGGGAAAAGGTGAGGACTGGGCAGCAGTAATAGCTGCAGTACTCCATTTTTGGTCGGATTTGGCACATATGTGAACAAACATTTTATAGATATAAAGAGGATTAGATAGATAGATAGATAGATAGATATGAACAGAATGTGATAGATGGATAGATAGATGGATACGAACAGACTGTGATAGATAGATAGATAGATAGATAGATAGATAGATAGATATGAACAGACTGTGATAGATAGATAGATAGATAGATATGAACAGACTGTGATAGATAGATAGACAGATAGATAGATAGATAGATAGATAGATAGATAGATAGATAGATAGATAGATATGAACAGACTGTGATAGATAGATAGATAGATAGATAGATAGATAGATAGATAGATAGATAGATAGATAGATAGATAGATAGATAGATTTTCCAGCATTTTAGGTATAAAACATTACATCAATAGATGGATACACGGATATATAAGTACAGGCAGTGATAAACGTGAACACATTTAGAGATAGATAGATAAATAATAGGTAGAGAAGTAGATAGATAGAAACAGTGCGGGATAAATATGAACACCATTAGGGATAGATAGATAGATATAACCAGATAGATAGATAGATAGATAGATAGATAGATAGATAGATAGATATATTTTCCAGATTTTTTTAGAAATACCGGGAATGTATGAGTTCCCCTTAAGGTTTGAGTAGAGATTCAGTCTCAATAGACACTGAAGGTATGTAGCCTCCGTCTGAGGAGACCTATCGGTCATGATAGCTGTCTGCTCGCTGATGGTGAAACGTTATTAGTTTCGTTTGAGTCGTGTTTAAGTTTACGAGCCACTCCTTCCTCACATTGCGCCAACTGGGCTCGGTCAGAGGAGAGATCAGCTGCTGGGTTGTAGTCATCCAGACTTTTGAGGGTGCACCTGTAAAATGGGGTATAATCCGCATAAGGTATACGAAGTTGAGGAACGCTATGATCCCTGAAAATGAATAGAGCTAAAATGTATCAGATAAAAATAAAGAAACAAATACTTAGTTATATTTACAGCTTAAATTTCGAGTACTTCTGTGGCTCGCATTGTGGAATCGGAGAGCCGAGTTCGAATTCACGTCAAGTTCATTACATTTGCATTCGTGGTAATACTTTTGGGAAAGGTATGAATCCAATTCTTCTGTCCCTTCTATGCGACAGACTGGGTTCTATAGCCTTGGATGGCAATCGATCGAAGTGAAGGGTAACTCTGAATTTAAAACTGGTTAAGCACATAATATGCAGCTAGGGAATGGATCGTTCGCATTGCCTACTGTCAACCAAACTTCTGAATTAGCCCATGCACTATTTTTAATGTCTGATGCCAGTCCGCAAAAATTTCCTGAGCCGACCAAGCATAGAAATGAATACAGTATCGGAACCAGTAATAAGCAGTGCCAGAGAAAAGCAATATGAGCAGTGGTAAAAACTTGTGTACTGAAGATATTAGGTTTATAATACCCATAAATTCGTACATAGAGGTCCTCAAGGACACATGGCACAGTGGATAAAGGCGTTGGTTAGATCGAGTGGCAGGACCCAAAGAGTGTGAGTTCAATACCAGGCTAAGGCAGTGGAGAATTTGGAGAGGGGAATTAACAGGAGAAAACCGATATCCATTAAACATGGCACGTGGAACTAGAACAGTCTACCCCAATGAGCGAAATAAAGGCCGTAGCATAGAACGGCAGAAACGTTGTAATAAATATGTCGTCAAAGATGAGGACAATAGTGCGAATAACGTAAATAGTGATTAAGAACACATCGTGCCTGTCTTAATCCTAATAGCACGGACTTTTTAAAAAAATGACATGAGTTCCTATTATCTAGAACTCTGTTTCCTCTTTCAAATGTCCTCTGACCAGACATTTCTGTCTCGCTTGTAACATAATTATCGCTTGATATCCTTTAGAGTAAATGTTCTTTTCTTTTTTGGTATATGTCGGGAGGTTGCTCTGGAAGAAAGATTCATTGTTGTATTTGCATTTCCCACGATATGTGTATTATTAATTGATATAATAACACAGTACTTCATGGAATCTCTGAAAGGAAAAAGAATGACAAGCATACTTTGTTCGTAGAAGCAGTTTTTCTACTGGCCAGAGTGAGAGACTATGGCTGGCTGCTACGAATAGGCAGAAAGATTCTATTGGCCAGCGTGAGAACCAACATCTGACTGACACGAATGTTAACTAGCATGCTAGCATGCAAAATTATCGATACCTGCATTCGTCACAAGTGGGGGAAATTTAAATCTGCATGGCACTTTACTCCAATTGGCTCATTCGCTTGCTTAAACTCAACGTTGATTCTGATTCAGCAGAACTGGGTTGGGTGTGAAAAGATATTTGTTGTTAACATTCTTTTTTCATTCGGTTTTTCCAGTTACGAGTCCTTTTTTAAAGCTGATCGTTTTGTGTTCATTTTGTTTAGTTCTTTTTTCGTAACAGATTTAATGTTTAGTATAGAGCTTGGAAAAAATTCGCAGTGTGAGATAAGCAAGAAGTAAGGCATGTAGCAACATCAGCACGGCAAAGGACACTCCTTTAAAGGCAAGAAAGGGCAAAAATATTTTAAGTCAGGTGATAGCGATTGCTGTATGAGTCGTACGATTTTTGAATCAAGCACGAGCAACGCCGGGCCATGCTGCTAGTAACATATATGCAGCAAGAAATGGTGTGTAAAGAAACTGATCTTTTCTGACTAATGTTCTTCACGCGCCCGTAAAGTGACACTTGGGAATATCTCAACGAAAGGGGGACAATAGCCGTTTGTATCGCTACAGGAACCTCGACTTCGATAATTGAAGTGTAATAAAATCTTGGCAGTTAGTTCTCAGTAAAAGGACTAGGACAAGTTCTATTCCAATGGCAACTGCACTCGCGAATTCTCGCACTTCCAGGTTGTGGCCCATCAGTCAAATACAATTTTCAAAGATTCAGTGTTTTGTTGTCTCGATCAATGTTTTCTAAGTTTCTTTCCCGTTCAATAACCCATGTACGTTTTAGTGTGTTTATCTACTTTTGCTTGATATGAAACGATAACAAAAAAAAAAACATTAATTGACACGACTTTGGGTTATCGTTTTCTAATTCGACATTTGTTATTCTACATGTCGGCCTACAAATATTGGGCTTTATCCTAAACATACATTTATTATATCTTTTGTGTGCGACATACTAAGAGGGAAGATACCGCCCGCCCCTTGATGCTATCAGACTTAATTCTCGCGTAAAATGAAAAGACTTACTTATTCCTAAGTGAAGTAAAATAGGCGGAGATTCACGATGGTTCATTGACGAGTTTTCAAAGAGAAATTAATGCAAGATGAAAAATAATTTGATAAGAATTCTTCGTTTGAGAATCCATTATTTCGAAAAGAGTACAATCGATTTTAATGCCGAGTTATACAGATTTAGAGGGACAGACTGAGATAGATAGGAACAGACTAAGATAGATAGATAGATAGATAGATACATACATACATACATACATAAGAACAATATGAGATAGATAGATAGATAGATAGATAGATAGATAGATAGATAGATAGATAGATACAAACAGAAGATAGATATGAGCACAATGAGATACATAGATAGATAGATAGATACATACATACATACATACATACGAAGAGTATGATATATATATATATATAGAGAGAGAGATAGATAGATAGATAGATATATAGATAGATACAAATAGAAGATAGATATGAGCACAATGAGAAAGATAGATAGATACATACATACATACATGCATACATACAAACATACGAAGAGTATGATATATATATATATATATATATATATATATATATATATATATATATATATATATATAGATAGATAGATAGATAGATACAAACAAAAGAAAGATATGAGCACAATGAGATAGATAGATAGATAGATAGATACATACATACATACATACATACAAACATACGAAGAGTATGATATATATATATATATATGTATATATATATATATATATATAGATACCTAGATACAAACAGAAGATAGATATGAACACAATGAGATAGATAGATAGATCGATACATACATACATACATACATACATACAAACATACGAAGAGTATGAGATATATATATATATATATATATATAGATAGATAGATAGATAGATACAAACAGAAGATAGATACGAGCACAATGAGATACATAGATAGATAGATACATACATACATAGATGCGAACAGTATGAGATAGATAGATACATAGACAGATAGATGTACTTTAATATTTGTTAGATAGAGATGAACAGGCTGAGATAGCTAGATAAATATGAACAGATCGAGATAAACTGATATATATATATATATGTGTGTGTGTCTTTTTGTGTGTGTGTGTCCGTGTGTGTGTGTGTGTGCGCGCGCGCTCGCGCGTGTGTGCATAGTTAGATAGGAACAGTATGGGTTGAATATGAACAGATATAAATAGATAAACAAGAACAAAATTATTTATATATATATATATATATATATTTAATTAGAGAGATAGAGAGATAGAGAGATACATGTAGAGTGTGATAGTTCAATATATTTGTATATATGTTAGTATATATATACATATGTATATATGTGCATATATATATATACATATATATGTATATCTATATATACAAACACACACACATATATATGTATGGATATGAACAGACTGAATGTGCTAGGTTAGATACAGATTATAATATGTAGGTATGTACATATTGTTATACATTATTATACACACACACACACACATACATATATATATATATATTTCACATACATATATTTAAAATTTCTTTTTTTAATTATTTATATACTATCATAAACTGTCCTTCCATTTCTCTCCCTCCCCTCTCTCTCTCTTTCTACACACACACACACACACACACATACATATATATATATATATATATATATATATATATATATATATATATATATATATATATATATATATATATCACTAGTGTTTTTTCTATTTGCAAGGTTGGATTGCTATTAAATCTAAATCTTGCCAAATAAGTACTTGGTATATCTTAAACCGAAAGATTCTAAAAATATTTCGAAAGAACTCATCCATTCGAATGGAATTTTAAATAATTGTTTTCGGTAGCAAGAAGATGGAATCCTGCAATTTGTCTCTCTGGAAACGCCGCCAGATATTAAATTCCCCTCACTCCAAACAGCATCGTAGCTCTAAAGGCAAGCTTCATATTTAGAATGGTTCATCTTTAGTTTTTATTCTTTTCGGAAGTTCGAAATAGACTTTTCTGAATATCTCGTGAGAGTGAGAAAGTTTAAAGAATTCCGTAAAACCTTTTTTAGTCAGTTGCAGAATTAAAATATGGAAAAGCTATTTTTAAAAGTTAATTATACATCGCAGAATATCTATATTGTAAATGTCCTAGTGTATTTCTTCCGTGGATAAAGGTTTGTGTTTTCTGTATAGAATTGATTCTAAGCTATTATGGTTTCTTTTTCTATTCCCCTTCTCCGAACACTCTTTGACTTCGTTGTATTTTTGTTCTTTTATAAAACTGCTGAATATTTCATCATTAAAACTAAACTGATTTTAAATATATGGAATGGATAGCTTCGCTTATCGCCCGTTTTATACACCTCTCCGGTCTTTTGAATAGGAGTAGAGACTTATCCTTTGTTTCCTGTTTAGGATTGGATTGCTGGAGCCATCTAAAGTCCACTTAAGCTCTATTCTTCTGACGTCCCTACCTGAACTATGAATTCTTTTTACTATTTATTTTCTACCCCAAGTCCCCACACCAACCATAGGAGAACATAGGTTCCACCGTCATCTGGTTCACACTCGTCGCCGGTCTTTTGATCAGGAGTAGAGTTTGTTTCTGTTTAATGTTGGGTTTCCGGTTCGTTCTAAAGTCTTCTTCAACATCTCTGCCTAAATTCTGAAATTTTATTCGCTAATTAAATTTTTACATCTTCGAGTCTAGAATTAAATGTCTATCTTTTCTGCAGAGACACAAAAACTATATTTCTTGCTTTTTTTCTATGGTGATAATACAACTTCATACATTAGCACTCTATTTTGAGTGGTCCTTGTATTGGGTGATCACTAGAATATATATATATATATATATATATATATATATATATATATATATATATATATATATATATATATATATATATGTGTGTGTGTGTGAAGAGGTTATAATGGTTCCAACGAGAGAAAAGTGTGTATATTAAAAAGAAGAGAAGTACCGAAAGTTTTTTGGTTGTAATGTGGGTTTTTTAAAAAATATTATTCTATATTTTTCATAGTTTTACATAGTTTTACAACACGTGTTTCTGGTCTCACGACCGTCTTCAGGTAAAGGGTGGAGATTTCCACATATTATTAAAAATAATTATTAAAAATAATTAATTTTTTTCCTTTATGTTTTTCTATGTTGAATATTCTCTATATGAGATATTCTCTGTTTTTGTGTTGGTCATTTGAATGTCTTTCTTTAAATGGTAGTGAAGAGTTCTGAGCGAAGGGTCATAAAACAATTAAGGTTGGTTTGAGAAGTGATGAATCGGGTTGTCTTATCTTTTAATGTTTTAATAACTCCTGTGTGTTCTTAGATCTATTTCCATTTTCGTGTGTTTCTGTCAGCATGCGTGTATATATGCGCATGTACATTCCCCCTGAATACATACACTGTCTCACTACGAAGAATTAGTAAACACATTTGTACACACACACACACACACACACACATATATATATATATATATATATATATATATATATGTATATATATATATATATATATATATATTTATTTATTATAATTTTATCATATAGACAAAACCATTTTACTCACAACAAACATGCAACTTGGTTTCAGTGCATTTTAACTGCACATCTACGGGTGAGGGTCGTAAATGGTTATGAACGATCCTGTTTTTAGGCAAGCCCGGATGTAAAACGTCACTTCCTTTTTCCATTTTTTGAGAAGAAAAATGTACTTAACAAAAAATCTAAGTGAAAACGATAGTTGTTTCTGACAGCAGTTTGGTGTTGGGTGGGTCGGGTGGTTAATGTTGGATGGAGTGTGGGCATTCTTCCGATGATAAGCATCGGTCAAAGTTTTTCGTTCCCACCGCATCGGATATATATATATATATATATATATATAGATAGATAGATAGGGACGGAATATGTTAATATGAACAGATAAATAGATATTGACAACACAAATATAATAGCATCGTCTGCCTGCATGTAAAAGGCTAAAAGTAATGGAAGCCTTATTAAAAAAAGCAAAAAGAAAACAACACTTAATAATATCAACTATGAACATGCATACAATATCTTGATAGTGTTTTGAAAAATGAAAACATTATATAAATACATACATGCAACAATCGATTTCTTGTTAAAAATTAAAATATTTAATCCTTGAAAATGACTAAATGTAGAGCCGAAAGCGCTTGAAAAGAACGAACAATTCAGACAGTTTTTATATCATTTATCATCTGAAAAGAAAAAAATATTAGATCGCATGAGAAATTGTATAAACAAACTAAATCAAATACCTTTCCTGTCGTATTCAATGAAATATGGATGAAAGTAGGATTCCTGCCTAAATACACACATTTTATATATATATATATATATATATATATATATATATATATATATATATATATATGTGTGTGTGTGTGTGTGTGTGTGTGTGTGTGTGTGTGTGTGTGTGTGTGTGTGTATTGTAATATACTGAAAAATATTCGTGAATATATATATGCATGTTTCATTAAAAATGACAGAAAAGGTACTCCGGTTAAGCTTTTTATTTCATTTTTCTTGTGTTCCAACAAGAGCTTTCTTTCTGAACAGAGTTTGTAAAAACTGTCCAAATGTTTTATACTTCTGAGTACTTTCGACTATACCTTTAGTCATTATCAAGGATGATTCGATTTTTCAACTTAAGTGTGTGGTTTTTCTGTATATTTTAGGGTGTTATAGAGATGTGTTCCGAATAAGGTTAGCACACTGTGGCCTTGTTCGTGCTAACCGTATTCGGAAATTAAAAAAAACATCTCTACAACACACTAAAACTTATGCATAATGCACACACTCAATTAAGCTGAAAAATTGAACCATCTTGATAAGGGCTAAAGTTATAGCCCAAAATCGCTCGGAAATATAAAACATTTGGACAGTTTTTACACATGCATAAATATACATCTATCTATCTATCTATCTATCTATCTATCTATCTATCTATCTATCTCAGCCTCTTCATATTTATGTTAATCTAATCATATGTACACACTTTTCCACTTTTAACTATTCATGCATTAATCTATCTATATATCTATCTCAGCCTGTTTTATGCATGTATCTAGTCACATATATATATATATATATATATATATATATATATATATATATATATATATATATATATATATATATATATAGACGTATTATGCGAATTCATTTTAGTTTTATCTTTTCAAACAAACGAATTAATTTTCGGGTGGCTGTAGACAATTTATTAAGAAAAATTACAAAATTTTCTTCCAAATAATTTTTATTTACCCAAGTACTTTCAATCTCATCTGAGACCATCTTCAGAATTTTAAGTTGACGTTCACAAGACGGTTTACGTTTCACTCTAATTAGCATAGTTTAATATCAGAACATTTAAAAGAACACATATGTCCACATTTACAGTTTAGACAGATATTAGACGAAAATACATTAGTACTTCATCAAAATAATAATAAGCGCAAACTTAAAATTCTGGAAACCCTTTATACAAGAGAATTGCGCCCCAAAATAAAGTCAATTAGGTGTAAAGGAACGAAATTCTTAAATGTTTGTTGCAGCAAAGTTTTATATAAAATACTACATTTAAATATTATAAGTAAAAATCATTTCGTGTTTAAAAATTAAAATAAAAAAATTACACCCTTGCATATTCGCATGTGGACCGCTGTAAACGAACAGCGAGAAATATTTTGAATTTACGGTGATAATCTATACACCTCGACAGATACTTTAACCTCTTGAAAGATCTCGGATTAGATTGAAAGTAACTGGGAATCTAGAAATTATTTGAAAGAAAATTTTGGAATTTTTCATTATCAGTTGTCTTCAGCTACCAAGAAATTAATTCCGGAACTTGAAAGAATTCAAGCTAACTGAAAAAGAACATAATAAGTCTAAATTATTTAACCAAACCTGCTTGAATGAAAATAAGCTGCCTAAATACACACGTACACACACACACACACACACACACACACACACACACACACACACACACACACACACAGATATATATATATGCATATATATATATATATATATATTTCTTTTTTTCTCTTTTTCTTTTTCCCATATCATTTCCGTTGAGTTGACTGATTAAATAGGTCAATGTCTGATCCTTACCCCCTCCTTCCTCAATATTAAATATTATAATAAAAAGAAATATACAAATATAAATTTTAAAACTCTCCCTTCCCTCTCTAAACTCGACCATGTCTCTCACACCATTCCTCGTTACCTTCTATATTAACTTATATAGGCTTAATACAGCCCGTCAAAAGTGTAAATTTTAATTTCATTTTTCGTTTCACCTTTTGAAAGTGAAGTCTGAAGATCCAGAGAAAAATAAAATTCTCTGGTGAAATAAATTATTACAAATGGAACCTTAAAGTGGTCTGTTTTTTCTTTAAATGAAATTATTTGCTCTGACTTAACATTGAGCTCTCAGGATTTCATCCTCTTTGGCAGTATGCATCCGGATTACCAAGATTTTCGTTACTTATATATATATATATATATATATATATATATATATATATATATATATATATATATATATATATATATGTGTGTGTGTGTTTTTATCTTTATATAACGTCTATTATTACTATTATAATTATTTTCCTTAATTTCTGTTGTATGCACATGTCCTTCCGGCTCCCCACCAGAAACCTAAGTTCAGTAATGGCTTTATACATGTTTCACTGATCATTCTTGTTAAAAAAAAATAAAACTAAGATCAAACATATTTTATTCAACATACCACGTCTCGGACGACTGTCGACCCAAACCAAAGCGCTCGTCTGGCCCATGAGACACCAACATTTCCCGATACATATCACTCCTATATTTCTAGGCCACGGGGAGTTTTATTCATGCATTTATTATTATTATTATTATTATTATTATTATTATTATTATTATTATTATTATTATTATTCCTGTCATTGTTATCATCATTATTATTATATAATTAATTGTTTAGTTGTATATAATATGTGGCGTCCTTCGGTCTCGAGTGGCTCGGGATCTGCGCCCCAAAGAGTTATGCATCAGCTGTTCGTGGCATTGCAACATTTATTATGGCTGTACAGACTCACACGGGAGGAACAGTCTCGCAGCAGTTGCCAGAACAAAGATCAACATAATATCGGACGGTCTTGGGGACACAGGCTCCAGATTTGTTCTCAGGGTTTACTCCTGAAGCCTTTCCCATGATTGGGTACGGGCGAAAAGCGGCGGAAGTTTAAAATAGAGTTTTTCTTCGATTAGATAGACTAACTTTCCGGGTTGACGAGTTTCATCTACTCAAAGTATATATATATATAAAAGTGAATCGAGTCTCAAAATTCTTCCCCGTTTCATCGGTCTGCAAACAAAAACTTATCAGTTCATAAAATTGTTGAATTTCGCAAGGTTTAGGGGACAAGATGACGAAGAGAGGTGGGGTGCCAACTGCTCTACTGAATTTCATCTTGTGTATCCGTTCTTCTCTGACTTTGTCCCCGGTTAACTTTAGAATTTAACATTAGAACTTTTGAAATTTTAATTTTAAATTTAACTGTTGACTTCAAAGTTAATTTTATATTGATTTCTAAATTAATCTAATCTTAACTTTAATTCACTAATAGATTGTACTTATACTAGAGTATGTCGTCATGTTATTTAATTTACGATGTACTTGTATCCTGGTTTGTCATCATAGGTTACTTAACAAAGTTTCCGCCTCTGAGGGGATTTGGTTGGCTTTTGAACTCTTAAAACCGTTAATTTTCCATTGAACATCATCACTTGACAAAACAAATGAAAGTGCAAATTTTGTAGTGATTTTATAACATGCATTTGTTATATATATATATATATATATATATATATATATATATATATATATATATATTATAAATTAATTGATTTAAAATATGTTTTTTCGTTACACAGTGTTAACCATGTTTCAAAAATGGAAGCTAAAGCCTTTGAATTTAATTTTGTTATTAAATTAAAGACATTAGTTCCATTTCCTCGTTAAGCGAATTTTGAAGTAACTTATTTTTTAAAACATGGTTATCACTGTGTAGCGAAAAAAAACATTTTTTAAATAAATTAATTTATAATATTAATGCTCTGTAAATTTACATTGAGCACTATTGTGTAAAAATAAAAATATCTATAAGAACACCGGTTTTTATATCTTACTGTTCTTTCTTTTTATTTATATATACATATATATATATATATATATATATATATATATATATATATATATATGTGTGTGTGTGTGTGTGTGTGTGTGTGTGTGTGTGTGTGTGTGTGTGTGTGTGTGTGTCTGTCTGTCTGTATGTATGTTAAATTACACAACAAAATCAAAAATTACCTCATATGGGGGGTATAGATCTATTTCAACCAAAGAGAAATACGTAGATCTTATTCAACCTCATATATATATATATATATATATATATGTGTGTGTGTGTGTGTGTGTGTTTGTGTGTGTGTGTGTGTGTGTGTGTGTG
This sequence comes from Acanthosepion esculentum, assembly GCA_964036315.1. Lineage (NCBI taxonomy): Eukaryota > Metazoa > Mollusca > Cephalopoda > Sepiida > Sepiidae > Acanthosepion > Acanthosepion esculentum. The sequence continues at coordinate 9,240,053 of OZ038494.1, forward strand.
TGTGTGTGTGTGTATGTGTAAAGGGAAGAGGTTATAGTAGTTCCAACGACAGAAAAGTGTGTATATTAAAAAGAGGGTAGAAACTGCAAAAGTCTTTGGATGTAATGTGGATTTGCTTTCTTTTCCATAAATTTTCTACACCCGTTTCCGTTCTCGGGACTTTCATCAGGCAAAGAGTATCAGTATTCTTAACTTTTAATGACCCCTGTGTGTTCTTGCATCTATTTCCATTTTTGTCTTTTTCTCAGCATGCACATATATACGTATATTACTTCTCCATTCATACATACTGTCTTATTATGAGGAATATGTACACATATGTACATATATACATATACACACACACGCACACACACACACAAACATACATTTATATATATATATATATATATATATATATATATATATATATATATATGTTAAAACATTTTATGTTTATACATTCTTTTTGTAGATAAAAATATTTAAGTAAATGCTCTGTTTATAATAAACAGTATTAAACAACATTTACCGGCCTGAATGTCCGAGAAGTGTTTATAGAAAATCTTTGTTCTTCGACAGGAATCGAACCTGTATCCTATACGGGACCGTCACAAGCCTGATGTGCCTTAATTTTATTATAAAACAGAACATTTACTTAAATATTTGTATCTATAAAAAGAATGTATAAACATAAATGTCTTAAAATAATTGTCGGACTTTGTCCATTTCATAATATATATATATATATATATATATATATATATATATATATATATATATATATATATATATATATATATATATATATATATATATATATATATTGACTAATACTACACTATTCCTGCTGGCTATCTATCAGCTTGTCAAGTTGAATTTACAACCCTTAGTTCAGCTTCAGGTGTATGTCGTCCGTCTTTTCATTTTTATCCTTTGTTCAGGATCACGTGATTTAAATAAGGTGTATTTCGGCAGCAATAATTCTCACAAACTTGGTTTAAATGAAAAGTGATGAAACCTACGCCTAAAGCTGAACTAAGACTTGTAAACAAAACTTTACAAGCTGATATATATATATATATATGTGTGTGTGTGTGTGTGCGTGTGTGTGTGTGTGTATGTAAGTGTGTGTATGTATGTATGTATATATATATATATATATACATATATTCTATATAAGGGTCTTAGTGTATATATATATATATATATATATATATATATATATATATATATACACACACTCACACCCTTGTGCAAATTAATTGAAATGTGGCCAGTTACAGAAAAAGACGTGAATGTACTTGAGGTAATTTCAGTTGACAAGATGAATACAATAGCGTTTTCTAAATTCTTCCACTTCCTAACGACATTTTGATTTGTTGTTAATAGTTACGTTGTTTTCAATAAATTCATTTTTGAGTGTATCGGTTCAAACTGGTGATCATACCTTTTTGCCTTGAAAAAGTCCACATTGGACGTAAAGCGTCGACTAATAATACAGTTTTCCTATTGTCTTTTACCTCTATTCACACACACACACACACACACACACACACACACACACACACACACATACACACACACACACACACACACACACACACACACACACACATATATATATATATTTCAAGATATGTTTTGTGGTACAAAACTTTATAACTGCCATAAATAGACAAAAATTATTTTTTTTTAACCCTCATGATGATAATGAAAAGTAAAACTGAAAAACGGGCCTAGCTAACCGGTTTCGAACCTCGCTCAACAGAGCTAAATCGAGGTTAATAAACTGAATTATCAGTAAAAAGCATGGATAATATGTATTGGAGAAAATAAAATAAAGAAGGAAAACAAAATATTGTTTAGATGGAGATTAGTTGGAGGCCTAATACGAAGTCCTGTTTACACAGAGAGGGCTTCAACGATAGAATATAGATGGCCTCCAACACTTTCAAGTGATAATTCGAGTGGGACTTGATAAGAATGGTAAATGAGTCGGCACTGAAACTAGTAGCACAATTATGGCTATTTATTAGGTGTTCCGCGATGGAAGACCCGTATGTATTGGTCAGAATGTCTGAAGGAGTGTACTTCAGGTTCCGGATTTTCGTTGGAATGAAGTGTTTGATTCTGACATTCAGTCTTTGAGTCGTTCTCCCTATGTTGTATGAGCCATTTAAAGGAATAAATTAAAGAACTATTATGACGCGGAGGGAAAACATCCTTACGCAAAAACGGAAAGACAGGATTGGCAGAGAAAACAACACGAGTGTTAGTGGCAAAGTAACAATGTCGAACTGTTACAGATACCTGTTTAGTATATCTTGTCCTGATATTACCTAACCAAGGTAGGCGCGGCTTCACAGGGCATCTTTTTACTATGGCAGGTTTAACTTCATTGAATTCAGTAATTTTTATTCTTAATAATTACTTGAATATATATATTTGATCATTTTTTTGATTTCGCTTATTTCTGCACATATAGTTACGTAATAAACTCTTCCCATGACCTTATGCCATGCTACGCTTTTATGGACATGCCACAAATCCTCTCACATACTGCAGTTTCGCTGATTTTCTGTGAGAACACAGGCCTTTTTATTTCCCCACAGACATGTAAATATTCTGATTTACATGCCTACTCTGAGTCTCATATTAATATCCTCTGAATGGTTTATCGATATATCAAATACATATCTGTTAGGATATGATATTTTATTTGCTGTTTGCTGGCCGCATCCGTCTGTGCAGTTCGAATGCAAACCAGTTTCCTCTGCGAAATTATCGGCCATTTGTATAAAGCGTCTCGATTGCTTGATCTGTTTTTTTACGCCTTATCAACTCTTTGCCGGTTATTTAAAGCCAGATAATATTTTTAATTTGTAAGATTTTCAGTATCTTTCTATATTTCTGAGACAAAGAACACCATTGGAAAATTCGTAAACTTAAGGAATCAGCACATATGCTAGGCCACAAACATCTCCTGAGCCTACCAAGCATAGAAATGAATACAGTATGGGAACCAGTAATAAGGAGTGCCAGAAAAAAGCAAAAATAACAACAAAAATTGCAATATGAGCTCTGGTAAAAACATGAATGATAACAGTAAAAATTGCAATATGAGCACTGGTAAAAAATGGTTGCTGAAGTCATTAGGTTTATAATACCCAGACATTCATACAGAAATGTCCTAAAGGACACATGGCACAGTGGATAAAGGCGTTGGTTAGATCCAGTGGCAGGACCCAAAGAGTGTGAGTTTAATAAGCGGTTAAGGCAGGGGAGAACTTGGAGAGAGGAATAAACATGATATAACCGATAACTGACATCCATTAAACATTGCACGTGGAACTAGAACAGTCTACCACAGTGAGCGAAATAAAGGGTTCAGTTCGACATTCCAACCACCTGAAGAAGGCCTGAGCGCACAACGGCTGAGACGTTGTAATAAACATGGCGACAGAGATTAGGACAATACTCCGAATAATGTAAACATAGTAAGATTTTTTTTCTGGAGATAACAATAAATTACTGATATATGTCCAACAATTTAACCCATAGCTGGTGGGGAGAGAAGATGACTTCATACCTTTCCCAAAAGTATTTGCACGTAAGTGAATATAAGGAAAATGACTCACGTCTTAGGCTTCCAGTTCCATTAAAGGGCACGCATAACTAAAATTAAAGCACCCGGTATTCTCAAGCGATACTGACCAGGCTCGATATGTCTTAACTTCAGTATCACATTGTTGAGATGTTGAGTGTTTCCACGTGAGTATATGGTAATAACGAACAAACACAGTCGTAGGGAAAAAGACTGGTATATTCAGAGAGGTATTTACATCAGAGAGATTAGTAGTAGAACGAACGTAGGTTAGTAGTAACAATAAGTAATAGTAATAAAGTCCAACGGTATCTTCCGGTCGAGAAACGGAAGTGTGACTGATCACTACAGAAGTCTCACTCTGCACCTGCACTACACTGCTCTAGAACTACTGTTCTATTTATAATAATAGGATCAGTCTATTATGGTTGTGAAGGTGGGTGCGCCCCAACACACATTGAAAAGCCGGTTCTCTTACGATCATACCGTCAGTCCTCGAAATTTAAAATGGGTCGACGATGCAATAAAAGATAAAATAATACGCAAAAGATATTAGCCAACACAAACATATTAACTCTTCTACGCCATTCTGATAAGGGCAAAAAAAGATGACGAATGTATCTTTTGGATCCGTGCCCCGTCTCAACAGAGAAATTATCAAAAATATAAATTCTATCTCACAATTACAGACATTAAGTATATTTTGCGCAATGTTTAACTGTGGAATTATTTGTGTTAAAGTAGTTTCTCGATGGGGAGTTCCGTATGAAGTTAAAATAATAACTAAGAAATATATTTACTTTTTAAAAGCACACATTGAGCCATAGTTCAAGAAGAATTCAAAACTTTTTCTATTTTTTTAAACTTAGCAAAACGGTTATTGAGTTCGAAAGAATATCAATGAAACACGAACAAAATTATTAAAGAGATAGGAAAATAAAATAACAGGTATTTAGAAAAGAGAATATGATGATTGATATTGCATTTAAATTTTTGATCTATTTGACTGGAAATGAAGAAGCCGGAAAAGAAGTTCCACAAGCGAGAAGTGAGAGAGAATAAGCTGTTAGACCTAACCGATTACATTTCCTCGCTGTTCAGAGACAATCAAGGACAAAGGTGATATGTGCACAAAACTAAAAAAAAAAAAAAAAAAAAAAAAAAAAAAAAGGTGAGAGAAAAAAATAGGAATAGTATCAAATCCACGTTTAATAAATTTTCTGCAGGGACCAACAGAGACAAAATATCAAACATAGCAACATATCTTCCTCTTCTTTGGGTAACAAGGAGCCGATAGAGAGTTCCACAAGCGAGAAGCGAGAGGGAAGAATTTAGCATAGAACTTGCAGTTACATCTAGCCAATTCCAAATGTAAAATGAAGATCTTGTTGCCCATCTAGTATTGCGCTGAAATTCATAAAATCTACGGACCACAAAAGGAAGTTCATAAAAAGAATTACCATAAAATAATCCATAGAAAAGTCACAGGGAAGAGACGTCACGCCCGTGTGAAAGTGACACCTTCTAAGACCTCAGTTCCACATCAAGTGCAGTTTCTTTGAATTTTATCAAAAATATCTAAATATATATATATAGCAGGCGTCCCAGACCATATGTGGCAACAATATTCTAGGCAGGGACGAATGGTAGACTAAAACATATATATATATATATATATATATATATATATATATATATATATATATATATATATATATATATATATATATATATATGTCTATACCTAAAGAGCCAAAAGCTATCTACCTAGGGTCAGAATTATTCTGATGATCCAGTAGGTGAGAAGTAGTTAAATAGGTTCTGGCTCTTTATATATATATATATATATATATATATATATATATATATATATATATATATATATATATATATATATATATATATATATTATTATTATTATTATTATCCTAATGATCCTATAGGTGAAAACTAAGTAAATAGGTTCTGGTTCTTTAGGCGTTCTAATTTTACACTACTGTATTGAGCAATTTTACGTATCAACTTAGGTAACTTTGTTGGTGTTTTTTTCTGTTGGCTAGATATTGCAGTGCTGATTGATTATTTTCAAGCCGTACGGATGTTTTTAGTCTTTTCGTTTTTTCTTGAATTTTTTCCCCTCATATCAGTTTGTCTAATATTTTTTTTATTTACAAATTTTATTATCTGCTTTCTTTTCACACAGCCAGGTAAAAATATAAAATAATATAATATAATTATAGGTAAGAAAATTAATAATATAATTATTTACTAAAAAATTATAACATCATTACAAAAATAGCCATTTTGATTCCCATCTTAGACTTGGGTATATATATATATATATATATATATATATATATATGTATATATATATATATATATATATTGTCTTCCACAGAAAGGCTGTTTCGCCGTATCACAGCACATCATTGTGATTGACGTCCGTTTTGCCTTTAGCTAGGATCGAAACACTGCTGAATTGGCGTCAGTCGAAGATTCTACCACTAAGCCGTCTGGACACGGCAGGGATGATGGTGAATTTAAGCGTATTTATTTTTAGATAAACGCACAGTAACTGAGAGGTCTCAATTCGCTTTACCGAAGAGTCATGCTATATTAGCCGTAATACTCACTGTTTTCAAACCCACAATTCCTTCCCTAGAGACCTCAACCGAAATAATTTTTTCAGGAGCATATATATTGTCATCCACAGACAGAGTTTCGCTGTATCACAACTCATCAGTGTGACTAGACGTCCGTTTTGCCTTTACCTAGGATCGAAACACGGCTGAATTGGCGTCAGTCCTTGATTCTACCACTAAGCCGTCGATGTTTGTGGGTGTGGCATTATCTGGCGTTTAAATCTGAAATGATGAATCATTACCGCAAGTCTAGTACTGAATTTAAATTCGTAAATGAAGTTGCCAAATGGAAAAAGTCATCAGAACAAATTACAATGATAGTATTTTTAGAAAAGCTACAGGGAAGCCAGTCGGAAAGTGACTAGATGCCAGGTCAAGATCATAACATTGCAGATTCTTTAGATTTTATTTTAAAAAATACATAGCAGAAATGCCAGACCAGATGTAACAGCAATATTCTAGGCATGGACGAATTTTAGATTTGTAAATACGTACGATAGATTTGATCGGGAAAAATTGTCTAGCACAACACAGAAAAAACAAGTTTACTAGCAGCAGACTTAACAATTCATGCAATGTTATTTTTGCACTTCATGTCGGCGGAAAGGGTGATGCCGAGAAGGCGCAACATTTTGACTCGTCTGGAGGTTAGCATCAGCCATACTGATGGAAGGCAGAAAGGGGTCTTTAAGATGGTTAATTGTTTCGTTTTGGAGGTATTCAAATAGTGAAAGCATTCAATACATAGAAAAATGGTAGAAATATATGATTCTTTTCATTATGTAGATGGATATCAAAACGTAGAAAATGACTCAAATTTTAGTCAAATGCTAATTTTAAATTAATGATTAAACATTTAGCAACAACATTTTAACAATTTACTGTTGAATTGGTTTGATATAACCGTAAGTTCTATGCTAACAGTTTCTTCTCTCGCACTTCTCGCTTGTGGAACTCTCTTCCGGCTCCATGCTTCCCGGCCAACTTTTTACTCCAAAAAATAAAATTCAATGTCAATCATTATTTACTGTCTTCCTAATTACTCTTCTATTGTTCCCGCTCCTAAATAATGCTTATTTTCTCTAATTATTTCACACCCAGTAACCCCTTCTGTCTTAGTGGATTTACTGTCTTGCTTGGGGTGATTTTGATTTAAAAAAAAAAAAAAATAACGTTGTTTGCTTTCAGATGGGAAGTTCTTCTTTCCAGAAGACGCTCTCTCCATTCTAATCGCGACACATTCGATCAAGGAACGCGATGCGAAGCGTATGTTGACGAATCTCAAAGCTAGGCACATCGAGACCGAAGGGTAGAGGTAACAGAATCTTCCAATGTAACTTAGCGGCCTTGCCTGCCCGCTGGAAGAAGAACAAGAGCCTTACTAATGACATTAATGTGGCATACGGAGGTTGGAAGCAAGGAGAATAGGGTAGATGTGCGAGGCACATACTTCCGTTCTTCTCTTTAAGGAAAGATTCCTCCGGGACCACAGACGATTTGCGACCTCGGCCTTCTCTTGTACCTCTAACCAATTCATTTCCAGCAAGAGATCGGGACCGAACCAGGCGCCGAGTATCTTGATCGGCCCTTCCATCCACAGGAAATATCCGGAAAGAGAAACTCCCTTCTACGCACCCAACTGTAATCCAACAGACTTATCGCGGTTGATCTTGGCTCCTGACAACGTCTCGTACCCTCTGATTTCGTCGCTAAATTCGTCAATTTCGGCTCTGCTGGCACAAGAACGGAAAGGTCGTCAACACAGGAAGAATACCTGGCCGAGGTGGTAGCAACAGACAGAAATATTCCGCGTAGAACAGGATTCGTCTTTAACTTGCGAAGGAAAGGTCCCAACTCAAGAACGTAAAGCAAAGGCGAAACGGAGAGGCTTGACGAATGGAGCGAGACATTACAAAAGGCTCCAATCGAACCCAACATAAAAAATGTATTTACGCAACCCCCACAAGTTCAGATTGTGACACAAGGTCGGTTTAATGTGGGGATCCCGAGCGCATACACCCGGGCTAGGAACAAAAGTTGTCCGAGCCCAAGATAAGAAATGTCTGAATAAGACAAAGAATTGTGAATTTTTATTGATCAGTAAGAAATCCCAGCTTGCATTTGTAAGATTTGTCTATAAATTTGTTGAGTCGAGGTATTTTTAGCAAGTATTCAGATTAGATTGGGTGTACGTCGATATGGTGTAATGGCTAGCAACCTTGTCTCGCTAGAACCATTATAACTGAGTAGTGAGTTCAATCCTCACTGGATACCCCATACTTTCGACCTTGCGCCACATCAATGCTGTTCTTAGAAAATCACTATTCACGGTGATTGGAGGGAACGTCGACCTGGTGTAATGGTTAACGAGCTTGTAACGCTATATCAATTAGTAATGAGTTTTATTTACACGGAGTGCTCCATACATTTGCTCTTCTGCCAAATCTATCTTATGCAAAATAAATAACTTTTTCCCGAAACGAGAACCAAGAGCCCAACGCAGTCATTTGCAACTCCCCACCTCCCCGGATTTAAACACACACACACACACACACACACACACACACACACACACATACACACATATATATATATATGATGAAAAATATGGAAAGACAAAACAAAATCCGAATATGCAAGTTTACTGTTTTAATGTTGTTTTACTGTCGACGTCAGACGTTTCGGTCTAGTAGACCATCTTCAGTCCTGTGTCTATCGTGTTTGGTCCTGTGTCTATCGTCTTTTCATGTTGACTTAAATATCGTCTAATCCTAAGTATGTTTCTAATAACCATGTCCAGAAGATGGTCTACTAGACCGAAACGTCTGACCTCGACAGTAAAACAACATTAAAATAGTAAACTTGCATATTCGGATTTTGTTTTGTCTTTCCATATTTTTCATCATACCGTTGGATCTACATCCACATATTTGCTTACATATATATATATATATAATGTATGGACAAAAAGGAAAGCCGAGCCCCAAAATATATTTTTTCTCAGGTGTTAATCCCTACTGTTTTTCCCATATTTGAGGGTAGAAATGGATTCATATTTTTTCTAAGTGTATGCAAAGAACCCAACCGGAATTCGAACTTTGCCCATCGCTTTCCCATGCCAATCTGCTATCGATTGTATCACTTGTATTTCTACAAACAGCGCTGGAAAAATAGCCTATAATGTGAGAGTCTGTTTCGATTCTACTTTCCACTGACATGTAAATGAACGGCCACAGTGACTTAGAAAATACACACATGTCCATGATTGGTTTACAAATACAATATTTTATTTTAACGAGCCAATGCGCTGGTATTTACTCTCTATTTCTTTGTCTTAATCAGAGTTCCGCGAATTTTATGGCGTTTTCATACTCTCCATAAAACATCCCTCGTGGCAAATGCAAACGAGGCCACATTACGCATTTGCCAGGCGTCAATGTTTACCATAAAACGTATTTTATAACCAGAAACGCTTAGATTTATTGATAGAAAATACAGACCTTCACTTCTGTTGAATTAGGGCACATGGGAAATTTCAAGAAGGAAAAGAAAAAAAAAGAATTCCTATTTTCACACTTTGATTGGCGTTTTCTCCAATGTTAAAGAGATTAATAAAATTTCCTTTTTCTTTTACGTTAAATGGTAAGAAGAAAAGACAAAAATGCAAAAAGACGAAATGTGTTTGCTTTTATCAAGAGATCCATTAATAAATTTTTACACTTGAAATAAAATGGTATGGTAACAATTAGTCAAACGCAACGATTATCGTCTTGCGATTTTGTAAGCCCGTTTCTTACTAGGGTTATTCATTAATTACATCTGCATTATTAATACATGGCATTTCTTACTGAACAGTTGTATTCGGTTTCCGCGCTGTGGGTAATTGGGGAATACAGAATCCATTCCACGGCTGTACGTGTCCCCAGGATTAAAAACTGTTTCGCATTTACTTACATTTCACCATCATCGAGAATTGAAGCCTGCCCTACTTAGACATACAAAAACGCATTCATTACACGTTAGATTAAATTCTGGGACAGAATTTTCAGACATTTTTTAAAGCGTTTCACCCCAAGCAAGGCGGGAAGACACTAGCACGCAAGGGGTTACAGAGAGTTGGAGCGAGAGCAGATAGGAGTGATAGAGGAAAATATGAAGAGAAGGATAGCGGGTAGATCAAGGCATCTGGAGACGTTGATTGACATTACATTTGAATAGTTGGAGATTATAGCTATCAGGGAAACAGGAAAAGGGGAGGGAGTTCCACAGGCGAGAGTTGCGAGACATGAAGCTATTGGAGTAGAAGAGACGGCTACATTTAACAGTTTCGACAGTGAACATGAAGTCTGGGAACCAGCGAAAGCAGATCATCGGAGCAGATACCATCATCGGTCATTACTATATATATATATATATATATATATATATATATATATATATATATATATATATATATATATATATATATGAACGTAAGCATATTATAGCATCATTACAATTATAGCTATTTTGTTTCAACACTTCTAGCGTCTTGTCAAGTGATGGTGTTGATTGCAATATATATATATATATATATATATATATATATATATATATATATATATATATATATATATGTAAGTAAATAGTATAACACGTCAGATCGAATGACGGTTTCCGTATAGGAACACATCCTAGATTCCTGTTGGATAATGCATATTTTCAACGAAATTTCTCGAACATTCAGACCGGTAAATGTAATTAATACTGTTTAATTAAAAAACGAGAATTTACGTAAATAAATTGTATCTATAAAAAAAAATTGTATCTATTTCATTATATATATATATATACATATATATATATATATATATATATATACATATATATATATATACATATATATACATATATATATATATATATATACATATATATATATATATATATATATATATATATATAGTTACACCTAGAGAGCCAGACATACCTACAAAGATTACTACTACTACTACTACTACTACTACTACTACTACTACTACTACTACTACTAATAATAATAATAGTAATAATATATATATATATATATGTATGTATGTATATATATATATATATATATGTATGTATGTATGGATATATATATATATATATATATATATATATATATATATATATATATATATATAAGTCAAATCACAGGTGGGAAGTGACAGACCATGCGGTTTCATTCAATCATCAGACCGATCGCCTGATGTTTGGCTTAAAATATATGAAATCTCTGCCATTTATTATGGCATTGGTCAGACATTTTTCCAGTGTGCAGTCTTGGGTAGACTTTTTTGTGGGTGCTTATCCTTATCTCTAATTGTATATATATATATATATATATATATATATATATATATATATATATATATATATATATATATATATATATATGTATAGAGAGAGAGAGAGAGAGAGAGCATAATGAGAGGCCACGTATACTTTCTTGATATGTATATAATATCTGGATAAAATAAATGAAACAAAATTGGGTGTTTTTTTTATGAAAGTATTTATTTCTGTCTTTTTGTATATATTTATTTATTTAATATTTCAGACCACCTCGGTCTTTCCTCAGAAATCAAATGAGATACTGTGTTTGTGTGTTTGTTTACAGCGTTTGTTTACTGCGTTTGTCGTGAAGCGTGCATGTCACGTGATGTGCAATATTATCATCTACTACAATAATTTTTAAAAAAATAACTTAATTATTTTCTTCTTTTCATGTGCCGTGCCCTTTCAGGAAGTAGGCGATCAAGCCTCTCCACTTCACCCTATTCCTTGTAGCTCTCAATAAGTTTCGTCCATCTGCCACCTCCCCGAGACCACGTTCTGTAATCCACTTGCTAAAGACCGCCAGGTATGTCATGCGTTTCTTACCCTTGTCCCTCTATTTCTTGTCTAGACCTGTGAGTATCAGATTCTCCAGGCCCTCCTTTCTCATTACGTGTCCCAGAAACTTCAGCTGCCTCTTCCTGATATTAAATATAAGCCTTGTTTGCAACCTCACTCCATATCCTCAGCATCCTTGTGTAGAACCATATCTCCGTCGCCTCGAGTCTCTTCATCTTTGAGGAGATCGTCCAACATTCGCTGCCGTAAAGGAGGACAGATGTCACGTAACAACTCAGTACTCTTTTCTTTGTTAGCAAAGAAATCCTCCTGTCTCGCAATACTGTCCCCAGCTTTTGGAATGCGTCATTGGCCATCCCAATACGTCTACGGATCTCAGTGTTGCATTTACCGTCCTCTGTCAAAACACTTCCCAGATATTTAAACTTCCACACCTGCTTGATTTTAGTGTCCCCGACCTGCAAATCGCATTTTGGGGTTACCCTTTTACTGATGACCATCCATTCCGTCTTCTTGTAGTTTATCCTTAAGTCCCTTCTCGCTCTGATTCGTTACCTTCTGTAGGAGGTTTTGTCATTTCTTTTCTATGTCTGCTATCAGTACTGTGTCATCTGCGTAACTTATGTTGGTAAGATTGTGGCCACCAATGCTTAATCCCGGTAGGATCTCCAATTCTCTCAGAATTATCTCGCTGTATAGGTTGAATAGGTCCGGTGAGAAGATACATCCTTGCCTTACGCCCCTTTCTATATTTGTATATTCGCTGAGCTCGTTTTCTATGCGAATGCATGCTGTTTGCTGTCAGTATAGGTTCTTGATTTTTCTAATACTTTTTCCGAATATATCAACGTTGATGAGCAGTTCCAGTAGATCCTTGTGGCGTATATTCTCGAAGGCCTTGGCCTAGTCTATGAAACATAGGTACACGTCTTTCTGCATTTGTATATCTCTTTCTGATAACATTCTGAGCATGAATATCGCCTTCCTTGTTCCGGTGTCTTTGACGAACCCGCACTGTTCTTGTACTATCTCTGGCCTGATTCTGCTGCCCGCTCTATTCATCAGAATACCGATATATTCTGTTACATGGCTCATTTGGCTGATTGTTCGGTGGAGTTCATTTTCGTTTGCTCCTGGTTACTTCGACTGTGCTATAAAAATAGATCTGCTTAGGTCTTCCGGTATATCCCCACTGTTGTAGATTTCATTTATTATTTCTGAGATCTTGCCTATGCCAAAGTCATTTAAGGCAGTCAGCATTTCCGTTACGATTCCGTCTGACCCTGCCGCCTTGTTTCCGTTTAAATTGGCCAGTGCAACTTCTATCTCGGTTTTAAGAATTTCAAGTCCGTCGGTAGTTCTGTGGATTTGTGGTTGTTTTCTTTCATTGCTTAAGAGTTCTCCAATATATTCGTTCTAGCGTTGAAGTTTTTTTGTCCTTCTCTAATATGAGTATTCCACCCTTTGATTTTAAACAGCCTGTTTTCTGTCCTGTTAGTTGCCTTATTTGTTTGTGTATATCTCATTTGTTGGTTGCACTCAATTTTTTATTTAGCACCTTTTCTTTAGCTTGACTGCATTTGACCTTATTTCGTTGTGTAAGTTTCCGCATACCGTTCCCTATCTTGGCAGAGTTTTCTGTCTTCTTTCCATGATGTCGAGAATCTTATCAGCCATCCATTCGTTTTTTCTTCTTCGTACCTTCTTCTTTGGGATAATATTGTTTGCTAATTTCATCAATTCATCTCTTAGTGCGTCCCAATTTGATTTTCCATTGTTCCTCGTATCTTCTTTTCACATTGTCCATGTATTTTTCTTTCAGGTTCGGGTCGCTCAGGAGATTGTTGTATTGCAATTTGGGTGCTGCGTTAGGTTTCTTCAATTTTCGCAGTTTCAGTCTTAGTTTATATATAACAGGGCGACGATCGCTTCCGCATTCGGTACTTGCAGTCATGAATATTTTGTTGATAGTTATGTAGTCAATTTGATTTTTAGTTTCTTCTCCTGGGATCCTCTATGTCCATAATTGTCTCAGATATTTTTGGAACCTTCTGTTGGCTATTACCTGGTCATTCGCTATACAACAATCGATCCATTTTTCTCCGCGTTCGTCGCGGGTTCCTAGTCCGAATCTTCCTGCTATATCCCCTGCCCTTTCCCTGCCTACTTTGGCCTTTAGGTTTCTCATGATAATGATGGCTTCTTGTGATTTGCAAAGAGCCTTGGAAATGTTATCATGAAATAGAAAGATTCAGTTACCAGGCCTTAAAAATCACCTCTATGCAAAAATATTTTGTCTATGAATTGTCATGACCCCCTGGGAGATTTCATCTGCAACATTAATAATCAAAAAGAACATTAAATACATTAGATTTCATCACCTACCCTAATATACCGCCACAGAGCTCGGCTTTTATCTCTGCACGACGACACATGTTAATGTATTTATTTATTAACTAGTAATAGTGATAAGTTGTTAGGGGGAATTTTATATCAACAGGCTGGCGATAAAGGTCAACATTAGGATGTAAGAAATACTCGTGTAAAATTTATAATGTAAACGCCATTTTAAATCAAATAACTAAAACGCTTCCAATGGAAGCACTAAACAAAAAAACATACTTGTCAGATCTTTTTAGAGTTTTATAATATCTTTTGTTTGCTGACAAAAAATAAAGTGACACCCCCACCAGTCTTTACAAGTGGATGATAATTTTATACCTTGTTTCCTATTTAGGAGTAGCTTTTTGGTTCCTTCTAAAGTCTAATTTAACACTAAAATTGTTTTTCTATTATTGTGCTCACTAGGAGTAGATTGGTTCGTGTATAGTACTAATCACACTCCTTCCCGGTTGTTTGGACAGGAGTAGTAGTTTATCCCTTGTTTGCTGTTTAGGCTTGTGTTTCCGGTTCCTTTTAAAGTCTTTTCCTTCTCTTTCACTCTCAGTAGCCTCTTGCATCTTAGTGGCGTTATTGCCTTGGTTAGGCTGAACTGATTAAAAACATCCGTTGAGGTCTGATTACACACCAAGTGGCTATGAGGCTACCTTCTATGTTAATCATATAAAATAATTACCACTTTCGATGTTCTGCTGTGACACCGAGTACAATGCTGATTTCTCTCAGAATCAAGCCAGTATATATTGAGGTAATCACAGATCAACTCTTGTTAGATCAAATGTTCCTGATAAACATTTATTCCAACTAAGTTTCTTTAGCATTTTCCGTCTTGAATCGCATATCACATGCAAAACAATGACCTGAATATCCCTGATGTACTTTGAGAAGCGGTCCACCAGGCCCAAGGTCGACAAGGCAGTTGCACTCACCATACATCTTTATGGATGTGATACCTGGACGCCATATAGAAGGAATATCAAACAGTTACAGTACTTTCGCTTGCGAACCTTGTGCGGGATAGGATCAGAAACCTTGACGTCTTGGACTGCGGAATAACCAGCAACCTCAAAGCGATGATCCTGAAAGTCCAACTGAGAAGGATGAGTCATATTATCCTGATCAACAAGGACACTACGAAAATACGTTCATGCCCAGCTCGCTAAAGGAAACAGAAAGCCATTGAAACGTTTTAAAAAATGCATCAAGTTAATCTTCGCTCACACTGGAATAATCCCCAAGCAGACTGATGAGAACACACCTATTCGAAGTAAAGTCTGTTCATTCTCTTGTTTTCGCGGTAACTACAATCCAGACTTCTTAAAGTCTAGCGATAACTATCTTTCCTTCATCTTACCATGAAAATCACTCTTTAACCTTCCTTGTGAACCTGCAGCACCACACAGAAACCCACTACCTTAAGTGGATTTGGGGCTTTGTATTGGGTGAAAACTAATAAAAAAAAAGTAAAAATATGGTACAACAAAACATTGCTACCCTTAACTATGATTCTTCTCCTAAATGACGTGTCCCTCCAAGACTTTGGAGATCATGGCTCTCCACAATTTCCCGACCTTTGTAGCTCTTAATAAATTTATCCTTTTTCTTATTTATCCTAAACGGTGTTCTGGCATTCATTTCTGCAAGCTCATTCTTGTTCTTTTATGTGCCGTGTCCATTCAGAACTTTGTCGATCATGGCTCTCCACAATTTCCTGATCTTTGTAGTTCTTAATAAATTTTGTCTTTTCTGTATCTCTCCGAAACCTTGGTCCGCCATCCATTTACTCAAGCTCGCTACGTCGATTATGCGTTGTCCGTTCTGCCTACAATCTGTCCTGTGAGTATTAAATTTATCAAGCCCTCTTTTCTAATTATGTACCCTAGAAATTAAACCGTTTCTTCCTGCTATTAACTGCAACTGTCCTTTTTGTTTCCATTTTCTTTGTATCCTCAGCATCTTTCTGTAGAACCGCATTTCTGTCATCTCAATTTTTTTCTTAATCTCTGACGAGGTACGGTTCAGTACAAATTTATTTGTTCCTAACGAATTTTTCATGTTTCTTAATACTTTGCTTAACTTTTAGAATGCATTTTTAGCTATTCCAATGCGACTTCGGATTTCAGTGCCACACTTGCCGTCCTTTGCTAAATCACTTCCTCTATATTTAGAGTGTTGTGCTTATTTGATTTTGCTATTTCTAACATGTAATTTACATGCTGGAGTCGTTCATTTATTCTGTCTTCTTTCAATTGATGATTAGTCCTTTCTTCTTGCTTTCCTTCACTACCTTCTTGTAGTTTTGCGCTATCAATTTCTTAATCAGGCTTGGGAGCCAATATGACGACTTTTAAAAAATAGAACTATTTATCGGTCAGGACTAAACGCCAATTGATGCACACACCAAAAATTGTCCCTTACCGGTCATACCTTGATAACAACAAATTCTAATATTATGTTGATTTAATAAAGGGTTTATTTCATTGTTAAAATAACTACTTGAATATGTTTTAAATATAAAGTAATTTAATGGGTGAGAAATACAGAATATATACTTCATACAATCATCATCGAGTTCCATGATTTTGGAAAAAGAATCAAGCCTGATTTGTGAGAGAAACACGGGAACAAATTCATAATGTTGAGCGTTCTCGAACGTTCCTGAAGAGATGTCGGAGAACTGCTGGTCACAGCAATCGAATACTCCTCTTTCTAAACGAATCCTTCTTCAGACTGCCACGCCCTCACCGGTGACAGGACCCACAAATTGCTTCGACTGGAAGATTACTAGTCAATTAATTTTCGTTCTTCCAAGAATCATTTTCTATAGTCAACTCTCATGGTTTCTTTCGAAATGATTTTCTTCACGGTTCCTGCTTGAAATTCCTTTCGAGTCTCGCTTCCTTTTATCGGCTTTATTGCAATTAATATTAGCCAACGCTAGATCTATGTATCTTCTGCCGACCTGTTATAGGCGGAAAAGGTTAGCCTGCATCTTCACATTCCACTGGTAGTGTTTCATACGTTCTTTAATCATATGCACCCCAGCCATGCAAAGCAATAAAGCCACTAAGACGCAAGCGGTTACTAGGTATAAAAGAATAAGGTCGATAGCAACATTTTTATCTTGCGAATTGTTTCTTTGTCTTCGGACGGAACACGAACAATGAATGACATATGACCCGTCTCGTAGATGCCAAACCCCACGGAAGTTACACGTTGCACCAAAGAGTGGGATCGAATATTAACGCCAGCTCGACGGTGGTGTAAACTGTGTAGTTTTCGACTTCAGTCTACGTGCACGCATTTGGATTCCCCACTTAATCTGGACACATTAAATCCTTACTCTCCACTACCGTGGATAGTAGGGATTAAATGGCAATCGTCAAAATGAATTGAACAAAGCTTCGGTACAAGCTTAAATTGTCGTCTCTTTTTATTTCTTTTACGGTATTTATTCAAAGAGAGTGCAATCTTTTCATTTTACTTTTTATATTTTTTACTTTATACTTTTTTTTATTTGCTTCCAGTCATCTTTGACGCAAGCAATAATTGCTTAGTGTTGTTTGCAGTTCACTTAGTAAAAGCAGAAGGAATTTGTCATTTAACCAGACATTTCCAAAAACTCTATTTTATTCTTTAGATATCTGTCTGATTGTCTGACAAATGAGTTAAACAGAAAAAAAAATTAAGCACGTGGAACTAGACAAGTGCACAAATCTTCGAGCAAAATTCATTGCAATTATTTGGCACCCAGAAGCAGAGATTCTTGCAAGAAGCCAAAGATTTGTAGATACATTCTTAATAGATGTCTCAGCGTTTATCGATTTCGATGCGAAGATTCTTTAAATGTATGTAGGCCAAAAATAGAAAAAACATCCCCTGTTATTGAATAGCATCGTTGAAAATAAGTTTTATACGAAGGCAATGTTCGAAGAACAAAATGAAAACAAGGCGCGCAATTCAAGAGGGGGACTCTACACTGTTAACATTTATTGCTGGTGAATCATTTAAAATACGCAACTGCAGTGACAGACTTTGAACATGACATTCATGCACCATGCTGCTATAATGAATTTGAACAAAAAAACCAAGATCTTAGTCTAATTCCATTTTTAAACAAGAGGATCTTTCTGATTTTCGATTTACATATCATGGGCATGTGTTCAAGATCAAATGCAGATCAAATGCAGATCAAATATGGAACAGAATCCGACACGTTTATCAATCTAACATATTTCACTTTTGTTAAAGCTTCATCAGAGATTGAGAGAAGACAAAGAAAGAGAACTTTAGTATTTTTAATTGTGTTTGGGTCGATTCACATTGGTCAGTCATATATCATGTGCATTAAAATCGCAATATGCATGTAAAATTGTAAAACTTCTAGTATGTCTTATCGGGCATCGGATGGTAATGCATATTCGCAATTGAGTATGTGTGTCTATGAATATACATATATATGTTTATGATAATATATATATATATATATATATATATATATATATGTATGTATATGTATATATGCATGAGAAAATTTGGAAATCCGGTTTTTAACCTCGCCAAATTAGATTAGGCAATATTAAATATAGTAACAGCACTGCCATCTCAAAATGTTTCTAGAAACTCACGGGTCATAATTAGAGCAAATGCGAGAGGGGATGGCAGTGAGCCACTTAGCTGACTAGTGTGAATGCATGGCGAAACTTGGGTGGGGCTTAACAAAGGGAGAAAAACTACTGAGAAACACAAGAGATAGGAAGTTGGGAAGATCCATGACCATCATTGTCCTGAAGAGACGCTGCACAGAGAAGACGAAGCCACGAAGTCTATATCGTATCAGCACCCTAGTGCGCACATTACACTGAAATTCAGTAAGAAGTCATCCATATGGGCATCTTGTGACTACTAAGTAATGATTACTAAATTTAATTTGTGTGACGACGCGCTCCGCATGTTAGTCACTGCACAACTGTCATGACATCTAAGGTCGCCTATGTCTGCATATACACCCGATTCGGTATGTTTACAAGTTTGTCTCCTTAGCCGTGATCGAATTCAACAAAGAATAAAGACAAATGCTTTTCAAGAAACTGATTGGGAAATAGCAAACAATACGATTTCTCAGTTAATCAGCAATGTCTTCCTTCGGCTTCGAGAAACTGTACAGCTATCTTATTAACATCCGGCCACGGCAAAATGACCCTCTTACATTCACTGCCCGTGGTCTCGGAGGCGACTGACACACTGATTGCTGGTCCATTTCTGCTCACTGCCGGTCCGTTCCTCACTAACTGCCCTGACTGACTGCTCCTCTGCCCCTTTCTGCTTATATGGATACCGGCTGGGGTCCAATCAGCCCTATCGATCCACTTGTGTTCCGGAAAAGGTGACCACCAAAAAGCCGGATGGGTGGTGAATTTTTCAAAGGACACTATTTTTATGATTATCTATAATTACTAGACAGAATTTTACGTTTTCAAATTCGAAGCCGGACTGAGTTCCTGAAATATCTGGTCATTAGACTGAGTTAAGAGATGGACTGGAGATGAAATTCTCAAGAAACTCTGGTAATTAAATCGAGTAGAAAGGAAAAGTATTCTATTTATCTCCTAAAAATGTGTGAGAAATGGTATTGTTATATTTATTTCGCATGGTGCTCACTGAGTATAATTTGTTTCTAGTTTTTGCAGTATTCTTCGAAATGAATGACACTTGTTAAAGTTTTTTATTTTTATTTTTGTATTCTTTTTACCAGAAAAAAAAGTTGTCGTTTAACCAGACAGTCTCCAAAACTCTCTTTTTATTTTAATCTGTCTCATTCTTTAACAAGTAACCTAAAAGGAAAAACCTTTTTTCCCAGTAGAGACAGATTCGTATATATATATATATATATATATATATATATATATATATATATATATACCATATGGATATCACACTGTTTATCGATTTCAGAGACAACACGAAAAACATGGTACGAATTTCAATAAGGTAAACGTTAGATGACATAATGTTTGTGTTTTGTTTTTTTTTTTTAATTTACAAATATCGTGACTGAGTGTAAAATGGACTATGAGCTTCCATAGTGAATTTTAGGTGAACATCAAGGTCTTTGCCTTGAAGCAATATTTAAAAACGAGCATCATTTACATACCGCGTCTATGTTGGATGTATGGATGCACGACTACGTCATTAGAGAAAACTAAACTATAAAAAAAACCTCCTGATTTGGTGACAAAGTCAGATTTTCGAAAAATATCACGATTTTAATTTCCTTATTACACTGTTGTCATGTACAAAAACTATTCTGCAACGCGTTGCACATCCTTTTGTTTTTAATCATTTCACCCCAAGCAAGGCAATGAAACCACTAAGACGCAAGGGGTTACTGAGTGTGAGAATATGAGAAAAGTTTATTAAATCGTGAGAACAATAAAAGAACAGGAATTAAGAATATCGAAAATAATGACTGATACTGCATTTAAATATTTGAAAATGAAATTTGATTGGAAGTCTATATTTATTTTGTAAAAATTCAAAGTTGACACAAGGCCAAGGTGAGGGATTGGGAAAAGCTGTTTTTTCTGTCTTATAATAAAACTTAGCTAGCGACATTCACCGACCTAAACATACCGCAATATTCGTTACACTAAAACAACGCATTTTTTCTTACTGTTTTTACTACGTCCACCATAATGCCTCAGAATCACTATGAAGCCCTACTAAGTCCGCGTATGTACAATAATTTATATTTTCGGGGAGGGGAATAAAATAAAAACATAAAAATTTAAACCCAATGTGTATTTACATTAAAATCTCTACGGAAAGAAAGAAGCCGGAAGAATTTGCAAAAGTGAGAATTGCAAGAGAAGAAACTGTTAGCATAGAACTTACGGTTGCATCTAGTCATTTCAACTGTAAAATGGTGAGACCTATCTGCCAATTTAGCACTGCATTTAAATTCGTAGAGTTTGGTTTGTTTATTTTGTTTTACGGTATATCATTCTCAATGTGTTATTTAATGCGGACAAGTTTTTTTACGACAGTTTCGTATTAATAGCATATGTACTCTTAGTAAGAAATCTGATTGGTTTGGTTGATTTTGTTTTACGGCATATCAAAACATTAATGGGTTATTTAATGCCGATAGGAAATTTAGGATAGGTTCGTGTGAGTAGAATATGTATTCTTAGTAAGAAATCTGTTTGATTTCGTTGATTTTGTTTTACGGCATATCAAAACCTCAATGGGTTATTTAATGCCGGCAAGATAATTAGGATAGGTTCGTATGAATAGAATATGTATTCTTATTCTTAGAAATAAATCAGTTTGTAGATCAGATTTCATTAACGTATTTTTTTTTGTCGAGAGTCAGATGAATTACCGGTAATATCTTTTCCAAAGAATTTTTTTTTTCAAGAATGGATTGCTGGTAATGATTTCTCAAATATTTATTGCTGTTATTTTTTTCAGAAATGTATTGCTGTCATTTTTACTATAAAAAACAAATAAAAAAACTATTTTTAAGTTTCACAAGGCTTTGGTTCCAGTTTGGTGGTTAACGATTTGCCCATAGCTTGTTCCCTAACAGGTGCTACTACCCCCTTTCAAAGTGAACCTGGGGAAAACAGTAATTAAGAAGTAGTTCCGCGCCTCTCAAACCTTGCTAATCATAGACCGTAGTTTATCGTCATACCCAGGACGCCTAATTGAGGGGTCGTACCCCTCTAAATAGGTGTCGTCGGCGTATTATGAAGTCCCAGGCGACAAGGCATAAATTCGAGGTACCAAAGAGGAAAGCTAATCAGAAGAATTATCATGAAAGTATTTATTGAATGGGCACAAATTCTTAACCAAAATCCTCGCTATGCGTTTAGGTTGCATTTTTACTCATTTCTTTTAAAGAAAACATTTCATATCTGCCTAAAAACCGTACCCCAATCTATGCAGTAGATACAACAGTTTATAGCTGCACATATCCAAATTTGTAAGACCAGAACTTAACACTTTCTCTTCTGTAACCTAGCCTAGGTGGATCAACGGGAAGGACTGGCTTGTGAAATTTAATTCAGACAAAAACACACGAGCAAAATCCGAGCAAACACCGAACATTCACCTAAGATGTATGGTCTTTCTCTAAAGGAGCCATCTTACAATAAACGTCTATTAGGTCTCGAAATCTCTACAGACCTCTACCAGAATGCAGATAAAGCGTGCGATTGGTAAATTGTCGCATTATATATATTTTTAATTTGGTGGTTTGTTTTTGATTTTGTCAACTGCACTGTATATTAAGGTCAATTGGGCGCCGTCTTTCAAAAAACGAACACCATGACGCAATTCACTCCGGCAGAAATTTCAAAACGGCATGCTGTACTGCTTGACGTTCGAGCTCCAATACTACTATTTCAGAGAGTTTGGGTTTTCAATCTGAGGACAGTGCAAAGGATTCGGAAAGACTTGGCTGAGTTTAATGGCAATTACGATGGTATGGCAGCTCGGAAAACTCACTCTGATTGTTCTGATGAGAAAAAAGTCCTTAATGTGAGACCTAGACTCAACACAACGTCCTACATCAAGTCCCTTGAGGAGATAGTGCTACCCTGGGTCAAGAGGGTGGCTGCTGGACGACCCTGTGTCTGATTACAGGACACTGCACCATGCCACAGAAGCAGAAGAACCCACTCATGGCTATCAGTCAATTTCTGCGATAACATTACCCTTTACATCTGTCCACCTAACTGCCAAGGCAGCAATCCGCTTGATTAATATGCGTGGAGTGCACTTGAGAGAGAGAGAGAGAGAACAACAAAACTCCTTGTAACACCAAAGATGAACTGAAGGCAAGCCAAGGATTATGGCAGCATTCAAAAATTCGTCTAGAAGATTAGCAGGGGATTCCGAAGGAGGCTTTGGTTGAAGGCAATGGTGATTTTATTGAATACATTTACAGTTTAGAATTTCAAGATAGCTTTGTGTAATTTTGGTAAATATATCTGCTAAAATGAGATGTCAGTGTTATTTTCATTTTTACGTCGTTTAGACGCCAATTTATCCACCGCACCCTGTAGAATCGGAGCACCAGATCAAATAATGCAACAATCTTCAATTCAGTTGTTAATGCTAGATTTATAAATGTGAAAGATTGAAATTGTCTGGAATGACACAGTGGACCAACTTTCCTATCAGGAAACCTATCAATGGATGCTACATAATTGCTTCACTTCGTTTAATTGGAAAAAGTCAGAGCAAAGACGCGCAATGAATTGATTTCGCTTGGGTTAGCATCAGCAATACTGATAGAAGGCGAAAAGTTTTTTTTGTGGTGATTAAAATATAGCAGTTTTATTTTGGAGGCTTTAATTTACAAGTCATTCCTTGCCCCAGTTAACAACTGACTGAAATTCATTTTCGAGAGCAAGTGCCAGGGTTAACTTGTCGGACGTATCGGGCTTCCTTGTAGTGTTTATATTTCCGTAGTTTCAAGATTTTTTAACATAAATTTGAGGTACGCACTTTAGAAAAGATTTTGCTTTTCGTTACCACTACTAAAAACTAAACAGAGATACAATTAGGAGATTTTATTTGCTCTCCTCAAAAAGATATATATGAAAAACATAGGCGGGATTCCTATTCTTCTCCTAAAGTCAATTCGAATACTTAACTCTTTTTAAACTGTCAGTATAACAAGGAAAGCAGAGTATTGTAGCTAGTTCTTCTTATGTGTGACGTGTCGCTTTAGGACGTGAACGATTAATCCTCTCCACCACTCCCTATCATTTATAAATCTTAGCAACCTTTGTCTTTTTTATTATCCCTTCTACTCCGAATTTTGCAATGCATTCATATCGTCGATCTGAGGGTCATGTAATATACATACCGGCTCAAAAAATGGGAGATCCAAGTTCGAATTCTAGTCGGGTCTGTCTCATTCACATACACAGGAGTACCCTTGGGAAAAGTATGAATCTATTTTCCCGTTTGCTATGGTTTAAATGGGACCTGTATCTGGAAAAATCATTGTTAGTCTGAAAAACAGTGAATGCAATATTCACTCTTAAAAAACAAAAGAGTTGTTCTTACAATGAGTATCTTTTGATTTCAAATAAACCACAAAGTGATGTTAAGCCGTAAAATGCAACCTCGGTTCTCGAACGTCTCGCATGTCGAACAAATCGGTTTTCGAACAGAAAATTCGAGATGAAAATACCTCGGTTATCGAACAAAATTTCGGTTATCGATCAACATTGCCGAACTGAGTTAACCCGAACGGAATAATTTCTGAATCGACCGCCGTGTTCGTGTGTTGTGCTTTTTTCCCCAATTTTATTGTACTATGACTTTTTTTTTCTCTACATTAATTCCTATTGGAAAAATTCGGGTTACGAACGGCTTTCAGAAACGAATTAAATTCGTTAACTGAGGTTCCACTGTAATTCAATTATATCAGCTCGTCAGGTAGGTGAAAAGCTAGCCTCCGTGACTTTAACGAGGATTACATTTAATGGATTCGTCAACTAAGAGTTTGGCGATTATGGTTCTCCACAACTTCCTGAAATTTGGTGTACATTTTATCTCTTTGTCAGCTCCCACAAACAATGCATTCATTAAAACTCGCCAGATAGATTATGTGCTGCTTTCCCGTATTCGTTCAATATGTCTTATGAGTATCAAAATTTCCAACCCCTTTTTCCTTATTATGTGTCCTAGAAATTTTGACTGGTTCTTCATGATGTTAAGTAAAAGTGCCCTTATTGTTGACAGTGTCACAATCTAGCTTTTGTGTTTGGTATGTCCTGTAAGTGATATGTTTTACAAGGCCTCCTTTCTCATTATATCTATCAGAATTTTCAGTTCTTTTTATTATTGTTTTTTTTTCTTCCATTTTTTTTCTTTTGCTGCTTACCCTCTCCGTCATATAATTGGGTAATTTTTTTTCTCCATTGATCATAAAAAGAAAACATACACTGACATACAATTAAAGGAATTACTAGGCTATGAAACAGCGTAAGAATGTGGCACTCCTGCTGGTTTTTAAAATATAATATATCTTCCTTTGTAATTCACCAGGAGCGGCATATTTCTGTTTAAACGAAGAAAAGAAAAACATCATCTTTGCCTCAGAAAGTGTCTTAATACGAATGGTGAGATTAACAGTTTCCATACTGAAAACATTAGGCATTCATTGACCTAAAAGCTAGCATTACTGTCGGTTGAAATTCATAAAATCTATTTTTAAAATCAGCTTTTTTTTCTGGAAACTCTTATCAATATTTCTAATACTGTTGGTAGTTGTCTTACAAACCTTTTCGATTAAGGTAGTTAGGAAGGACAATAGGTTGATGTCATCTTTATTTCTTCAATCTTGTTACATATGCTATCCATTTATGTTGTTGCTACTGTTGGAAGTCTTTAATAGCGGACAGTATTTGAGTAAACAGCAAGCGTAAGACGACAGAATATATGGTTGTCAGCAACGAACAACCCAACATGCGAATTAAAAAGTACACATACCGAAATCAAGCAGTAACAGGAATTTAAATATTTAAGATCTGCTTTAACAGAGGACGCCAACTATGACACTGAAATATGAAGTCGCATTAAGATAGGGAAATACCTTCCAAAAGCTAAGCAAAGTATGAAAGAACAGGAAAATGCTATTAGAAACAAGGAAAAGAGCACTGAACTGTTATGTAATAGGAATCTTCCCTTATGCCAGTAAATACTAGACAGTTTCCTCAGAGGTGAATAAGATTTGATTTGGTTTGTTTTGTTTTACGGTATATCAATCACAGTGGCTTATTTAATGCCGACAATACTTTTTTTGCTGGTAATATTTTTTTTCACAAATGTATTGCATGTAATATTTCTTGTTCTCCAAAATGTATTGCTGGCAATAATTTTTTCCTTCAAAAATGTATTCCTAGTATATTTTCCAAAACTCTTTGCTGGTAATCATTTTTCCAAAAATGCATTGCTGGTACTAAAACCCATTTTTACACTTTCATAATTTCATGACCCGAATTTGGGGTGGGGGTAACTATTTGCCCATAGCTGGCATCCCAAACAGGATCTACCACCCCGGGTCAGGGTAGACCTGCGAACACCAGCAATTAAGAGGTGGTTCCACGCACCTCAAAACCTCCTGATCGCAGGCCTTGCTGCCAGATGTAGTTTATTTATTTATAGTTTTATACCAGGATGCGGATGTAGCTTATCGTCATACCCCGGACGGTGGAGGGGAGATGGGGATAGAAATGTGGTTCTACAGAATACCATGAACTGAATAAGTTATTTTTATCATGTCACCACATGCAAGGCGTTAAAGCCATTAAGATATTCCGAGCCATTATTGATCACAACGGGTTACGGTACCTAGTATCCTCAAGCAGTCACCCATGTAGATTCTGATCAGACTTGATTTTGCTTAACTTCGGTGATTGTAGCGGGAAAACAGATATTAAAGAAAATGAATTTGTAGACAGGCATATTCGCCTCAGCACTGAAAGCATATAGATTAAAAAACAAAACATTTTCTAATGACGCCAATTCGAAAATATTGGAGACGAGAAAAGGACACTACTCCACTATCTTTCCCAAGAAATGACAGCAATTCTCGGATAATAAATAATAGGATACATCCTGAAAGGATATTTTTAAAAAATCTTCTAATCACATAGAATCGGAAACATTAATATTTAGGTCCACCTGTCGGCCGGTTCAAACCCTTCCCTATTTTTTTAAAACCGCAGTAAAGCTTTTGTTTCTATTTAGAATTGAATTGCAGGTTGCTTCTAAAGACTTTTCCTCCTCTTTCACTTCCTGTGATCTCACCGCGTCATATCGCTTTCTTTGCTGTGGGTAACTCTCTACCTAGAGTGGCTATAGGGTCTTGGACAGTGAGAACATCATTGTAAAATAAAGATACAGACGGAGGAAGGCAATCAAGGTTTCTTTCCTTCCCCCAAGCATCACCCTGCATTTTGCCCATAACCAGGAGAAGGTATGAATTCCTGTTTTTCTCCAAGAGACCAGAAACTGCCTTAGCAACTATCGGAAATCGGTTAGCCATATCCTTTCCTTTTATCGGCTCGGTCACTCGTGCCTTCAAATATTATAGGCAGATTGTTTTTAATCAATGTCAGCTGAGGTCATTTGATGTCACATTTGATCCTGTGTGATTGATTTTGTAAATGTCAAACAGAAAAGCATCTTGCATTTCAAGGAAGAGGAAATTTAAATGTTTGTATTACGCTTTTGGTTCTCGTTAGTCGACATTTCTTGATGTTGGTTTTGCTATTGACTTATTTTGTGGGTTAGGCGGGGCCCTTTCACTTTCAAAGTCATGGTGATATCTTGAAATTTACCAAATCTAAAACAAATTGCTATTTAATAAACATATTTTATTCAGTAATGAGCTCTTCAATTATAGTTTTCCTAGAATAGAATAAGATAGATAGATAGATAGATACTTACATGTACATAGATACATATATATCTCTCTATATATATAAAGAACAAATAAATAAAAAACAGAATGAGAGAGATAGATAGGTACATACATACATCAATACATCCATACATACATACATATATGTACATAGATACATAGATGCATGTGAAAAGATATATATATATATATATATATATATATATATATATATATATATATATATATATATATATGGATAGATAAATATAATAGAAGAATGAGATAGATAAAGAACAGAAATAGATAGATAGATAGACAAAGAACTGAATGAGATAGAGATATAAAGAAGAGAATGAGATAGATAGATAGATATATAGATAGATACAAAAATACATCCGTCCATATACATAGATACATATGTGCAATTTGAGAGCGATAGAGAGATAGATAGATACATAGTTCAGACAGACATATTTCTTAACAGTTTTTCTTGATAGCAGACAGCCGTGATTTGTTTTTTTTTGTTTTTTAATAGAATCGTGCCAAAAGAATCATTTATTCATTTGACTGCAATTAAACTCTTTTTTCTTTTTCGTTTTTCTATAATCGAAACAAAAAATATAAACACACAATTTTATTTTTAAAAAGTGGCCGAGATTCTGAGGCTTCTTGTATGGCAGTCGTTGATCCGATTAACATGCGACTTGCATGAGGAAGAATAAAAAGTGGCAGGTTATTTCAAAGCAAGGCAAACCAACAGCAGATAGATTTATCTCTAGTCACTTTCACAAATGTAAACGTCGATCCATATAAAGAAAAAAACACACATTTCATATATATATATATATATATATATATATATATATATATATATATATATATATATATATATATATATGTATAATTATAATTTAAAGGAAAACAGACCAATTTAAGGCTCCATTGTAATAATTTATTTCACCAGAGAATTTTTCTTTTTCTCTGGGTCTTCAGACTTCACTTTCATACGGATTACCAAGATTTTCGTTACTTAACTATATATATATATATATATATATATATATATATATATATATATATATATATATATATATATGTATATATATAATAAAAAGGCTTAAACACTAATATTCCAAGATCCTATTCATCAGACCTACAAATTCAAAATTTTCTTTGAATTTGTAGGTCTGATGAATTGGATCGTAATTACGATTACAATTTAATAAATTATAACCATGGAATATTAGTGTTTAAGCCTTTTTATTATATCCTTACTCTCTCCTGGACATTGAGTTCTACCTGGATTCTATCCTCTTGGAATTTTTTATATATGTATGTGTATGTATGTATGCGTATATATTTATATAATTCATATATATATATATATATATATATATATATATATATATATATATATATATGTGTGTGTGTGTGTGTGTGTGTGTGTGTGTGTGTGTATTAACCACTAATATTATCTATCTATCTATCTATCTATCTATCTATATATATATATATATATATATATATATATATTTGTGAGAGAGTGTTTAAAATATCGTACAATATTTCTTTAAGTGTCTGCTTAAGCAGCAAAGAAGTCCCTCTAATAATGTTTTGCTTTTTGTTACGGCATTGCGAATTAACTTTTTGAGTCAAAAATCAATAAATCGTGAATCATCAATGCCTTTCCGTTTGCCTGTTCTTGTTGGCTATTGTATCAATTGCATCTACGCCGTGTTTTCTGAATAGGAACCAATGCTTCAGTGAAACTGAAATTAAAAACAAAATTCAAAACAACAACTTTCATTCCAAACTCATCATCATTATATATTCTTATTATCTCACAAAAGCAAAGTGTATAGGACTATATTTGTCTTCTCGAGAGCAGACGTTTTTTAGGCTGCATTTGCTTGACTTACATCCGTCTCTTCTTTACCTGTAATTAGGATTCCTGTTTTTTTTTATCATTCCAGCCCAAGCAATAATCGGTAAATTATGACTGTCGGTTCGTGTCTGAGGTACTACCTAGAACCACACTTGCTTTACATAGACATGTACATTTTTGTAATCACGATGGTCCCAGGGTTGAAAATCTACCCTTCCTTTAGTTTTTTGAACATACAGTATTAAGATTTGTGTCCGGTTGAGGAAGGAAGAGTTAAACATTCAAATTTTGAAATAACCGATAAAAAATATTTTTTTTAAGTTTTTTGATATGTATTGATTTCAAGGTAACACGAAAACTTTGTGAATATAATTTCTTTGTATTAAATTCAGTTTAAAATATCACCAAAACTTTGTGAATTAAGGAAATCAATTTTGTTTCTTCCAAATGCCAAGGAAAAGTTAAAATGAGATGTGTTCGTAACGCGAGATTTTGAAGTCCTGCAGAGTCTGTGATTTGAAGAAAACTCACCTGAAGTTTCACGTAGTTTGTCATTTGTAGAACTCGATTTTCGGTCTAAATTGGAGTTTCGGTTCAAATCTGTCTTTTACCTGGAAATGAACATATAGCCCGAGTCAAAGTGAGGTTTTGAGGTTTCATGGTGTGAATTGAAGAATTCAAAGTTATTCCTTCAAAATTATCATTGCTCTTTTCTTTACTGGAACAAAGGTTCGTTTATTCTTAGTCCTCTACAGAAGCAAGCTGTTAAGTTCACATGGAGTGCATTAATAGATTCTGTTTATTTATGAGCTCAGCAAAACCATGTTCCGCGATCTATTTACGCAAGCTCTCTAAGTAGGTCAGGCAGTTTTTTCCCTTGACCCTCTTGCCTTCTATATGTCCTGTGAGTATCAGATTTTTCAAGCTTCACTTCCCGTTGACACTATCTTTCTTCCCGTAGGTCACTTGTTATCAGCATATTTCCGAGACTCTAGCATTACCTACATGTCCAACCCGTCTTTTCTCGTTATCTGCCATAGAAATTTCGACACTTCATGATGAAGTGAAAGTGTACATTTTATTGCCATTATCACTTTTTGCCTTTTGCGTTCGGTATGCCCTGTGATTGTTATGTTTTCCAGGTCTCCTTTCCCATTTTGTGTATCAAAATCTTTTTCTTGTGTTATTGTTTTTTCTTCCATTTTTTTGCTGCTTACGTCATATAATTTGGAATGACAGAAATTAATTTTTTTTAAAAAGCATTCCACCCCCAGCAAGGCGGGAAGCCACTAGCAGGCAAGGGGTTACAGAGGGTTGGAGCGAGAACAAATATTTTTGAATATTTTTTCGGTCAGCATATCTTGAAATACATTTTTAAAACTCAAAATCTTACATCACCCAGAAAAATTTCCACTTGCCCATCATTTTCTGTTCAGGTGCTTATCGCCCACCCAACAGTTGAAATCGCCCGCCGGTGGCCGATATCGCCCAGATTGAGAAACCCTGGGTTAAGCTAATATTTTATATGACTGCTTCTTATTTATATGTTGAACTTTTTTAAGCATTCAACCCCAAGCAAGGCGGGAAGCCACTAGCACGTAAGGGGTTACAGAGGGTTGCAGCGAGAACAAAGAGGAGTGATAGAGGAAAGGATGAAGAGGAGGATAGGGGATAGATCAGGTCATCTGGAGACGTCGATTGACATTACATTTTAATAGTTGGAGTTCCACATGCGAGAAGTGCGAGACATGAATCTATTTGAGTTGAAGAGATGGTTACATTTAACAGTTTCGACAGTGAAAGGGTGAGAGCGAGATAACAGGCAAGTTGAACGCTTAAATTCATGATGTCTGGGCACCAGCGACAGCAGCTCATCGGAGCAGTTACCGTGAAAGTATTTGTAAAAATGAGAGGAACGCGACGGCACGTCTGTAAGAGAGCGACTGTTGACGAAATGCCAGATCAGGGCCAATTATATTGCATATCCGTCTTTGGATTTTATCAAGGACCTTGAGACAAATAGAAGGGGTTCCAGACTATATATGGCAGCAATACTCCATGCAAGGGCGAATGGTTGATTTGTAGATTTGAAGGATTGACTCAGGCAAGAAATATTTCCTGGCGCGGCACAGGGAGCCAACTTTCCTTGCAGTAGACGAAGCAATTGACTGTATGTATTCGTTCTATCTCAGGTCAGCGGGTAATGTGAGACCGAGCAGACGCAAAGAGGTGCTCTCGTGGAGTTGAGCCTCAGACATTCTAATGGGAGCCAGGGATGGTTCTCTCTGGGGAGTAATAGAGAGCAGTTTTTGAGGCATTAAGGTTAACCAGACAATTCCTGCCCCAGTCCACAATCGATTGGAGCTACTTTAGAAACGGCCAGGTTAGTTTTGTCGGCGACACTAGATTTGTTTTTGAGGCAGGAGTAAATAGTAGTGTCGTCCGCATAGATGCCTACTTGGGAACCTATGACATCAGGGCTCCATTTTTGTGTAATATCATATCCTCGCTAGTCTATTATCTACTGTCTGCCGCATGAAATAATGTCCAGTGTTTCACGTGTTGTCGTTCAGACTTCGATTTCCTGTCTCATATATTCAGAATGCTTCCTGCTTCACGTCCCCTTGACACTATCTTTCTTCTCGTAGGTCACTTGTTATCAGCATATTTCCAACACTGTAATAGAAGTGTCGGTAACGTAAATGTTATCGGTAAGGAAAATAGATTTGTCAACTAGGACGTTGGCGATCATGGCTCTCCACAACTTCCGGAAATTTGGAGGATATTTTATCTTTTTGTCATCTTTCACAAACCCTGCTCTGCGATGCATACACCAAATCTCGCCAGGTAGGTTATGCATTGCTTTCTCTGTCTCACATGCGGTCAATATAGCTTATGAGTATCAAATTCGCGAAGCCCTCTTTTTCTTATTAGGTGGCCAAGAAATTACAACTGCCTCTTTATGATGTTAATTAAACATGTTTTTTTTTGCTGCCATTGTCGCTAGAACATCGATTTTGCTCACCTGTTCGATCTATCGTATTCTCTGCATCCTTCTGTCGAGCCACATTTCTGATGCTTCAATTCTCTTCCTCATCTGTGCTGAGATTGTCCAGCATTCTCTGCCATATAGGAGCCTGATATTACATAAACGTTCTGTATTCTTTTCTTTGTTTCTGTTGCTTCAAGTCACTTCCTCAACCGTCATGAGATTACCCAGCAGTCTCTGCCATATAGGAGCCTGATATTACATAAACGTTCTGTATTCTTTTCTTTGTTTCTGTTGCTTCAAGTATCTTCTTCATCTGGGAGGAGATTACCCAGCATTCTCTGCCGTATAGGAACCTTATATTACATAACGGTTCAGTGCTTCTTTCTTTGTTTCTGTTGCTTCAAGTCTCTTCTTCATATGTGATGAAATTGTCCAGCATTCTTTGCCATATAGGAGCATGATATTACATAACGGTTCAGTACTCTTCGCTGAGCTTTTAGAAGGCATATTTCTCTAGCCTAATACGCCTTCGGATTACGAAAGTCATTTACCGAATTCTCGCCCACATATGATCCGGTATTCCTGCTGTATATTTAGAAATTCTTGATAAAAATCCAAAGAAGAAACAGCAATATCATTGAACCTGACCTGGCATCTCGTCTTCAGTCACTTTTCCACCATGGTAATGAATCTTATGATCGATTTAATCTCGATACATCTCTTAAGCTTAGAGAGTAATTATACATTCTTATTGATCAAAGTAGAGTCCAATACTGTTATAAAACCTTTCAGAATTCCAGTAAGATATCATTAATCATTTCTAAGATACAACGGTTCAGATTTTAATCTAACAATTGGATAATGTTGTAGTTACAGATAAAAAGAATTGTTGTTACAAATAAAAAATAAAAGATAGTAAAATGCAATTGCGGTTTAAAAACAGTAAAAAATCGACCTTGCTAACCGAAACTCTCCTCTGTAGCTCACTCGGTAAAGCAGGCCAGGTTATATGACAGTTTCCCTATATATATATATATATATATATATATATATATATATATATATATATATATATATATAGCATGATGAGAGGCTACGTATACTTTCGTGATGTGTATATAATATCTGGATAAAATAAATGAATCAAAATTGGGTGTTTTTTTTTTATGAAAGTATTTATTTCTGTGTTTTTGTATATATTTAATATTTCAGACCACCTCGGTCCTTCCTCAGAAATCAAATGAGATACTGTGTTTGTGTGTTTGTTTGTTTACAGCGTTTGTCGTGAGGCGTGGATGTCACGTGATGTCGAATGCGACTGTGTTTGAATTTTTGGCGGAAGACTGATGATAGTGTCTCAAATGTTGTTTAAAAAGGTTTTTTGACCATAACTCAAGAAATATTTTTAACTGTTGAAATATTTTTAACTGTTGAAATATTTATGTAGATTTAAAATATCCACGTGTTTGTTTAACCCTATGTATGTTGTACTCAAATTACTGTGTTTGTGTGTTTGTTTTGAGACTCGGACGTCGCGTGATATGGAATGCGATTGTGTTTGAATCTTTAACGGGCAACTGAGGATAATGTTTTGGTTGTAGTTTAAAAAGGTTTTTTTTACCATATCTAAAGAAATTTTTTGAAGAAATTTTTTAACTATTGAAATATTTTTACAGATTTAGAAAACCCAAGTCTTTGTTTAACCCTAGTTTATATGTGTTTAATTTTAAAATCCAGTATTTCTTTTTTTTCTTCGTATGTATGTTGTGCTAAAATCTGAGTCTATCAATATACATTTGCAATTATCTGTCGAGTGTCGTGGTCGATTATAGTGTTCCGCTACTGGGGAATATGGATTATTTTGTCGTATGTCTTGTTTATGGTTGTTGAAACGAAGCCTAAAGTTAGTTCCAGATTCGCCAATATATCCACTATTAGGACATATTGTGCAGAATAGGTAGTAAATTATATTATTGCTATCACAAGTGAGGCGGGGTGGATGTATTGTGATTTTGGAGTTGGGTGCGAGAAATTCACTGTCTGTTATTATGTGTTTGCAAATTAGACAACGAGTTTTGTTACATTTATAATTTCTTGTTTGGTGGTCTGAAATATTAAATATATACAAAAACACAGAAATAAATACTTTCATAAAAAAAACACCCAATTTTGATTCATTTATTTTATCCAGATATTATATATATATATATATATATATATATATATATATATATATATATATATATATATATATATATATCCGATGCGATGAGAACGAAAGTAATATATAAATTCCAACGTTCGCAGCGTTAATTCAAAAAAGAGCTCGATAGTAGAGCGATAATTATTTATTTATTATAATTTTATCATATAGACAAAACCATTTTACTCACTACAAAGATGCAACTTGGTTTCAGTGCATTTCAACTGCACATCGACGGGTGAGGGTCGAAAATAGTTATGAACAATCCTGTTTGTAAGCAAACCCGGATGTAAAACGTCACTTCCTTTTTTCCATTTGTTTGACTATATATATATATATATATATATATATATATATATATATATATATATATATATATATATATATATTATTCCAGGATCATTTCCCAACTTATTCAAGATGATCTTCAATCTCTTTAACCTTCTAAATTTCTGTGTTGGAGAAACAAGTTGCTTCACACGTTTGATGTGAATTTCATTTTCAAGTTTTTGTTCGTTGCTCTTTGGACTGTCATGGCTGAAACTCCTCTCTCACGTGCCAAACGTCTTATGAATTGAATTGGATATTTTCTAATTTTTAACGCTAAGTTTTAATGATGACTCCCTCGTCCTGTTGTGACCTTCTGATCCAGTTTTCCACTATATAGGTTCCTCTTTTTTAAACTTATTCACCGTTCACTTGATGGTTCTTGAATGGACTTTGAAGATGGAAGCCGGAGTATGAATGTTGGTACCATTACTGAAGGCCTGAACGATCTTTTTTCTCTGACCATTGCTCAATTGTGAAGACATAGTGGGTCTGACACAAAACAATTCAAATCTGCTTTCTTTTTAGCTGAATAACTGAAAGGGTTTTTCACTCATTCTTACGACAAATGATATCAAAATGGCTAAACATCTATAAACCGAGAAAAAGAGACTCAATTAGTCTAGTGTTATTTTTTTTTAGGTATTAAATATTTCGTGGGATGGATAATTATGTTGTTACTCGATTTGGACAATTTTGCTGTTACACCCAAGTATACATATGTTACGTATGTAGATGCGACCTCTCTTTTCAGATAGCTGACAAATGGCAAATAGCGGGATGAATAGATGTCACATCTTGCTTTGTCGCTTGGATGCTGCATTAGAAAAAACGTTAAACCAGTCAATAAAGAACACGTCGATATGGGAGGTTATTACCCCGAACAGAAAATCGAAGGGTTGAGAAGGATTTCGTTTATGCCAATAAATCTGAAAGGCTATACATCTCCCTCTGCAACCAAAAAAGATGGAAATTCTCTTGTTCAACCATCTTTGAGAAACTGATTCTTCTTGCCAGCTCTGCTTGATGCCATACTGTTTTCTTTATAAAACTGTATTTTCGTCAGTTCTGGAGTCTATTAGATTGGCTAGTTAATCCCTGTTGCAGACACTCGCTCAGACACAATGTTTGTTCAATGCTGGCAGAGTCAGCCTGAAGTTTATGCTACAACTTGTCGAAAAAAAATATAACCTTCGACGAAGAAAAAAATGGGGGGGGCTCAGAAGAGAGCAGCAACAGCCTGATAAGGGGTCAAGGTAGGTTGGTTGGCTTTCAAAAACGAAGCACAAATGTTATGAATTCCCTTAGGGAGTATCCTCCATTACAGTATTAAAGGAGAGGTAGGCCACTTCCAAGAGGTCCCGTCCCCTGACAAAAAGGTCCACAGCTCCAAAGGGAACCAGACCTGATGGAACAGAAAAGGCCCAACCCTCCAGACAGGGGACCAACTTTAATGTATTCAATCGATGAATAAGGTCCAATCCAATAATGCCCTTGATAAGCACAAGGTCTGATCCAACCTCAAATTGACCAGCCAAACTACCTTGACCCCTTATCAGGCTGTTGCTGCTCTCTTCTGGGTTCCCCCATTTTTTTTCTGCGTCGAAGGTTATATATTTTTTCGACATATTGCAAAAGGAGTCCTCCTATTGCGACCCGCTCCAGCTAGGTCTAGTAACAGTGTAAAGAAAAAAAGTAATATTTTTTTAGCACGACAATTAACCAGTCACGCGTCGGCCGGAAGAAAGCGTAAGAAGAGTACGGAGGACAATTTTTATAAGGAGGCTAACGCTTCCCACAATCCTCCTTACCAAGACCATAAATATCAATAGGTCACTTGCTTCCTGTTTAGCCGGCACAATTCCCCCGAGATTGAGGCAACCCGTCCGTAAGTACCCACCTCTCTCTTGCTCTTTTCTTTTCTTAACAAACTATAGTGAGTTTGCGTGAGAATCCGCTTAGTCTGCTTTGATAAGTTGATGAATAAAGTCGCTGCACTCAAAACCTCCCTCCCGATGACTTGTGACTTTCTTGTTACTACAACAATCGACGGCTTTCAAACTGTTTCGCTGACCAAATTTCAGTGACATGTCTTGGGGCTCTTATCTACATGTCTTATGTGCTATTTGTCGTCACGCAGGGATCGTCACCCCAGGGCCGATATAATAAAGAGATACACACTTGAGCAAATTAATTGAAATGACCGCTTTAGTTTCATTTCTTTCAGCATACGTTCAGTTTTAGACCCACTGAATTGACAGGGTGTAATCGATTTGTATTTTTCCTCAGATTAGGCCATTTGCAGTGGTGTGCCGTAATATGAATCTATTTTCGGGGTGTATGATGAAATTTGTTTGGCCTTGAAAAATATTGTATCATCCGTAATTGCATCAGATTTTTCTCATTCCCAGACACTATTGTCTCGACTTTCAATTAGTTGTCATACCGCCATTGTCTGCGATGGACGTTACTCCGAGAATTGCAACGTTGCACGATCTCACGAGCAAATCAAAATACTATAGGCTGGCCTGTAAACCTTCCTGATGTAAATCCAATCGAGAATCTATGGTCAATCTGCAAGGAACGAATTCTGGGAATGGATATACGAAGTACTAACATGTGCACTGGGGCATGTTTCATTGGAAAATACGAAAAATAGTAATTAGAGAATTAATCGTTTTTTTTTCAATAATGTTGTACATGGATGTAATATCTTTGAAAAATATACTATGGTGAGATACGAATTCCGGATTCTTGGTCAGAAAACTAATGTTCAAAGAATCTAGGCACACAGTTCTCATACAACTGTATATATTAAATATTACTGTGTCCATAATAAATTATACATAGAAAGATTATTGTATATAATCCCTATCATCCTGGTGTCAGTTTAGATCTAAATGTTGCAATCAGCCAAGATCCTAAATTAATCTTTTTTCTTTTCTCCCAAACTAAGCAATTTTAGTACAGCAAAAACGGTAGCTAACGATAAAAAACTAAGCTCATTTTCGGAATCAGCACCATCAAATTAGCTAAAAAATGTGTTTTCTTTCCTGGCGCCCAAATTATATTGACTAGTGTAATTTGTACGAAAAAGGATAATAATTAAAATTCTAAAAAATAACTTATAATTATTTATTACTCATTAACATTTGATCAGATATCTGTATTTAAGGTTTATTTTCAGGATATATTCTTTGAAATGACGAATTTTGAAAAGGCATATTCCTAAATCTTCTTCCAAGGATTCTCGCCGTGATAGAATTTTTTTCTTTAATATTGTTTATTGCAGAAAAGCCTGCTTCGGACAAATATCACGTAAAGTACGGAAGAAATAGTTCTATTCCATTTTTTTGTTTGTTTTTTTTTTGGTATTATTTGGAAATTTACCCTGAAGTGATAATCAAAATTATGTTATATCGTCCTTACAACTTCGGGCGGGATTCAATACGTGCACAATGAGGGATTGGCGGGTCATTGCCGAAATCAACTTTGAATGATTTTGGCACTTGTTAGTGTTCACTAGCATGTCCTAGTTATAAACCACGCCACTCGTGAACGTATCGCGCAACCTCATTTCGCACTCCCTCCATTTTATGAATGATTTATATCTTTATGTATTATAACAATGATATGTACACTTATTTGACTTTGCACATCTTTCGAAAATATTTTAATTAATCACCTTTAAAATGTTTCGATACGGCACAGGTTACACTTACTATCTAAATTACAATTATTTGATTAGAAATTGTTAGGAGGATTTGAGATAATCATAATTAAGTAATTCATCGAGTTTTAGAAGAAACCTCAACAGAATGCAGAAAGCACTGGACGGCCGTTTCGTCTTATATTTGGAACTCATCAGCAGTGCGCATCCACTACCTGGAATTGGAACCCAGACAGTTACGCTATTAAGCAAACGTCATACCAACTGTACAACGGGCCTCGGTGACGAAGAGGTAACGAATTAAACTTGGTTAAAGGAACTTGATTGAGTTCCACCACAGAATATGTGAACGAGCGGTGCTATGTCTAGTTCAATTAATTACCTCTTATAAATTCTGATTGTCGCTTACTTAATTAACATTAATGTACCTTATGACCTGCAAATACTACATAAATTACGGTCTATCCCGTTTAAATCACGAAGAAAGACAGAAAAGACATATCAGAGACACTGTTTGACTTCAGTGAAAAAAACAAAACACAAAAAAACCCCAAAAAACTAAAGATGAGGCGTTAACACTTCCGGTTTTGACGTCTGCGTCAGTGAAATGGAAAAACGAGTCATTTTCATTTTTTTATTTGTACACTCTTACTTCTTTAAATAATGACCTACTTTCATACTTACGATCGTTATTGCAATGTTTTTAAAGCTGTTAAGCTCAAATATCTAACGATGCAAGAATTTTACATCAAACAATTAATGGACTTATTCAGTAAATAACTTAAGAATAAAAATTCCTGAAGAAAATTAAAATAGAAAAACCGTTAAATTTTCACGAATATTTCTAGTAAACCAAAATTTTGGAAAGTAAAAATTGCGCTGGAACGTGTTGGAAAATGCTATTAGCTAATATAAATATAGACATTTTTTATGTTTATACATTCTTTTTAAAGATACAAATATTTAAGTAAATGCTCTGTTTATAATAAACAGTATCAATAACATTCACCGGCCTGAATGTCCGAGAAATTTTCATAGAAAATATTTGTCCTCCGACAGGAACCGAGCCTGTATCATATACGGAACCGTCAAATAGCCTGACGCGCCTTAACCGATCGAGCCACGGAGGATCGTTTCATAAGAAAGGTCTAAACATAAAAATATCATAAAATAATTGTCGGACTTTGTCCATTTCATAATATATATATATATATATATATATATATATATATATATATATATATATATATATATATATATATATATATATATATATATATATATATATATATATAGTTTAAGAAAAACTTGGTAATCCAGAGAGCTCTATATAAATCAGAGCTAATAATTAAAAAAAAAAAAACAGACCACTTTCAGGTTCCATATAATAAATTATTTCACCACAGCCCTTTTAAAGTAAAGTCTGATGATCCGCGGTCCTTTAAAAGGGCTGTGGTGAAATAATTTATTATATGGAACCTTAAAGTGGTCTGTTTTTATTTAATATATATATATATATATATATATATATATATATATATATATATATATATATATATATATATGTATATATCAAATATGTGGTGCAGTTCAATTTATATTACAATGAATCATTCATACAAAAAGTAGATTAGTAAAGTTAATGATATAAAATGGCGAAATCTCTTCGCAAACAAAATTTTAAAGGTGCATTAACCTACGAACCACTCGATGAATGTTATGATCCTTGTTTTTAAAATTATAAGCTGTATTACGTATTTCTTAAATACGCAAGTACTTTCGACTGTACGTTCAACCTTAGCGTTGTGACTGCACGCTCCACAAGTCTGATTGCGTTATCAAAAACGCATTAAAAAAAGCACATATTTCGATTCGCATTATATTTTTTCGTCTCGGATGCCACCTGAATTTTACCAAAAAAAAATAATAATTTCTATACCTGCAGATGACTGAACGTATAGTCGAAAGTACTTGTGTATTTAAGAAAGACCAGATACCGCTTATAATTAAAAAAAAAACAAGGCTCATAACATTCATCGAGTGATTAGTAGGTTAATGCATCTTTAAAATTTTCTTAGCGAAGGTATTCATTGTAATATATATATATATATATATATATATATATATATATATATATAGTTCCCTCCAAAATTATTGGAACGGCAAGAGCAATTCCTTGTTTGTTGTTCACTGAAGACATTTGGGTTTAAGAACAAAAGATGAATTTGAGACAACTAAACATATGAATAGAAACCTGATTGTTTTAAAACAGCAAAATTATTACAGGCAGAAGTACCTGGGATGTTTTGTTCTCTTGAATGGGTTACTCATTATTTAAATTATTTAGCTCGTTCGGACTTATCTTTATTGGCATGTTCACAACGTTTTGGCCGTTGTACGCTCTGGCCTTCATCAGGTGATTGGAATTTCGAACTGAACCGTTTATTTCGTTCACCCGGTGTGGTTCCTCTAGTTCTACGTGCCATGCCTCTTTCAGATGTCTCAGTTATCTCCCACTAACACGGCCCTCCAGGTTTTGTTCAACACTGCCGTAGCCAGCTATTGAACTTATAAATCTTTGGGTAAAGTCAATGTATCCAACCAACGCTTTTATATGTCGCTGAAGAAGGCCGGAGCGTACAAAGAACCAAACGTCGTGAATATGACAACAAAGATGGGGATAAGAGTCTGAAGAATATAAATAAGTTAAATAATATCAATACCTCATCTCAGAAATATCGACAGATGTTGAAGGAGTGAATATGGCAACAAAGATGAGGACAACAGTCCGAACAATGTAAATAGTGTAAATAATTACAATACCTCATCTCAGAAATATTGACAGATATTGATTTATCATGTTTAGGTTTTAAAAAATCATCAAAGAATTTATACAAAATTTCTTTTATGAAATTTTGGCTTTTGCAGAAGAATCAAATTAATACCTCGCCAAATGTCGGTCATTTCGTCAAAGTATCATTTAGACAATGCCAGTACACACACACACACACACACACACACACATATATATATATATATGTATGGACGCACGTAAAACAAGAGAGAGACTTGGCAACCTTAACTTGTTAGCAATACGTTTGATTATCTTAAAGTTCCACATTACACCGGCATTTTTCCAAACAAGAAAAAAAAAGAGCTTTATGTGCAGGCTTTTTTTACGTAGAATATATTTGTTGGCGAAACCGAGTCCAAGATGGCTCTGGTAAATTTGTAATTTTGCTATTTTGCTGAAGAAACAACATCATCAGAAAAAACAAAATCGAATGTAGCGAGAAAAAACGTGATTCACGTTAGACATATGGACGCTTGATTTTCTTTTACTTTAACTCTATCGCTGTAGAAATTATTATTTGAAACAATACCAACTCAATTTATTTATTCATTCAATGTTATCTATTTTTTTTCTTTCCGGAATCGTTCTTACATATCTATAAGTTTAGCAAAGTGTCAATGCTTAGAATATTGTTACCGGATATGACCCGGGGCCCCTGCTATATATCTCCTTCATAAAATCCATACAAGAATCAGCAATATAATTATTTCTGGTGGTTCCTTGTTCCTTTTCTATAAGTACTTAACCAGTAGTTCTTCGAAGTAGCTATTCGCGATGTTATGCAGACTTTTAAAATTTAAGCGAAGCACTAGACTGGCGTCGATATCTCATGAATTTATAGGTGAGATGGCTAGATGTAACCATAAATTCTATGCTAACAGTTTATTTGATTGCTTGCAGAACTCCCTTCCAGACAACATTAATCAGGAAAAATTTAAATGCAATGCCAATCGCTATCTACTGTCCTCCTGATCTCTCTTTTCTCTTCCCACTCATTATTAATGTTTCTGTTGCTAATTCTTCCGCTCTCTATAACTTCTTAGGTCTTAGTGGATTTACTCTCGATGTTTGGAGGATTAAAGATGACTGGCAATCAGTAAAACGCAACACAATTCTGCTAGCCAGGAGTTTGTCGGAAGAAAATGTTAGCATAGAACTTACGGTTACATCTCGCCCATTCAACTACAAAATGGTGAGACCTTGCCGGAAATTTAGTATTGTGTTTAAATCCATAATGCTTAGGATCCTTAAATAAAAGTTCATCAGAACAAATACTATGTAAATAGTGTATTTAAAATACCTCATCTCAGAAA
>OZ038494.1:9285733-9318233 GCA_964036315.1 Acanthosepion esculentum
GCGAGAGAGCGATCGAGGAAGAGAGAGAGAGAGAGAGAGAGAGAGCTAGAAAATATATCGCTGGCTCCTTCAAGAAATAACATAATGCTAATCGAGAAAACAGACGATAAGATAGGCAATGAACAAGAATTTCTCATGATATGCTTTGATCAACATTTAAACTTTAGAAGATGGTTTTTATCTTGTGCGCTAAGAATAAAAAACGAACAAGTCTCACCCTCTATCAATATCTTATTCCTTGACTTCTTATATCTGATTGTATCTCACTTCACATCTATCTATCTATCTATCTATCTATCTATCTATCTATCTATCTATCTATTTCAGTCTGTTCATACCTATCTGTCTATCTATCTACATGGCACAGTCTGTTCATATTTGTCTATCTGTCTAACTACGGGGGTTCGATGGAAAAAATAAAAATAACAATGACATTTCATTTTAAAAGATATATTTATCAAAAGTACACAAAAATATTTTG
Source organism: Acanthosepion esculentum (assembly GCA_964036315.1). Classification (NCBI taxonomy): domain Eukaryota; kingdom Metazoa; phylum Mollusca; class Cephalopoda; order Sepiida; family Sepiidae; genus Acanthosepion; species Acanthosepion esculentum. The sequence continues at coordinate 9,286,215 of OZ038494.1, forward strand.
AAATACTAAAGAGTAAAAAATAAAATCACATTTGGCTTCAAACGTGGTCGCCAGACGACTTCGGAATGGTGCAGGTTCATGTTCCAGGAGCCAGCTTCTTGATCCAAGGCAGCACTACCTAAGCAAGGCACTTGATGTAGGCCACCCGTGTAGAGTCTGAGATCCTGTGGAAAGATGAAGGGAGGTAGTCACTAGTATCACCACAAACACCTTCGTAATCAAGATTAGACTAATCCAACTTTTTCTAAATCATCGGCACTGTCCACAGATTGACACCCAGGAACACTAAAAGGTTCGTTTTGCAGCTTCTGGGGCGGATGCCAAGCAATGCAGCATGCCGTTTCCAAATTTCTGGCACAGTGAATTGCGTCATGTTGCTTCTTTTCTCACAGACGGTGCCCAACTGACCCTACTAAAATGTGCAGTCGACTAAATCAATATATATATATATATTATATATATATATATATGTATGTATATATAGCTCAGTCTGTTCCTATCTATCTATCTATCTATCTATCTATCTATCTATCTATCTACGTATTAATATTAATAATCTTCTTTATCTATCTATCTTCTTTATCTATCTTTCTATCTATCTATCTTGAGGTAGGATGGTCAATTAATAATCTTACAACATTCGAATGAATTGGCGTGCAAAATCTAGGATGGGGCATGTTGCACGAACCGAGGCAACTGTGAACCATCTATGAGCTAAGCAAATTCCATTAATTTGCAACACAAGCATGTTACGTTCCCCGAGCTATGTGGACCTAGTGTCAAACAACTGGCACAGACAGAAACAGCTGATAATGTGAAAGTTTCCAGTGAGGATTTGTTCAGGAAGTGACGGAAGAAAACCATAGAAGGCGTCTTAATGCGGCCACAGTGGCAGAAGAATGCCTCATTACAGTCTTTCGAAAATTGTAACGTGCAGTCGTCGAGCTCGAAGTAAATGTGGAAAGAACCTTTTGAGTGATCTACTTCTATGTTCCCTGTCGCTTCCGAACGTGAGCGATCATGGCGCTCCACAACATCCTGTCCTTCGTAGCTCTGAGCAGGTTTGTCTTTTTTTTTAAAATCCCGCTTAATACTTGTCCTGCCAAACGCTAGTACGTTAAGTTGGTCATTCACTGATATATTTTGCCAATCTCCCCTTTAAGGTGTGTCAGATTTTCCAAGACCTCTTTCCTCATTATGCACCCTAGATATCCCAGTTGTCTCTTTCAGACGATCGAGCATGATCAGTACTTGGGAATAGCAATTCAGGTAAGCTTGTATGTACGGGCGGTGTAATGCATAATGAAGTTGTTAATTGGAGAGCCAAGATCCACTTCCGGTTGGTTTCATTATAGTCACTTATGAACAAATACCCTCCGGAAGGCTAAGAATCCACAACTTCTCTGATCATAGGCATGATGCCGGATGTAGTTTATCGTCATAGCCAGGAATAGCAGTTACGAGGCGGTCCCACGCTTATCAATACTTCCCATCACCAATTTAAAGGCCATACTGCCGGATGTAGTTTATCGTCAAACCCAGGACTAGAATTTACGAGGCGGTTCTATGCTTCTCGATACTTCCCATCTCCAGTTCAAAAGCCATGCTGCCGGATGTAAATTATCGTCATACCCAGATTGGTCGTTTCGTCGAGGCATGAAAACCATGATTATGTCGCCAACAGTCTAAATGATTCTTTGATCTTTGAGAACCAAAAAAGAGGGAAATAATTTTTTTTCGTCTTTTTATCCATTCATTAATTGTACGGCTGGTGGGAAAATTCGATATTCAGGACAAAGTAAAGTCATTTTACTTTTATTTTTAAATGTCTTCAATCAAAGTCAAAATCGTTTCGGTTATTCCTTGAAGATTAGCAATAACCCTACGGCCGCAGGATATAGAAATTGTTTAGAGTTGTACTCAGTAATATACACTGATTGTCTACTTTCACCTTAAAATCTCATCACACTTTAGATAGATTGATTTGCTTAGTGGCATATGAACTCCTTCATGGATTATTTAATGCCGAAATTTAATTTTCTTCAGAGCTTTGAAGTAATAAAATATGATATTTTCTTCTGCTTTCACAATTCAATACATGGTAGATGATACTCAGCTTTTTTTGCATATACATGTTTCTGTGGACATGTTTACAAGAGACGGTGATATGTGGGTTTTATGTTGTAGTTATATTTTGAAATACAGTTTGATTTCTTTAAGGCATTATTGGATATTATATGGATGAATATCGTGAAAGAGTTCTTTCATGTTGGTTGTTTAATTGTGTTCAAAGTCTAGACGTGACAGAAGACTGCAGCAATAACATCAAGTGGGAAAGGTTTGGATGATACGATCCTAAAAGTTTCCGATTTTTCCCTCTTCTGCCAGCGCTGTAACAAAACCTGAAGAGTATTCACAATTATGCTATGGTTTTGTTTTCGTCGTTTTTGTTTAGTAGTATATCGACACCTCTATGGGTTATTTAATGCCGGAATCGAAATATCTTGAATGCAATTGTATACCATCGACTACAAATAATATGTATCTTCAGTAACTTTATATATATATATATATATATATATATATATATATATATATATATACAAAAGTATTGCTGGTATTTTTACTATGACAATGTATTTTTATACTTCTGTAGTATCTGGGGATTACTATTTGCCCATATCTGGGACCCTAACAGGTGCTACCACCTGGAGTTCAGTGTGAACCAAAGAAGAACAGCAATGAAGCGGTGGTTCCATGCTACTTGGAATGGAATGAGCGTGGTTTGCTAATTATGGGCGTGGCATGGCGGGTCTTTGTCCTGAAGATTAAATATGCAGTAACTCAGGTGTTTAGTCCATTTGAACACTTTTCATAGAGCAGCGAGAGGCTTACGACGTCTCGTCTGTGAGAAAGAGGTTGTATTGTGAAAAATAATCCGTTACCCACAAAGACGCGGAGAGTTCTTTGGACTCTGTCGAGAATGGACAATGAAGACTGTGCAGCTCCTGCCTAAATGTGACAGCAGTATTCCATTTTCTAGCTGATCAGACTCTTGTAGAGGAAGACATTTAGCAGGGACAGTCAGGTTCTTACTGGAGTGGTACAGTATACATATCCTTCATTTTTAGCATTTTCTAGCGAAGGATTGTATGTATGAACTGCACTTGATGTCTGGGCTAAGTTTAAGTCCCTACAGGCGCTCAATGGACAGGGCTTCCCTGGGAGAATGTAGCATTCCTACATCTCTTGTGCCTTATGAAGAAGGAAGGAAGGAAAATCATTAAATCTTGTTATTTTCGTTATTGGGTTTTGTATATTCTCATTTGTATGTATGTAAAACCATTCACAGATCAACATGCGTAAAACCAAGAAATATAATGTTATACATTATAAACTAAATCCCACATAGACAAACTGGAATTATTATGATGCATTAACATACACATAGTAATAGATACAGCTTTTTCAGGTTGGCTTGGAATCCGTTAATTTCTTGAAACTTCTAATGGACGCATCGTCTCTCCTTGAATTCGGAACGCCAAAAATTAAACGAATGCTGGTTTAAAAGAGTCGGATGTACGTGATGTTAAGTTATTTTCTGTACATGATATACTAGTGAGCAAACCAAAATTTGCTGACTCATTTTATAGTACACACATAGTAGGTTAACCAATCAGAAAACTTGAAATATTCTATCCGATGTGTATAAAGGCGGCCATTTTGTTTTGTTTTGTTTTCTTGTCGGAATATCCACTGCTAACCTGTCAGATGAGGAGACCTGCAGAACAACATTTTCCTACTCTCTCCGAATATCCACTGCCAACCTTTTATATGGAAGACCTTAAGAATTCTTGAATAGCTGCTACTAGACATTTTTGCTGTTACATTGAACAAATTACTTCCTACCTCGGATTGCTACATTCAAACTACATTAAATATGTATTACACGTGATAGATGTTTAATTAATGAATATCAAACAAGTCAATAGTAAAAAAAATATCAGAATTTCTTTCTTCTTTTTCTCTATATCTCATTCTCACATATATATATATTTTTAGAATTGGACATAGTCCGACAATTTATTTAAAGACATTTATAGATATTATGTTTAACGTTCTTTTTATAGATACAAGTATTTAAATTATTTATTAAATACTTGTATCTATAAAAAGAACGTTAAACATAATATATATAAATGTCTTTAAATATATATATATATATATATATATATATCAACCACACAATCCCTTCTTTTTTTCTATATCTCATTCTCTGATGAAGCTTTAATAAAACTGAAACATGTTAGATTGATAAACCTTCCCTATTTTCTTTATCTTATCATACAGACACATATATGTTTCAACCAAACATTTTTTTCTTTTTCTCTATATCTCATTCTCTGATGAAACTTTAATAAAAGCGAAACACGACAGATTGATAAACATTTCCTATTTGTTCATTATCTTATCATTCTGTCGAATTCTGATCCATATTTGGTCACAACTCATCCTGATTTTTTAAGACAAATTATTATTATTAATACAATTATTAATTATTATTTAATTTTCATTTGATGAATTATTTATGTATTTATTTACTTTAAATCAAAGAATATTTTGATTTAACCATTTTTGTTATTTAAAAAAAATATCTTATTGTCATATATATTGGCTTCGGAAAGAGCAACAATAACAACATTTACTCACTTCAGTTTGTTTAGGAATTAACTTACATCACTTAGCATCTTCCATAGTTTACATAAACTATCCCACTGAGCAGTAACTATATTTTGCAGCGTTCAGTATATCAAGTTTGAAAACTTAACAACGTTTATTACACTTCAGCACGAACATTTTTACATACCGAACGTGATGAAAATTGTGTTCAACGCCTGATTTGTTTTGTATTTTTATCTTCTTTTGTTGTAGACAAAATCCTCATTTTTCAGTAATTTCTCTTTCTCGATAATAAATAAAAACACGTGATACATTAAAGTATTTTCCGTATAGCACTATGACCTTCTTTGTCGTTTACACACTAGTCTCTTGAAATATTTCAAATGGGGGTAGATAGATTTGCCCATCGCCAGGATCACACTACTCCCCGGCCTTTTGAACAGGAGTAAAGATCTATCTCTTGTTTCTTGTTTAGGATTGGTTAACCTCTTCCTTCGATGCTCTACTTCAAATCTATACGTCTAGCGTCTCTGATTAAAATCTGAAGTTTTATTTAATATTTTTCTCTACTCAATAGGAGTAGAGATTCGCATATCGCCCGTTTCGCACTCCTCACCGTTTTGTTGAAAATAAGTAAAGGTTTCACCTTGTTCCCTGTTTAGCATTGGCTTCTTTCTAAAGTTTGTTCATTCTATTTCACTCCGAGTAGCATCTTGCGACTTAGTGGAGTTGATAAAAAAGAAGGTATCTAGTTTTATTATACCTTTATCTAATGCCTCTTTTATAACTGAAATAGTTCTTTATTTAGTCATTTATATATATGGCAGTGCATGCAGGACAATCTCATCGCAGAAAAGACATAAGGCATAGTGGATAAAGGCGTTGTTTAGATCCAGTGGCAGGACCCAAAGGATGTGAGTTCAATAGCCGGTTAAGGCAGTGGAGAACTTGGAGAGGGTAATTAACAGGAGATAACTGATAACTGACATCCATTAAACATGGCACGTGGAACTAGAACAGTCTACCTCAGTGAGCGAAATAAAGGGTTCAGTTCGACATTCCAACCACCTGAAAAAGGCCGGAGAGTACAACGGCCGAAACGTTATAATAAATATGGCGACAAAGATGAGGACAATAGTCCGAATAATGTAAATAGTGTACATAATACCTCATCTCAGAAATATAGACGTATACTGAAAGTCCGAAACATTGTAATAAATATGGCGACAAAGATGTGGACAATAGTCCGAATAATGTAAATAGTGTACATAATACCTCATCTCAGAAATATACACAGACAGAAAAGTGATCTACAGAAGGAAGCTGAGGATACCATGGAAGGAACATGTGGGCAATGACGAAGTTTTAGAGAAAATGGAATCAAGAAAGACACATAGGATACGAAAGAGACTGCTGAATAGAGCACATGATGAGGAAAGAGTGCTTAGAATATTTGACACGGACAAGTCATATTGAAGGGACCGTAGAAACCAATAAATAACATACCTAACGAGCTTGTGTAAATGGTTCACTGAAACGAATTTAAATCGAGGTTGACGATACCATTCGCGTGAAATTGCTTTTACCGGACAACTCTGCGTGATGTGAGTGAGATCGGCGAGATCTAGCAAACCTGGAGTCATCGGGTTGTCGCAAGCTTGCTCTGTCAAGGTCCACCTTTGTTACATCAGCCCGAGTGATGGCGCTCACTTTCGTCTTTGAGATTGTGCATATATTCGCCTGTTGTGTCTTTGGGATCGTCGGGGGTTGGTGGCGTTCAGTCTTTTTTCTTCTCCTCGATCTTACCTGCCATGGGTGGCACTAAAGGATTTGAATGCCCAGACGGCTTAAGCTCTTGGGATCACTGGGACACGCAAGCCCTCTACCATAACAAGATACGACCATATATATATATCCTTGTTCATAAATTCCGGGTTTATCTGGTCTTATTTTTTTATGAACAAGGATCACACCATTCATTAACAGATTCGAAGTTGGTTGTAATTTATTATTAAATATTGTTTGTGAGAGTGATTCTCGCCATATAACTAGCTTCAGTATTTGTTTTTCGTTTGAATGATTTACGTTACATAAATTGAATACGCACTACAAAACCGATATATATATATATATATATATATATATATATATATATATATATATATATATATATATATATATATATATATATATATATATATATATATATATATATAAATGGTTGGCTGAGCACGGATTAAGAGAGACGACGAAAAGATAAAATTTATTAAGAGCTACAGCAAGTTGTGGAGAGTCATGATTGCGCATGTGCAACACGGCGCATTGCGCATGTGCAACACGGCGCATTGCGCATGTGCAACACGGCGCATTGCGCATGTGCAACACGGCGCAGAGAAGAAAATGAAGCAGTTTGGGTAAATGGTTGGAAGATCAGCGATTAGGAGAGATAGCGAAAAGTCAAGATTTAGACTCACGGCAAGTGGTCTTTGTTCAAGAGCTATTAAAATCTCCATCGCGTGTTCTGGGTTACATAAAGGAAACCAGCTAGAATTCAAATACAGGCGACTGAATTCTATTATCAGAAACAATATCTCATCTGAACATCTGACGAAATGATGCCAGCAATTAATCTCCATTTTTTTCTGTAATATCATATTCTCTCTAGTCTATAATATACTGACTTCAGCGTGAAATAATGTCCAATGTTTTACGTGTTGTCATTTAGACTTCGATTTACCGTCTCATATATTCAGGATACTTTCTGTTTCACGTCCCCTTGACACTATCTTTCTTCCCGTAGGTCACTTGTTATCAGTATATTTCCGAGACTGTAGCATTACCCACAATTCCAACCCGTCTTTCCTCGTTATCTGCCCTAGAAATTTCGACACCCTCTTCATGATGAGGTGAAAGTGTACATTTTATTGTCATTATTACATTTTGCCTTTTGCCCTGTGAGTGTTATGTTTTCCAAGGTCTCCTTTCCCATTTTGTGTATCAAAATTTTCAGTTGTCTTATTCTTGTATTATTGTTTTTTCTTCCATTTTTTGCTGCTTACGTCATATAATTTGGAAATGACAGCAATTAATCTCCATTTTTTCTGTAATATCTTATGCACGCTAGTCTATTATCCACTATCTGCCACATGAAATAATGTCCAGTGTTTCACGTGTTGTCGTTCAGACTTCGATTTCCTGTCTCATATATTCAGAATACTTGGCGATTATGGCTCTCCACAACTTCCGGAAATTTGGAGGATATTTTATCTTTTTGTCATCTTCCACAAACCGTGCTCTGCCATGCATACACCCAAACTCGCCAGGTAGGTTATGCATTGCTTTCCTCTGTCTCACATGCGGCCAATATAGCTTATGAGTATCAAATTCGCAATGCCGTCTTTCCTTATTATATCCCCAAGAAATTTCAACTGCCTCTTTATGATGTTAATTAAGCATGTTCTTCCGGCTGCCATTGTCTCTAGAACATTGATTTTGCTCACCTGTTCGATCTGTCGTATTCTCAGCATCCTTCTGTTGAGCCACATGTCTCTTGCTTCAAGTTTCTTCTTCATCTGTGATCAGATTATTCCAGCTTTCACTGCCATATAGTAGCCTGGCATTACATAACAGTTCAGTATTCTTCTTTGTTTCTGTTGCTTCAAGTCTCTTCTTCATCTGTAAGGAGATTGTCGTTCGGTATGTCCTGTGAGTGTTATCTTTTCCAAGGCCTCCTTTCTCATTTTGTGCATCTTTTTCTTATTATGAATATTATTGGTTTTCTTTCATTTTTTCTGTTTACCTCCTCCGTCAGATAATTTGGAAATATCCTCTCTAGTCTATTATCCACTGTCCGCGCGTGAAATAATGTCCAGTGTTTTACGTGTTGTGCAGATTCGATTTTCCGTCTCATATATTCAGGATACTTCCTGCTTCACGTCCCCTTGATACTATTTTTCTTATCGTACGTAATTTATTATCAGCCTAATTCCGAGATTGTAACAGAAGTGTCGGTAACGTAATAGTTATCGGTAAGCAAAATGGATTTGTCAACTAGGACGTTGGAGATCAAGGCTCTCCGCAACTTCCTGAGCTTTGGAGTACATTTTATCTTTTTGTCATCGTCCACAAATCCTACTTTGCCATGCATTCACTCAAGCTTGCCATGTAGGTTATGCGTTGCTTTCCTCTGTCCCACATGCGTTCAATATGTCTTATGAGTATCAAAATTTCCAACCCCTCTTTCCTCATTATGTGACCTGGAAATTCCGACTGCTTCTTCATGATCGTACATATACGTGTCCTTTTTGCTTCCCATTGTCCCTAGATCTTTACCGTTGATCACCTGTTCGCTCCATCGGATTCTCAACATCCACGTTTCTGTTGCTTCAAATTCCTTCTTCATGTGCCAGGAGATTGTCCAGCATTCACTACCATACCGGAGGACTCATATTGCATAACAGCTTAATTCTCTTGTCTTTGTTCCTATCAATGTTTCCATCTGTCAACATTATTTCCATTATTCGGACTATTGTCCTCATTTTTATTTCCATTTTCACGACGTTTTTTTTTTATTTGTACGCTCCGCCTTCTTCAGATTATATGCTTTAGGAATTCGAACCAAACAGCAGGGGCGGGGGTTGTTCTAGTTCCACCTGGCATGCCTCTTCTGGATATCTCACTTTCAGTTATTTCCCTTTTGTAACTCAACTTTCCAAATTTTTGTTCACCTCTGCTGTGGCCAGGTATTGAACTCACAACTCTTTGGATCAAGTCACTAGATTATTTTAGCCAACACTTTAATCCACTCGACAATGTGTTCTTGCGGACCAAAAAGTTGTGAGTTCAATACCTGTCCACAGCAGAGGTGAATAAAAACTTTGAGAGTTGTGTTACTAAAGAGAAATAGCTAAAATTGAGATATCCAGAAAAGGCATGGAACGTGGAACTAGAACAGTCTACACCAGTGGACTAAATAAGGGGTTCGGTTTGAAATTTCTAACGTATATCGCCTGAAGAAGGCCGAAACGTCATGAATGTGAGGAGTCAATAAAATAAATACAAAATAAAAGATTAATAAAGATGAGGACAATAGTCGGAATAAAGTATACTGGTTGTTTGAAAGTTTCTTTATACTTTGCTTAGGTGTTGCAAGCCATATTTTGCTATTATAATTGCCAGAGAATTCTGGCAAATTATGTTCGATAAGAGAAGCAAGAAAAGGTAAATTTCCTTTTATCTGCAAACATGTGGTCGCCTCTACCATAAAAAGGGCTAGAGAAAACCGAAATTGAAGGTCTGATCTCTGCTCTGACCTATCTGTTAAAAGGTGAAAAAAAATCTACGCTAAAAAATCAAAATTACTTCCTCCATTTTGAAATTTTTACACTTTGTATTTTTTGTTTAATAATAGCTGAATTCTTATAGTTTCTTTTTCGTTCAGCGTTATTCTCTAGTTTTCTTGGAGAACGGAAGAAAAAAAAATAACACTGATTTTGGAAATTATTTTATGGTAGCTGACTTGAGCCAAATGAATTTTCTAAGCAAGTGACGAAGCAGAAAGAACTCACCACGATAAGACAAAATGAATTTGAATAATAAAAAAAAACGAACAAAATATGTAATACCGGACACAATTTCACTTTTTTTTTCAGCTTTTCACCCCAGGCAAGGCTGAAAGCCACTAGCACGCAAGGGGTTACAGAGGATTTGGAGCGAGAGCAGATAGGAGTGATAGAGGAAAGGATGTGGAGAAGTATAGTGGACAGATCAATGCAACTGGAGACGTCGATTGACGTTACATTTGAATATAGTTGTCAGGGAAACAGGAATAATGAAGGGAGTTCCATAGGCGAGGGGTGCGAGATATGAAGGTATTGGAGTAGAAGAGACGTCTACATTTGACAGTTTCAACAGTGAAAGGGTGGGAATGGGATGCCAGCCTCGTACGACGCTTGAATTCATGGAGCCTGGGAACCAGCGATAGCAGCTCATCGGAGCAATTACCATGGTAGTATTTTTAAAAGAGACAGAGAGAGGCGACGGCGCGTCTGTGCGAGAGAGACTGCAGACCAGAAGCCAGATCAGGGTCAATTACATTGCATACCTCGAGGCAAACAGAAGGGGCTCCAGACCATATATGGCAGCAATACTCCATGAAAGGGCGGATGGTTGATTTGTATATTTGGAGGATCGATTCCGGGGAGAAAAATTTCTTGGTCCGGCACAGAGAGCCAACTTTTCTTGCGGTGGATGAAGCAATTGACTTTATGTATTTGTTTTAAGAATACCGGAGAATAGACCAGTCGAAATGATGTAATATTAAAAACAAAAATTGAGTGTCGTTGCTAAAAGAGATATCGAACAACATTTCACACAGGTTTCCGTACGATTATCGAAGTTAACCCTGATCATTACGTACATGGCTGACCGTTTGGGAATATCAGGCGCTGTAAGATTCGGTGTACGGGTGGTTTGAAATATAACGGCTCGGAATCGAAGGTTAGAGATCCGTGTTCCAATTCCAGTTGGGTTCATTATATTTACTTACATGCAAATAAATAGGAAAGCAATGAATCCATCTCTTCTCCCCCAGCTATGGGTTAATTAGTATGACTTATATCAGTAAATGTTTATTATCTTCAAAAATTGTAACAAAATATGTTCTGTCATTAAAAATCCTGAACAGGATTGATACATTGTAAATAATAAATCAGTCAGTCGAACAAAATCTCACTTTAGACCTGAAGCAAAGTATTTTTGTTTTGTCATTCATTGTGGTTTAATCAAACTGTCTAATCAATATTCTTTCTTTTTTTTTTTTTTTTTTGATAAATTCGATCTTGAAAAAATATCAACCATCTTTCCCTATCAAGATTCATGTTTAGAATTTCATCAAGTTAACAAATGAAAGTTTTTTTTTTGTAATTAGTTTTAAAATTGCTAATACTTTCTTTTGTTGATTACTATTCGGGAAGCTTCTTCCAGTAAAAAGGAAAAATCTATTAATTTTCCATCCTGTGTTTCGGGTAGCGTTGTCGAACTATTATTTAATTTTTTGTTTGTTTTGGATTTCAATATATATTCCTCTTTTTATCTTTAAGAATTTTTGGTTATTAATTGCTGTCTTTTTTTTTTTTTTTGATAGGCAACCTTAACAATGCCTGAGATTCCAATTCAAATATCTTTCAAACCAGAGGAAATATCAATGTCCCTCTTTGTCGCTGATAGATTTCAAGAAACACCATTTTCCGTATTGCTTTTGTATGTGCACGTAGCTTAAAAAGAAATCGGGAGGCGGGGGCACTCAAAAGTTAGTCTTCTTTTTGCCCATTTCACTGATACACACAGACACACAGCCGAGGATGGGGAAGAATAATACGTTTTTGAAACATGATCATTTTCTTCACTCCTTGCAGAATGACCTATTCAGGCCTGCTATTTCTTTTATTTTACTTTCTTTCTTTTATTGTCTTGTTTTTTTCTTCTTCTTCTCTCTTTCATTACACTTCATTCCACCCCTCTTCCATTCCTTTCATTTTCTTCCTTTCTTTCTTTCTTTATTTTCTTGATTTCTTTCGTTCAGATATTGTTCCGGAAAAATTGATAAAATTGACGCGATCAATCTCTATAAAAGCGCGCATGCGCACGACTGCGCACAGAAATATGGAGGGCAAGTGATACAAGAAAATTATTATTACTATTATCATCATCCAGTTTCAATCAATCAATTGTTGTTTTAGAAGATTCGATTTTTTTTGGTTTATTCTTTTAGATAACATTCTTTTAATTTTTAATCTTACATTGTTCGGAAATTATCGTCGAAAGAATAATTTTAAACCCTCTTTCCACATTATAAACCCTAGAAACCTCGAGTCTCTCTTCCTTATGTTAAATATAAGTTTCCATTTTATTTCCATTTTCTCTAAAACTTCGTCGTTGCTCACATGTTACTTCCATAGCATCGGCAGCATCATTCAGACAAAAAAATATTTAGGAATACAAAAAATGATCAGTGAACTCGTTACTAAAAGAACGTTTCATCACATCCATCTTATCCTTCCTTCATTTATTTTTTGTTTCAGCTATTTGCTTACATAACATTATCCGTTTTATATGCAGGAATCCATGTCCTCCTCCAGATAGGGGTTAAATAGTAGGACTTGGCTTCTCTATCAAGAAAAAAGAATTACATACATTTTTAATGCAATATTTACTCTTAAAAATATTCTTACAATTCAAAATATCTTTCGGTTTTAAATAACTCGCAAAGAGTTGAGAAACCGTAAAAGAAATCAATCTTTGAAACGGAGATTCTTGTATGATCACCGAAGTTAAGCAACGTCGAGTCCCCTCAATAACTATATGGGTGACCGCTTGCAAATATTAGGTGCTGAATTGTAATGGTTCCCAGCTCGGATTTGTTAATCGGAGAGCCGACTTCGTTATATTCACGTGGGGGTTCTAGACCCGCCGTCAGCTATCGGTTAATTAGTAGAACTTTTCTGACTAAATCATTCAGTCAGTCAAGTGTCATACGCGATCCATGACGTGATCTTTCTGCGGTAGAGGTTAGGGTAGATTGGTTACCATAGGACTCAGTCTGTCTTGATAGTCAGCTCATGGACTCATCTCCTTGAATGCATATCTTCCCCAAGGGTATTCGCACGTAAGTGAATATAACGAACCCGAATAGAATTCGAACACCGATATACATTACACCACGCGCACATCCACTCCATAAAGTACTAAATAATTATCATCTCAGAAAAATTCTTACAATCTATAACTATTTTCTGGCTTTAATTAACCTGCAATGGGTTGACAAGCAGTAAAAAATAAACCTATCTTATTTTTTTTATTTCGTCGTTCCTTTTCGATTTATTGTTCTATCAATTATCAATTTTTTCTTCATCCTTTCGTCTTTTCCATCTATTAAAACTCCTTCCAAAACTTTCGTCTTCAAACGATTTCGTTTGATTTCAGCTTCATAAACTTTAGATTCCTAAAACTTTTAAAGGCATATTGTTTTTTTGTTTTTTTTTTCTTGCAGACTTAACGAAATATTCATTTTTCTAATTCTATTGTCGGTTTAGAATAAATTCCATCTTCCCAAGCGGACAGAATTGCAACAAAATATGACACTCCAAGAAAATGTCGGTCATTATTTTGGCAAAATACTTCTTTCACAACTTTTGAGCGGAAAAACGAAACTCAAAAATTATTACTTTGCATCGTGTATAGTTTCATTTTGTTTCCCTTTTCTTGCTTTAATGCTTCAACTGAATAGACATTTCTTGAGGAAATATGGATAGAGTTTCCTGCAAATGGGTTTCAAGGAAAAACAAACCAAACATATTTTTTCTGGTAGAATTATCCAAATATTATTCTCTAGAATGTGCAGATGAAAACCAAAAACATATATATATATATATATATATATATATATATATATATATGTGTGTGTGTGTGTGTGTGTGTGTATGTGTGTGTGTGTGTGTGTGTGTGTGTGTGTGTGTGTGTGTGTGTGTATAAATAAAAAGAAAGAACAGTAAGATATAAAATCCGGTGTTCTTATAGATATTTTTATTTTTACACAATAGTGCTCAATGTAAATTTACAGAGCATTAATATTATAAATTAATTGATTTAAAATATGTTTTTTTCAGATAGATAGATACGGGAATAAGATAGATAGATAGATAGATAGATAGATAGATAGATAGATAGATAGATAGATAGATAGATAGATAGATTCGGGAATAAGATAGATAGATAGATAGATAGATAGATAGATAGATAGATAGATAGATAGAGGAATAAGATAGATACGGCAATAAGATAGATAGATAGATAGATAGATAGATAGATAGATAGATAGATAGATAGATAGATAGATAGATAGATACAGGAATAAGATAGATACGGGAATAAGATAGATAGATAGATAGATAGATAAATAGATAGATAGATAGATAGATAGATACGGGAATAAGATAGATAGATAGATAGATAGATAGATAGATAGATAGATAGATAGATAGATAGATTAGTGGTCTGTATTGATAAAAAGTATCACTTTGCTGAACAGTCACAATAAGAATACGTGACAGGTGTTCTCGCAAGAAGCGTATTAAAGTACATTTTTGTTTAATGTACAATTTATAACAAACATAATCCTGTCGAGAGTGTAGAAAAATAAAGGACAATGACACAGGAAATATAGAATAGACAAAACAACTTATTCGTGTTGTACTTCCAGAATTCTGTCGATTCCTTGTACTGTCTTCCCTAATTGTAGCAACGATAATAGAAGACGATTCTTTGAGAATTTCTCTCATGAAAGGCTATCAGTATATCGGAACAATGGTAGGTAATTGAATAAAAAAACTGATAAACAAACAAACGCGTTCATTCCTTTAATCAAACTAAATCTATATTCATATTGATGGAATGATATACATGCAGGGTGTGATGTAAACGTAATCGTCAGTTATAATTATTCACCGAGGAGAAAAGTTGAAACGATGCAGGACCCGCTAAATTTTAAAAGGTCTGTCGTCCGATGCGTCTAGATGCACAGTTCAGTCGATCTCATTAGTATTCAAGATAAAAGAGTCTCAAACGCAGAAATAGATCAGATAAAACTAAATAGAAGACAGAATGCAATAACCCATCATTGAAACAATAAAGAAATGAGTCTGGAAATGAATAATATGACGCAGGACGAGAGGTAAAAACTAAAATAAATTAGATACGAAATGATAATCTCCCAGGAAATAAAACGGTCGAATCTACCTGCGACATGAACTGTAATTATACAGATTATGCCACTGAAGATGAGTCAAACGACACTTGGGTAGAATTCGATGAAAGCAACAGAGGTGAAATCCCCGAAGCGAAAAAAAAACCACATCATTCAAGTACTCAGCAGAGTAGCTCGCATAAAAGTGTCTGAATGAGACCAGCTCAGAAACATTCATATGACAAAATCCAATAACAACATGAATGCAAATATAGAACGCTGCACTGCAAAAACTGTTAACGGATACACGACTGGGAAACGTCACAGAAATAAATCATTTTATATCTGCAACAGATTTAGCATCTACTGGGAAGCTTGTTGTCAAGACAAAAAAAAAACATCAAATGTCAGACAAAAAGAGTTACGCTTGGAAGGCAAAATCTTTCTGGTTATTGTACTTTTGTTTTCATCGCTGTTGCTTTCAAATATCCCACATTGTGGCAAGAAACTAGGCGCCCATACTGGATCAACGACTGTGACCTTGTTAAACTCAGTAAATAGCAATTTTGCGTGCCTTGATGGGAAGCAAGGGTTAACGAGCTAGTCTGGTAGAGCATTATTACCGAGTATTGTGTTTGATCGTCACTAGTTGCCCTATACTTATAGTCTGATGCTAAACTAATTAAAATAATTGTAGTCGTCACGCCAAAAAGGACCCACTGCAACAGGGCAGTCGTCTCTCGTACTGGGCAGTCGTCTCTCGTCGTCCTCGTCGGCTACCTCGGCCCAACTGCCAAAGTCTTAAGACAGACTTATTTTATATACCATGACGAAACAACCGATTGGTTCCTCTCGACCATCACAATAATTATTAAAGAGCCGATGTGAAGCAATAGCTAACTGCCCAAATATTACTACTTATTATCTTGGGCACCTCGACGTGGTGTAATGGTTAGAAATCTTGTCTTGCTAAATCAATTACGACTGAGTAGTGAGTTCGATCCTCACTGCGTGCCCCCGTACTTTCGGCCTTGTCCCACATCTAATCTGTGCTTAGAAAATCACTACTTCTTAATAACTTGCTTGAATCTGACTAGTTAGTCTTTACTAGTGGCCTTGTGCCAAACTCAACTACGCTTAAATATTGAAAGGGTCTCAGTGTGAAGCAATGGTAAACGGGCAAGTCTGGCTAGACATTACTAATTTGTAAGGAATTTGGCCCTTACTAGGTGCCCTCAAAGTTGTGAACTTGTACCAAATTTAGATAAACTTGGTGTGGACAGCGGGTTATTATTGACAGTCATAAAACCTAAGTTACTTCAAGCACAGATATAATACGGTTTTTATAATCAGTTTACCCAAAGCAAGGCGATAACGCTACTAAGACTCAAGGGCGTCCACTGGAAGTGAAAGAGAAGGAAAAGACTTCAGAAGGAACCGAATAATGCGATGGGTTTTCAGAGTTTAGGCGGATACCTTAAAAGCATAATTTATAAAGAATTTAGACGAAACCAGAAACCCAATCCTAAAGCGGAATCAAGTGACATACCTCTACTCCTGTACATAATACCAGGGAGGAGTGTGAACCGGATAGTTCGTCAATTACGATGAGTCAAGGCTGTATTCATACTGCTACTACTTAAAATGACAATTTTTCCCTCTGCCTATTTAATTTTTGGCACTTTTTACATTTCACCATTTTCGTCCAAGGCAAGAAAAATGAAGGTAAATGGATTGTTAATTTTAATCCCTCCAAAGCTGTTATATAGGAATAAAGTGTCGCTGCCGATACATGAGTTTGAACCTAAATCGCCAATGAGCAAACAGGCAATCCCATTATGGAATAAAGTAGATCACGTGACCATAGAGGAAACGCATATATGTAGGAAGTAGCCGACGATGAACGATATCTGTTTCTAGTCTATAATCTATAAGTATTCGGATCGCCATTTCTAGTCTATCCTCTATTACTATTTGGATCGCTAACTTACTTTTAATTGTTGCGGCACCCGATGAGGATCAATTTCACTATGGTAGTAATGGTATTTATAGTACTTAGGCTACTTTTGAACGGGGTCTTCAATATCATGAAATCAGTATCGATATTATCAACTACAGAAATTATCATCTCGCAAACATTATGACTTATTTCTACTCACGTTTTAACGATCTTTTCGGTTTTCCTAAGCCAAGATTTTCTCTTAATAGCGTATTTTATTGTTACTCTCTGTTGGAATCTTTTTTTTTTTTTTGCTTTCCTGGCGTCTCTAACGCACATTATATTTCGATAGCCATGTTGATAATATTCAGTTCTAACGGGTCATCTTCCGAGAGCAGATGTCTTTATATAAAATTCGGTAGACCTATTGATTTTTTTTTAATCCCTTACTGTTTTCAGGAATTTTCTAATCTAATATTTTTAAAAATCTGTCGTGAATTTTGAGCTATATATTTTTCTGTTATATATTTCACAAAGTTCGTACTGTCAAATCTTGCTTCAAAATCCGTCCTTAATACCGTCGAGAAATTCTTTCTGTCAATACAGTTCTTTAATCGAATCTATTTCCAGCATTTCGTTGTGTTCTTTTCTTTCTAATGTTCCCCACAATTTTTCGATTCAAACTTTCAGAGATTTTATTTTTGACAAACATAGTCCTTTGTGATCGAAAAAAAAAAAAAACAGTGTGAAAAGTCGTTTTTTTTCCCCCATGATTCCGCTTTTATTTTAGTTATTTCACTCCCTCGGCAATAATTACTGTTTTAAAAAGCAATGATTAGAATTGTAATAAAAACTAAAACGAATTTATACATTTTATTTCTTCTTAAAAATGAACAACAAAAAGAATAAATACTACTTCTTTATTAGATTGTTTAGTGGAATCATTGGCAAAACATCAGATATTTGCTAATTATTTCCAACTTTATAAAATGGTAAATAATAAGGATTTCCTTTTTGTTCATATATTTTAATAATTTAGTATATGTTTATAAATTTATGAATGAAAACTGTTTTTTATATTTATTTCTTTATAAATTGGTAAATGATAAATCTTTCTTTGCATTCGTTTTAATACTATTAAGTTTTCTTTGGGTGGGGGAACGGTAGAGTAATGATTAGCGGCTCGGAGTGACGAATCGGGGAGACAAGTTCGAATTGGAATTCGATTAAATTCACTCAGGACATACAGGGTTGTCTTGGGCGTCAACTGGTCTAGGAGAATTCGAAACCTGATCCCCTAGGTTGTGCAGTAGGCAAATAACCTACTCACTTAATAAAAAAAGGCTTGTTATCGAAGCATTACAAATGATACATTTGTATATATATATATATATATATATATATATATATATATATATATATATATATATATATATATATATATATATTGATGCATGTTTCATTAAATAATATAGACAAGCTGTGACTGTTTATTTTAAGTAAGCTCCTTTCATACTGTCTGATAAGCTTAACAACACTATCATTGAGATACGAAAGGAAATCAGCATATTGATACATGTTTAAATCCGGTCTAAGCTTTCGGCTTATATCAGCCATTATCTTTCTTTGGCTATTTCAATGAAACATGCATCAATGAAAAATTGCTGCCTAAATATACACAATATATATATATATATATATATATTAAAAATTGCATGTTTAGGCAGCAAATTCTCTTTTAGACATGTCTGATTGAATAGATTACAGACATTATGTCTGCTAATTTTTAACATAATCCGTTCATACTCACGAATAATCTTCCGTGTATTGATGTTAAATGATGAGATAAATGTGTTATGGCTGTTTAAATTTCTTTTATTTTCCTTTCCCATTTACTAATGAACAACATATAGTTTTGTACTACTTGCACACCTGAAGATGATCTTGAAAGAAGATCGAAAGTACTTGGGAAATGAAAATAAAAGAAATTTAAAAAGCTATAGCATATTTCTCTCACGGAAGGTTATTCGTGAGTATGAACGGATTTTGTTAAAAATCAGCAGACATAATGTCTGTAATTTATTCAATCAGACACACACACATCTATGTATGTATATATATATATATATATATATATATATATATGTGTGTGTGTGTGTGTGTTTGTGTGTATGTGCGTGTGTGCGTATGTGTGTGTGTGTGTGTTGTATCCTTAAAGAGCTTACAAACTGACAAATGTGGTACTGACACGCAGGTAGACGAAAGAAGAGAGGTTTATTGTAAAAGTGAATACACTATGGAAAGACAGGCAAACGTGTAGCAGGCTTGTATTTCCCGAAGCAAGGATATTTACCTTACCTCTCCGCGAGCCAGGATGTGGCACAAGGCCGTTTTAATGCGGAGTAAAACCGAGCCCGTAGGCTCGGGCAGAAATTACCCGTAGACCCCGTAGGCACGTGTTCAGGTAGCTGTCTACCAACCCAGACGAGACTCTGCCCTTCGGCATAGCCTTGTCTGGTTTCCTTTCTGCCCGAAGGCAGAGAGTTCAACCAGCACAGCCGGAGACGAATATCCAACTAATTACCGAAACAAGGATGTTTACCTTAACCCCAGCGTGGCAGGATGTGGCACAAAGCCGAATTTAACGTGGGGTATCCGAGCCCGTAGGCTCAACCAAAAATTCACCCTATAAAACGGGGTCGAGTAGCCGTTTCTCCAGACGAGACTCTGCTCTTCGACATAGCTTTGTCTGGGGTCCTCACTGTCTGGAGGCAAAGAATTTGAACAGCACTGCTGGAGACGAATCTCCAATTCTAATTCCTGAAGGCAGTTTATTTACCTCACCACCCCGCAAGGCAGGATGTGGCACAAGGCCTTTTTAATGCGGGGTAAAACCGAGCCCGTAGGCCCTGGCAAAAATTCCCCATAGATCCCGTATACACGGGTTCGGGTAGCTGTCTACCTCCTTAGACAAGACCCTGCCCTTTCGCATAGCCTCGTCTGGTTTGCTCTCCGCCAAAAAGGCAGAGAGTTCGACTAGCTTAGCTGGAGACGAATCTCCAACTAATTGCCGAAGGAAGACCCAGGTATACCCTGTGCTCACTATATATAGCCACTAATATAGTCAGTCCACATGGACGATAGAGTGTGTGGGACTTTCCATTACAACACCTCCCCCCTGAGCTAATTTTCCCATTTTTGACCATACCTCTTCTTTTTGGGGATAGGAAATAATTGTTTGATTTTTTCCTCTTCCTAGTAATTCTCGGGTCTCACCAGCACAAATGTGTGTGTGTGTGTGTGTGTGTGTGTGTGTTAGAATTTATCATGTCCTATATTATTTATTTTCCAAATATTTTTAACAACGAGAATAATAAAAATGTTTTCATATATTCGATGATTTTATTCTTTTAATTCTTTTCTTATTTATTGTTTTGTTTCTATTATTGTCATTAAAATAACATGTTATGATGAACTATTTCCTCCGACATCCAGTGTAAAATATATGGGTGTGACTATGGGTGTATATTTCTTTGTGCTTACTTCTGATGGTCGCTTGTTGTCGTGGTGGCGGGGCTTGTGTCATCCACTGATTCTGAGAGTGATGCCGTTAAGATTTCTAAACTCATGGTACGGCCACCGTTGGCAGCAACATGGAGACTCAGAGTAAGCGCGACTAACTCCAAAGACACCAAAGGTGGAACAAACGGTTGACAATTACAACAGACATCAACGGTTGAACCAGCGGATGAAGAGAGCTACGCCTGGCGACCATTCTACAGAAGGCGCCTTTCGAAACTATAAATGAGTCAGTGGCAGGTTGTGGCAGTTTTATTACTGGATCCTGCATTTTTGTTAGTCATTTCATGCCAAGCAATGACTCTGAGTGTGATAGCGTCGGGAGTTCTAAACTCTTGGAAGAGTCACCCTTGGTGATATGGTGGCAGGATAAAATAGAAAAAGAAGAAAAAAACATGAAATATTGGTGAATGAAGGAAAGCAATACGGACATGAAGAAGGCGAGAGAAAAATTTGAAGAAGGAAATTTTGAACATAACGATGATGAGAATAATGGAATAGATTAAACGGTGAAGAATGAATGAAAGAAAAAACGCAGAAGAATGAAAATAAGAAAAAAGGCAGAAGAATGGATGAAAGAAAAAAACGCAGAAGAATGAATAAAAGAAAAAACGTAGAAGAATGAATAAAAGAAAAAACGTAGAAGAATGAAAGTGAGAAAAAAGGCAGAAGAATGGATGAAAGAAAAAAACGCAGTGGAATGAAAGTAAGAAAAAACGCGGAAGAATGAATGAAAGAAAAACGCAATAGAATGAATGAAAGACAAACCGCAGAAGAATGATTGAAAGAAAAAACGCAGAAGAATGAATGAAAGAAAAAACGCAGAAGATTGAATGAAAGAAAAAACGCAGAAGAATCAATGAAAGAAAAACGGAGAAGAACGAATGAAAGAAAAACGAAGAAGAATGAATGAAAGAAAAAACGCAGAAGAATAAATGAAAAAAAAACGCGGAAGAATGAATGAAAGTAGAAACGCACAAGAATGAATGAAAGAAAAAACACAGAAGAATTAATGAAAGAAAAACGCAGAAGATTGAATGAAAGAAAAACCGCAGAAGAATCAATGAAAGAAAAAACGCAGAAGAATCAATGAAAGAAAAACGGAGAAGAACGAATGAAAGAAAAACGGAGAAGAATGAATGAAAGAAAAAACGCAGAAGATTGAATGAAAGTAAGGACGCAGAAAATGAATGAAAGAAAAAAATCTTCGTTGGAAAGCACAACAAACGAAATGTTCTCGGATAAGACGAAAACATAAAAGTTCAGATTTTTAAAAAGAGAATAGTTAATAAGAAGACGTTTGAGGAAACTGTATTCATCTGATGATGGCAAATAATATGAAAACAAAGAAGGGGAGGGAACGTCAAAAGTGCTGGCAACTCGAAGTAAGAAGTCCACGAAAGAATCAATCGCCATTGCGTGTCACTTCAATGTTTTGAACTTTTTTGATGAAGTCATTCGTCCGGCATTCTTAAAAGCAATTCTTCAAAAAAGGCGCCATTTTGTTTATTCTCGTTCTCGCCTCTCTACGCCTCCATTTTCTTATTCACACTGACACCTCTCACACACCGTCTCTCCGTCTGTCTCTTTGTTTTCTATATCTGTTTTTCTTTTTTACTTCCTCGACATGCGTCTGAGAAGATATTTGAATTACCACAAACAAAAGAACATTCAATAACCATCAACCCTCGATTTTTCTCCAGACATTCTAAGCGATATATTGCCTTTTGTCGTTTTGATAAAAAAAGAACATTTATTTAAAAACATTTCCCTTGAAAATGTGCACTTCGAATATGGCGAAAAGAATGCACAAATGTTTCTATTTTTATTCTAATCACCAGGAATAGTTTCACTTCAAATCGTAATACTCACTGAAAATAAACATTGGAGTAGCTACAATATGACCGTATTAGAGGTCAGAAAATCAATCTTATCAAGCTATACACGAAGGTGAAAAATGTCTGCTGCCTTATTAGAATATGATCGAGATGATGGAAAATGTCAGGCTTAAATAATAAACTATTTGTAAGAGATAGCATCTTGAAAACTGACACTCTTAGCAACAAGCAATTTGATATATCTATAAAAATCTCAAAATAAGCTAGTGAAAAGAAAAAGCAATTATACAATTCCATATTAAAAATAACTATGTTGCGATTGCAACTATAAAATGCCTGGCTCAAAATAAGCGAATCAAAAGAGATAGCAACTATAAAAAGCAACACATAAAAATAAGCAAGTTGAATGCACAAAACTGCTGTACATAAACAAAAATTCATATAACAACGTTTAAAAATCCATTATAAAATAAATAAGTCGAATGAGATAGTAACTATAAAAAGAAACAGTGAAAAATTATCAAATTGTAAATAGATAGCGACTATTAAGGTCCCTCTTAAGTGGAAATAGATAGCAACAATAAAGAGCCTCGAGTAAAAATAAGGAAATAGCAAGAGATAGCAACAGTAAAAGAAACAAATAAAACTTAGAAGAGATAGCGAATATTAAGGGCTACTCTTAAGTGGGAATAGATAGCAACAATAAAGAGCCTCACTTGAAATAAGGAAATTACAAGAGATAGCAACAGTAAAAGAAACACTGAAAAATTGGAAGAGATGGCGAGTATTAAAGGTTCCTCTTATGTGGAAATAGATAGCAACAATAAAGAGCCTCGATTAAAAATAAGGAAATAGCAAGAGATAGCAACAGTAAAAGAAACACATAAAACTTAGAAGAGATAGTGAATATTAAAGACTACTCTTAAGTGGGAATAGATAGCAACAATAAAGAGCCTCACTTGAAATAAGGAAATTACAAGAGATAGCAACAATTAAAGAAACACTTAAAATTGTCAAGTTGTAAGAGATCGCAACTCTTAAAAGCCACTCCTAATTAAGTCCAAAGAGAACGCAACTATAAAATATCACGCTAGAAAAAAGAAAATTTATAGACTACTCAGAAAAAGCATGAAAAAATTGGAAAATTTTAAGCACAGTTCTAGATTGGTGACAAGGTCTCATCATCTTACAGTAGAAATGGCTAGATCTAACCGTAAGTTCTATGTTGATAGATTCTTTTCTCGCACTTTTCCTTTCTGGAAGACACTTCCGCATCTTAAAAAAATTGAATAGAATGACAATCATTATCTTCTGTCTTTTTACTTCCTATTCTTTTATTGCTCTCTCACTCTCTTTCTTTCTTTTTCTTATATTTTTCGCACTCAATAACCTCCTGCATCTTAGTGGCTTTATTGTCTTTCTTGTGGTGAAATGTTTAAACAAAGCTATAAAAAGGAACACTTAAATATAAGATGAAGAAGATAGCAACTAAAAAAATTCAGATAGCAACTACAAAAAAAAAAAACACGCAAAATAATCAGATTGAAAAAGATAACAACTTTAAAAATCTATATTTAATAATACTCAAGTTGGAATTTATAAAGACTATGAATAGATTTGCAATACATTCGCAATGTGGAATAATATGAACTTTCCAAAATACTATGCAAACTATATTTAAATTAGGTCTCTGGCGACCCTCTCACTCGAACTAAATCTGACCTCCAAAACGGAACTGGCCTCTATTCATGCACTGAGTGAACCCTTTCTGCCTTCCATCAGTATGGCTGATGCTAACCTCCAGTAGAGTGACTCATTTCGCCTTCTCGGCCTAATGTTTTCAACTGAAATGTAGGTGAAATATATTAATCAACTACTTGGTCTGCTGCTAAGGAAAGTTGGTTCACGGTGTCATGCTAGACAATGTCACTCGCCAGAATCTTCTATCTTATACTTTTACAAGTTTACCATTCTTCCTTGTTTTCAATATTACTGTCACATATGGTTCGGTGCTATCTATTTAGAGATTCTTCATAAAATTCAAGGAAGAATTTGCAATGTTATTTGTTCTCACCTGTCATCTCGGCTTCAGTTACGTTCCCACCGCCGTAATAAAACTCCCCTGTGTTTTCTCATCAATACTTTCATGGTAATTGCTCCCAGAAACTTTCGACTATGGTTACTAGACTCAATGATTTTAAGCGCAGTACTAGATAGGCGGAAAGGTCTCATCAAGTTACAGTTGAAATAGCTAGATCCCACCATAATTTTTATGCTAACATTTTCTTCTATCGCACTTCTTGCTTGTGGAAGTCTCTTCAGATTTCTTGTTTCTCAGTCAATTTTCATCTTCAAAATTTAAAATGCAGAGTCAGTCGTTATTTCTGTCTGCTTAATTCCTGTTTTTAATGCTTTCCCCACCTTAAGAGTTTTTTTTTTCATATTCACAAACATTTAGTAACCCCATTGCATCTTAGTGATTTCATTGCCTTGCTTGTGGTGAAATGTTTAAACAAAACTATACAAAGGAACACTTAAATATAAGATGAAGAAGATAGCAACTAAAATAGTTCAGATAGCAAGTACAGCCCCCTTGCATCTTGGTGACTCTATTGCCTTGTTTGGAGTGTAATTATTAGAAAGAAAAACAATGTTGTATTTAAAGAGGGAATGTCTGTTGTATGTTGAAGCGCAACGTTTATCGTCATCATCGACAAATGCCCATTGACACAGTTCAGGCATCAGGCCTTTCACTTTTACTTTTAAATGCCATAGCAGTGATGCTTCAATAAAAAAAAAGAAAAAAAAGAATCACTAAAAAGAAACAAAAAAAAAGAATAATAATTGCTATATAATTAAATTTGAATTTTGTCTGCGTTTCTAAATCCAGTTCCAAATCTGGACGGCGTCAGACAACTTTCCAAGGATACAACATCTATATGCATTGACGTGGTTCGAGAAGAAAATATCGGAGAGGTCGTTTATATTTGAGTCGAAAATAATTTATTTGCTTCGGGAATTAGTGTATATACGCTGTTTATATTTAAGTCGATGAGAGTTTACTTTCTTTGGGAATAGGTGAATATAGGTCGTTTGTATTTGAGTCGACAAGAATTTACTTTCTTTGGGAATAGGTGAATATGGGTCCTTTATACTTAAGTCGACAATAGTTTACTTACTCAATAGTCAATAGGTAAGTTGTAATAGTTTATAATCGATTCAATAAGCAATTTCTTTTCTGGAAAATGTTTGTATTTGAGTGTATAAGCTTATACATATTTAATGAAAGGCAAATATTAAGTTCTTCTATTTGGTTTGGTTTCTTTTACGGCATATCAACCTCAATGTGTTATTTAATGCCGACAGGATTTTTATTGCTGGTAATTTTTTTTTTCAAAAATGTATACCTGCTAATATATGTTTCTTTCAAAAAATATATTGCTGATTATATTTTTTCCTTCAAAAATATATTGCTGGTAATTTTTCTTTCCTTCAAAAATGTATTGCTGGTAATTTTTCTTTCCTTCAAAAATGTATTGCTGGTAATTTTTCTTTCCTTCAAAAATGTATTGCTGGTAATAATTTTTCTTCAAAAATTTATTACTGGTAATATTTTTTTACAAAAATGTATTACTGGTATTAAAATCCCTTTTTTACATTTTCATAGAGTTTTGACCCCAGTTTGGGGGTTCACTATTTTCCCATATCTGGGACCCCCCCCCTAACAGGTGCTTTTTTTCACAAATGTATTCCTGGTAATATGTTCTTTCTTTTTTTTTAAATGTATTGCTAATTTTTCTTTCAAAAATTCATTACCAGTAATAATGTTTTTGCAAAATAGTTTTGCTTGTATTAAAACATATTTTTCACTTTGACAGTGTTCTGATCATAGTTTTTTATTGGGGGAGGGGCAATTATTTGCCTATATCTGGGACCCCAACAGGTGCTACCACCCCGGGTCAGGGTGGACCTGGGAACACCAGCAATTATTGGGGAAGGGGCAATTATTTGCCTATATCTCGGACCCCCACAGGTGCTACCACACCGGGTCAGGGTGGACCTGGGAATACCAGCAATTATTGGGGGAGGGGCAATTATTTGCCTATATCTGGGACCTCCACAGGTGCTACCACCCCGGGTCAGGGTGGACCTGGGAACACCAGCAATTATTGGGGGAGGGGCAATTATTTGCCTATATCTCGGACCCCAACAGGTGCTACCACCGCGGGTCAGGGTGGACCTGGGAACACCAGCAATTATTGGGGGAGGGGCAATTATTTGCCTATATCTGGGACCCCAACAGGTGCTACCACCCCGGGTCAGGGTGGACCTGGGAACACCAGCAATTATTGGGGGAGGGGCAATTATTTGCCTATATCTGGGACCCCAACATATGCTACCACCCCGGGTCAGGGTGCACCTGGGAAAACCCGCAATTAAGAGGTGGTTCCACGCTCTTCAAAACCTCCTGAGCAAAGGCCTTGCTGTCTTATATTTGAATTCGTTAGTATTTCTCGGCTTCAGAGCAGATGAATATGGATCGTTTATATTTCTGTCTACATTGAGAAACATTGGACCTTTCACTTGAGTCTATAAGTATTTATTGATTCGCAAATACATATATATTGTTCGTTTGTATTTAACCCATAAAATACTTTTTTTGATGTGTAAGAGTACGTAACATTTTCTTTTTAATATTCTAATCGGACACGAAATTTTGCGATGATCTAAAATTTCCATCAACTCTCTAGCTATGAAATCAGTATGGGATTATGATACATTAGGATGTTATCAGTTATTGATGAGGTGCTTATTTTGGGGAAACATGCGTACACACCATATGTCAGTACAACCTATTTGGCTGTATATTGGCTTAATGTAATGATTAAAAAATACACGGCGTTGATATATCCGAAATAAATCTTTATATAACACTATATAATAATACAGCTGAAAGTTAAAGTTTCAAGTCCTGCCGCATACGATAGTTAGAAGAAGAGAGAGTCAGGTAGAAGTGTATATATATATATATATATATATATATATATATATATATATATATATATATATATTATATTGAAATGGACAAAGTCCGACAATTATTTAAAGACATTTTTATGTTTAACATTCTTTTTATACATACAAATATTTAAGTAAATGCTCTGTTTATAATAAACCGTATTAAATAATAAATCTTCATAGAAAATATTCATCCTTCAACAGGATTCGTACCCGTATCCTATACGGAATCGTCATATAGCCTGACGTCCCTTATCGCTCGGCCACAAAGGATCGTTCGATTGGCTAGGTCGAATTTACTGCTTGTAAACTTCAATCTTCCATAATTCTCTCACATACATTCATATTTACGTTTTTGCTGTACGGTGGGTTGAACCATATGACGTTTCTATGACAAACGTAGGGAAAATATTCTGCAAACTTTTACACAAACGCTTCCCAGAATCAAGCACCCTACACAAAATATTCAACAAAACCACAGTAAAAATCAGTTACAGTTGCACCGAGAACATGGCAAAAATAATAAAAAAGCACAACAGGAAAACTATTAACAAACCACACGAACAAATTATACCCACGTGCAACTGCAGAATAAAAAACGAATGTCCCTTAAACGGTAATTGTTTACAAAAGAACGTAATCTACCAAGCCACGATAAAATCACCAGATAATGAAGGAAAAGTATACATAGGAGTAACCGAAGGACCATGGAAACAAAGAAATTATGTACACAAAATGTCTTTCACAAATAGTAAATATGCGAACAGCACAATGCTTTCTAAGTATATCTGGGAAATAAAAAACAAAACACACACCACACCAAAAATATCTTGGAAAATAAGGAAAAAATCATCAGCCTACAACAACCTATCAAAAACTTGCAAACTTTGCTTGGAGGAAAAAATATCTATCATTACCTTCCCAGACCAAAATAAATTATTAAATAAAAGATCCAATCTAATCTCAAAATGTAAACAAATTTTTACTACGATTTTAAAAATCGAAGCTGTAAAAATAAATAAATACATAAACAAACAAAATGACAATAAAATAAGCAAAATAAATTAATCCAAACAAATTACCAAATCACACCTGTTAGAATAGACGAAATAGAATAAAAAATAAGGAACAAAATCAATAAATAAATTAAATAATAAACAAAATATTAGCCTATAAAAAATCAAAACAAAAAATCGGACGAAAAATAGCTATAGCTGTTATATAACGATAAACAAATAAATACATAAAAATAATATACTGCGTTACTTAATATATATACTGCGTTACTTAATATAATATACTTTATATATATATATATATATATATATATATATATATATATATATATATATATATATATATATATATATATATTGCGTGCTAATACCCCTGGGAAACGTATGAATGCTCTTCTTCTCCCACCCAGTTATGGGTAAATAGCAGAGCAGACTGGATTCTATAGCCTTGGATGTGATCTTGTCTAGGGGAAGGACAATGAATTCAAAACCTGAGGAGGGTCGGTTGGGGACCCTTGTGGCCTATGGTGCACCAGGTCTCTGTATTCTGTCCTTCAAAAGGTATGGTTGGTTCTGCACAAATCCTTCACCACTATAATCAAATCATATGTGCTGGTGTCTGGCTGCTGTCGATTCCTACAGAACTGACCCCCTTGACCCTCATACGTTGAATGCGACGGATAAATCCACCATATATATATATATATATATATATATATATATATATATACATATATTCGTGTGTGTGTTTTTGTGTATCCAAATGTAGTAACTGCCGAATGACAATGTGGTGAAGGAAAGTATGTTAGTTTTCAATGTACCAAGGACGGTTTATCCGTTTAATGTCACCAGCTAGTCGTGCAAATGCCATATTCCGGCTGTTATGACGACCCCAGCTTCGGTGAATGGAGAAAATAATTTATCGACTCTGATTTTGGTCGATTTTATACATCAATATATACTTCGTATTTCTAAAACGCGTTGCTTTCCCCTGTCCATCTTTCCCTCTATTCGCCCCGTGAGTATCAGATTTTCCTCGCCCTCCTTTCTCATTACGCCTCCCAGAAATTACAGCTGTCTCTTCTAGATGTTAGGTATAAGTTTCTTCCTTGTTTGCATACTTTCCAAAACTTTATCGTTGCTCACACGCTCGGTCAGTGGTATCCTTAGGATCCTTCTGTAGAACCATACCTCCGTTGCCTCGAGTCTCTTCTTCATCTTTGAGGAGACCGCCCAACATTTGCTGTCGTAAAGGAGATATCACGGAGCAGTTCAGTACTCTTTTCTTTTTCATCTACAAAATCCTCTTGTCTCGTAATACTCTGCCTAGCTTTTGGAATGCGTCTTTACCCATCCGGATACGTCTACGGATCTCAGCGTCGCAATTCCGTCCTCTGTCATAACACTTCCCAGATATTTAAATTTCCGCACCTGCTTGATTATAGTGTCGCAGGTCTTTAAATCGCATTTTTGGATAATCTTTTTGCTGTTTGCTGATGACCATGCGTTCTGCCTTCTTGCAGTTTATGCTTAGTCCCTTCTTCGAGCTCTCCTTCCCTACCTTCCGTAGGAGGTTTTATAATTTCCTTTCCATGTCTGCTATCAGCACTATGACATCTGCGTATCTTATGCTTTTAAGATTATGGCCGCCAATGATGAATCCTGGTAGGATTCCCAGTTCTCTCAGAATGTCCTCGTTGTATAGATTGAATAAGTCCGGTGAGAAGACATATCCTTCCATTACGCTTAATCCTTTCTTCTCGCTCTCCTTCTGTAGGAGGTTTACGGATATATAATAATACGAGGGTAAACATTAAATGTAATGTTTTCTAATTATTTCTACGGTTACAGAGAGAACAATAACACTGATGGATAGAGCAAGTCTCGAGTTACAAAAAGACTATTCCCCTCGAAATACACACAAAATCCCACCCACTGACTGACTGCTTTCGTTAACAAAAAATAAGGGTACTTCATTCCGTCGCATAACAGCATTCAGGAAATGCCCAACAGAGTCGTAAAAATTAGATTATCGTCTCTCAATGAAACGTACTTTACGAGGGAATATACCAAATCAGTTTTTAAGCATACCCTTGATCTACCCAACCCCGGTCATAGTAATTAAGTAATTGATTGGATATTGATTAACCTTTTGGACATGAAAAATGAAGTATGAAAGATCAAAGAATGGATTCTATTTTTTTTGTTTTTACTTTACCTCTTTATTGTCCGTTTTTATTTTTGTCGAGAAATAAAGTAGGCTGATAATTCTACTGCTGATACTGCCAAGTGAAAGCGTAAATTCTGTTCTCGTGATCTCTTCTATCGCACTTCTCGCCTGTGGAAATCTTTTCTACTTTCTTGTTCCTTCTAAACTTAAATTTTCAAAAATGTAAATGCAATGTCAATCGCCATCTTCTGTTTCATTCATTCCTGTTCTTGTAATTGATTAATCTTTTCGATGTTAAAAATCCCCTAACATTAAAGAATGCATATTTTATTTATTTATTTACATTATTCGGAATGTTGATCGCATCTATGTTGTCATATTCCAGACGTTTCGGCCGTTATAGGCTTCAGCCTTCTTCAGGTGACTGTAATTTCGAACCGAACTCTTTATTTCATCCACCGTGACAGATTATTCTACTTCCACGTGGCATGCCAGTTCTTGATATCTCTTTAACAGTTATTTCCCTTTAAATCAACTCTCAAAGTTTTGTTTTAGTCTCCTGTAGCCAGGTATTGAACATCACACATCTATGGATCATGAGACTTGATTGCCTCAACCAACGTTTTAATTCACCATGTGTTCTTGAATATGACAACAAAGTCGAAGGTAACAGTCCGAACAATGTGAATAGTGAAAATAATTACAATAGCACATCTCAGAAATAAAGACAGATATTTTGTTTTATTTTTGTTAAAAAAAAAAATATATATATAATTTTTATGCTTTTGTTCTTCCGTAGAATATGGCCTGAAGTCAAAAACTTCCGGATCAGTACAATGCCCTGTAGCCTGACAATGGGTGATTGAACTTTCCAAGAATTCGCATTAAGTAGTTTATTTATTTAGAACGTAAACAATAAAGTTTCGAAACTTGGTTGAAACGATTTCCCCGATGGCGTTTGTGATTTGTTGTGTTTTGAAGAGGAGACGGCAAAAGAGGAGAATTACACATGCAATCACGTGGGCTTATTAAGAACT
>OZ038494.1:9320733-9408233 GCA_964036315.1 Acanthosepion esculentum
ACAAGCCTCTTTCTCTGTATCACAGCTCATCAATGTGCCTAAACATCCGATTGCTTCACGCAAAATATTTTTAAAGTGTTGGTAAAAGCAATATAATTCCTATCAGGTGACCAAAGAAAAAACTAATAAAAAAAAACAAAGCAAAAAAAAAAAAACAAATAAAAAAAACAAGAGCAAACTAATAAAAGAAAACATCAGAAAGGAACCATAAACTGGGAAGAAAAGACAAAAAAAATTGACACCTACCGAACAGTAATATAAAGTACTCAATGTCTAAATAACCAAGACAGAGCAAATATGATTACCATCGTCACGACTCAGAAAGAGAAAAAAATGAATCGTTACTGAAATTTAACACCTCTGTAATCTTCAGGCGACCTGATAAGATTTTAATAGAGATTCTCTTAATCTTAAACGATAACAGAATCGACACGAGTATGAAAATAAAAAAAAAGTGTTTTATACAACAGTGGCGAAATACCGGAAAACCATATTAGCCCAGAGAAGCCACGTTCAAATAAATGCGATCTTGGGTGGACGTTGGGCCACATAACTAAGTTTATCATCCGGATTCTGATGAATAGAGCGGGTAGCAGAATTAGAATGGACATAGAACAAGAACAGTCTGATTTTGTTAAAAAAAAAATAAGCACTGGGATTTGACACACGACATTGATGTCCCGAAGGGTATCAAGGCGAGCAATACAACAGCAAAATGAACTTATATGTATATTTTCTAAACTATGCAAGAGAAACTTATAAGGTACGACTCGAAGATCTATTTGAACTGCTAGGGAAACGTGGATTTATTTAGGGGAGATATAAGAATCATCCGGAATAGATACTGGGAGCAAATCGTCTTTGTAGGGATAGAAAATGAACTGAGTATATATATATATATATATATATATATATATATATATATATATATATATATATATATATATATATGAAGAAATATAGTCTTAAAGTGTACTATATTTATGGGATAAAGTGCTCAATATTAGAGATAGAGCGTGTGTAAATATAAAAGTGAACATACAAGTCAACACTTAGAGGCGACAGTCTGTTTCATGCTAGTGCAATCGTCAGGCCACGAGTGCTGTTATTTTGTCTAGGCTATTTATATATACGGGTCAGTGGTGCATTGTGGGTAGTCTATTTTGGCAGATATTTTAACGGAAGTCGTTTATTTCTTTATTTGTTTATTTGTGTTAAATTATTTTGTTTGTTTTTATTTAATTTATTTTGTTTTTTATCCTTTATATTTATTTTATTTTTATTTTTTATTTTGATCGGTGTTTTATTAACGTAGTAAAAAAATCTTTATATAGCTTATTGTGGGTAGTCTATTATGGCGGCTATTTTACCGGAAGTCGTTTATTTGTTTATTTATTTGTGCCAAATTATTTTGCTTGTTTTTAATTATTTTTATTATATATATATATATATATATATGTGTGTGTATATATATATATATATATATATATATATATATATATATATATATATATATATATATATATTATATATATATATATATATATATATATATATATATATAGAGAGAGAGAGAGAGAGAGAGAAGAACAATAAGCAAGAAAAATAAGGATAAATATGTTATAATTTTTTTTGCGACTTTGACACAATGGATACCAGAACTAAATACAAACTCGGATGATAAAAGTATAAGAGTTAAATAGAGTGAAGCAAAAGAAGAAAGGAAGTTGGGGAGTGTCATGAACATTCATATATGCCTGGTTGTTTCGTTTTACAATAAGTCAATACTCGTTCAGTTATTTCGCGCTGAACCTGATAGACAGCACCCGGTGCCGATCTAACCAATTTACTTGATATTAATTACTAAAGACAGTAGCCTCATTACATCACTCCGGGGACCCTATGTTCTCAGAAGGTAATATTATAAAAGGCGTTTACTAGATAGCAACAATTGCATATCAAAATCAATGAGTGAGTGAAAGAGAGTGAGAGAGAGAGAAAGAGAAAGAGAGAGAGAAAGAGAAAGAGAGAGAGAGAGATAGTCCACGTGTTTCGTTTGGTGTGTTTCAATTATATACATACATATATATATATATATATATATATATATATATATATATATATATATATGAACATTTTTCAGAGTTAACTTTTAGAGAAGACAATATTTATAAATAAATGACAATAGGAAAACAGTAGTTGCTGACGCGTTTCGTGCAATGTGGACTTTTTCAAAGCATAAAAAAGAAATGTTGCTCAGAACACTCGTTTCTTGCTTTGAAAAAGTCCACATTGGACAAAACGCGTCAGCAATTACTGTTTTCCTATTGTCATATATATATATATATATAT
This sequence comes from Acanthosepion esculentum, assembly GCA_964036315.1. NCBI lineage: Eukaryota > Metazoa > Mollusca > Cephalopoda > Sepiida > Sepiidae > Acanthosepion > Acanthosepion esculentum. The sequence continues at coordinate 9,323,086 of OZ038494.1, forward strand.
ATATATATATATATATATATATATATATATATATATATATATATATATATATATATATATATATATATATATATATATATATATATAATTTGTTTACATTTAGATACGCATTGAGCAGATATGAATGTACGTGAGAGAATCATGAAAAAATAGTAAAATCGACTTTTCTAACCGAACGATCCTCTGTGGCTCAATCGGTAAAGGCCATATGACGGTTTCGTATAGGATACAGGTTCGATTCCTGTCGGACGACGAATATTTTCTATGAATTCACGCCGGTAAATGTTATTAATTCTGTTGATTATAATCAGAACATTTAATTAAATACTTGTATCTATAAAAAAGAATGTATAAACATAAAAATGTGTATATATATATATATCAAACTAAAATAAATCCTAAAGAACCAGGAAGCCTTTTGAGCACTCTACGTTTTAGTCTTACTAATCACTTGGTTTTTTTTTTCTTTCTACTAAAGACATAAGGCACTGGACGATTTATTTCGCCCTGTTCGAATGTTTTTAGTTCTTTCTTTTTTACCTTACAATTCTTTCCTCGGGTACCGATTTGTATTGACATATCTACAAGTTGATCTATCTGAGTTTTTTCCAAAATAATATTACAATTAGTGTGTATATATATATATATATATATATATATATATATATATATATATATAATTCTCAGAATGTGTGTGTGTGCGCGTGATCGGAAGTCGTTTATACATTTCCACAGTTTTCATCCGATTTTGATGATTTTTTGTTGCATAGATAATTCTGCAGTGCTGATTTTGAGCCCAAATTGTTGGCGACAGGGGATTCTCCACTACTTCCAGTCCATTATAATTCTCAGGAACGTTTTACTATTTACTATCTGTTCTTGGATATCTATCTTTCATATATATATATATATATATATATATATATATATATATATATATATATATATATATATATAAAATGAGAGAAAATATATATAAAATGAGAGAAAAAATCATCAAATATATAAAACATAACAACAGCAATCTTAGGAATAAAAACAGAAATATAAAAATCATTTACTACACACTCTCATTTAACCAAGAGCAGAAGTCTCTCCATTTAAATAAGAAATACTTCTCAAGAAATAATTCACTTTGGAAGATTTCACCATAAAGTAATACTACGCTATACCTGTACCGATAATCTTGAAAATTTCTTAAAAAAACATAATAATAAAATTTTAAATCAATACAAAAACCTTAGTAATAACACCCATTCCAAATCAACAAATGCAGATAATACCAACAAGTGTAATTGGAGAAATTCTAACGAATGTCCTTTGTCAAACAGACTCTCTTGTTTTTATATCGGGAGTACCAAGAATCAATTTAAAACTAGGTGGTAGCAACATATATTATCTTTCAATAATAACGCGTACAGAAATAGGCCGTTCCATTCTAAATAGTTTTCGAACTTAATAGAAGTTAATAAAATCGATTCGGTAAAATGGAAAATATTAAAAAACTAGAACTTGTAAATCTTTAAATCAACCTTGCTTCTTATATTTAAATGAAAAAACAGAAATGATCAAATTTGCTGACAAAAAATCCATAGAAAATCAAAAGAGTGAATTAACTGTAAATTGCCAACACAGTTTATCTTTTACCTTAAAATATAGTTAAAGTTTTAAAAATTACTTATTAAAATTTCTTATAACCATAATTCATTAGTACATAATGTGAACTCTCTACGGGTATTACTTTATTTTGGTTATTCAGCTTTAATATTGCGATGTATTTCCGTCCAGTTAGTATTATTATCTTACATAGATGTTCCACATTTTCATTTTTATCTACAGACCCCTTTAGGAAGCTTCCTGAATCTAAAATTTTAAAACAAAATCTGTTAACTTTACGTCTGATTATCCCAACTCTCGCTCAACACCCTTTCAAAAAATTTAAAATGTCATATTTTGTCTACAATCACGATACATTTACAGCTGACATATTTTTTCGTAGATGTCAATAATGGGTCTGTCTATGTTCTGGTTTATCATGGCATGAAAAAATAACACACACCTCCACCCTCTGAGCACACTTTTTTTTATTTTGCGCAGATCTGACATTTAATTGGCTAATCTAGACATCCTACAAATCTATTTTTAAATCTGACCTTATGTTTCTCCCCGAATATAAATTTCGGAAAAGAAGTAACCTTTTGATTTTAAATTTTCTTAAAAAATCGTTTAATCTTCAGTGACTTACCATCACCTGAAGAAGTACAATCAAAGTATTGAAACATGAAAGCTTTTGTGTATCGATTTTAATATATTTTTTATTATAATCTCTTATAATAATAAAATAATAACAATAATTATATATATATATATATAATTATTGTTATATATATATATATATATATATAATATATATATATATATATATATATATATATATATATATATATATATATATATATATATATATATATATATAATTACGAACCTAAGGTGCCAGGCAAACCTACCTAGGTTTCACCTACGCGGGTCGTCAGGGTACGCCGGCCAGCGGCCAGGGGCCAGTGTACCCTGACGTTCCGTGTAGGTGAAACCTAGGTAGTTTTGCCTGGCACCTTAGTTTCGTAATTAGATTTGCTTTACTTAGTTTATTGAGAACTTTGCTTAGTTAGTTTTGCTTTACTCGTGTTTGAGTTTTTTTTTCTTTGGACTCTAGGCTTGGATTCTGGACGATTCTTTTCACCTCAATTACATGTTCTTAGTTCTTTCTTTTTTTATCCCTTATTTTTCCTTGGGTATTGGTTTGTTCATTTACAAGCCAAAACACATAAGGTTTTTCCAGACGATTATATTTACTTATATTTATAACATATATATATATATATATATATATATATATATATATATATATATATATATATATATATATATATATATATATATATGTAATAATCTTATATATATATATGTATATATATGTATATATATATATATATATATATATATATATATATATATATATATATATATATATATATATGGTTGGTTTCATCAGTACATTTCCATGACCGCAGTGGTTGAAGCGACACCCTTCGGCTTGCAATGGCCGATTTAGCTACGTGAAGACGACATTCAGGTGACAGAAAAGAAACATGGCGATTAATTTCTTTTGACCAGCTGGTATTTTTTTCACCTCGCTAATACTAAGTTGATTAATCATTTCAAGTTAACTTTTGAATCCTAAAACTCAAGCATTCGTTAATTTTATCTGAGGCCAATGTTCATATCTCACAGCCACGTTTCAGTTTAAACTTTGAGAAGGTCGCCTGGCGTGTAGATTCATTTGTTAAATGCAGCCGGTGATCTAAGGTCATTCCGAACAGAAGGCTCTGTTTCTAATGGCGTTGTGCCAAACAAGCTAAGCTAAGTAAATGTCAGAACCAGATAAAAAGAAAAGTATTCTAAGCCCTGTCTGTTTGTCTTCGATTTACCATTCTTCTGTTATAGTCGTCGTTATGGCAATGATGGCAGAAATATTTTTCCTTCTAAGCTTCTTATGTGGATCCAAAACGCGATTAACGTCTCATCTCCAAGTCTGAAAGGATAGAGAAAAGACGTCTTGACTATTGCGTGAAACAGAAGTGGTCGATGCACACGAGCTGACCGGGGAATGAGTTTGACGATAAAATACAAGGTTTTCTGCTTGAAATTCTTGTTTCGTTTGTTTCCAGCATTTTAGATATATTCGTCCTCCGACAGGAATCGAACCTGTATCCTATACGGAACCGTCATTTAGACTGACATGCTTTAACCGATCCAGGATGGTTCGATTAGCGGAGGACGAATATTTTCTGTGAAAATGTCTCGGACATTCAGGCCGGTAAATGTTGTTTAATACTGTTTATTATAAAAACAGAGCATTTACTTAAATATTTGTATCTATAAAAAGAATGTATAAACATGAAAATGCCTTAAAATAAATGTCGGACTTTGTCCATTTCATAATATATATATATATATATATATATATATATATATATATATATATATATATATATGTTCATAAGCCAAATTTTAGATTGTATTTCTTTTTTTATGTCAATGCCATTTGATGTTGATAAAATATTCAGGTATACGTTTATCTCGCAGGACATGTGTGTGTGTGTATCTGTGTGTGTAAGTGTAAGTGTATGTGTGTATTTAGGCAGTATATTCCCTTTTAGGCATGTATGATTAAATGAATTACAATAATTATGTCTGCTTATTTTTAGTATAATCCATTCACATTCACGGATATTTTCCGTGTATTACAATCAAGTCGTGCAAGATATGCACCGTAACAGTGAAAATCACTTTTATTTCGCAAGTACTTTCCATATCTTTCTGAGATCATCATTAGGGATGCAAGATGTTTCCTCGATCGCTACAATCTTAACCAGTTCAAGTCTAGAGTGAATCTTTATCTTCCGCTCCTATACATATTAACTACCCCTTAACGTAATCCTCTACCTCGAGCGGCCACCAGGCCTTGTATTGTGTGAAATTGACTATATATATATGTATATAACGCACCACAAAATCTGAAGTATTGGTAAAGATAACACAGACTATGCCAGGTGACCAAACAAAAAGCTAATAAATAGATAAAATAAGAGAACGTCGATGGAGGAAAGATGGTATTAAAATAACTGAGCGTATTCTTCAAAAGGAATCATTTTTGTTCAACACTTCTTCAGAAAGAGTCGTTGAAAGAAAACACAAATATATAAACATTAATCATAGCCAGCGTAACGGATAAAGGATTTGTGGGTGGAATAAAGAGCCACTACTACACTAAAATTACTAAGACAATAAATCGATGAGTTGAACAGGTCAAGATTGTACTGATCGAGGGAAAATGCTCTTGGGAGTCGGTTCCACGGAGCATTCGTTCACGGAATGAAGTTAATCGTGTAGAACTTACTATTCACCATTGGGACACCGAGGGAATGTGGGTGGGTTTGGTGCAATGTGAGGGTCATGTCGGGTCATGGCCGAGAGGCTTGCCACATTCCGGCTGTGAAGGAGAGGTTGGAGAATGGTAAATATTTTGTCACCCACCAGGACTCGGAGACGATTTTGTTCTCTATCGAGACCGTATAGAGAGAGAGAGTCAGATACTTAGTGTGGCGGTACAGGGAACCTGGGCATTTTTCCTGCATCTCTTGTGATGGATCGGATGTAAAACTTGAGGTCAGGTGTGAGTTTATGGCTCAAGAGTCTCTCAGTGCAGGGAGCCTGTTCGTGGGGACACTAATTCATCGAGACTAGCCAGTTTACTACAAAAATGTATCGCTGGACATTTTACTTTAAAATTGTATTGCTGGTCACTTCGCATTAAAAAAATGTATTGTCAGTAATTTGTTTTTATAAAAAAAACTATTACTGGCAATTTCACTACAAGAATACATCGTTCGGAATTTTTACCTAACAGTGGCTGAAGAAAAGTTTTTTGCCAGTAGAAATAAACTACATCAAATTTCAAAATTTAATTACGTAATCCCAACTCAACATAAATAAACAGTATTTGGAACTAGTATAGAGTAGGTTCTCCATTTGCTAATTTCAATGTTTGTATTCGATTTTTCATGGATTTGATCAAGTTATCAACAATCGTCTGAGCCATATTTTGCCACTCCTTTAGCAATGTTTTTTTGATGGTTGCCACTGACGTGATTTTGGTTGCACGCTCTCGAAGTTTGCGGTCAAGGTGCTCCCAAACGTGCTCTATTGGATTGATGTCTGCTCTATACTGGTTCAAAATACTGTTAATTTATGTTGAGTCGGGATTACGTAATTACATTTTGAAATTGGATGTAGCTTATTTCTCTTTGCTAAAAAGTTTTCTGAGGCCACTGTATACTGTACTTTTATATTTGTTTATTGTGTTCATTTTTGTTGATGGGAGGGGCACTATTTTTTCATAGTTGGGACCCTAATAGGTGCTAACACCCCGAATCAGTGTGAACCTGGGAGCAACAGAAATTATGAGCTGGTTCCACGCTTCTCAAGAACTCCAATCTCCCAATCATACACCTTCTTGGCGGATGTGGTTTATCATCCTACTAAGACTTTTCATTCTGTTATTACCTTTTCCTTTTTTCTTTTTCACTATAAAGTTCCTACTCCTTCTTTTCTCTAATATACAATTTTATTCTTCTCGACTCTATCTCTCTCTCTCTCTCTCTCGCCTTTATTTTTCTCTATGCCTTTCTTTCTTCTGATTTAATCTTTTGTCTACTCCGTTATTTGTTTTTTCAGTCCCCTTTTCTTGTTTGACGTTTTCTTTTTTCTCAATGCAGTTTTCTTTTCCCTTCCTCTTAAAGTGCTTCTCCTTTAGTTTCCATTTACGATCTCCTATGATGCTTTCCTTTTCCTGTGTCGATATACAATCCAGACGTCATCACCATCTTCACGCTGATCAATCTCCAATCGGAAATCCGAAAAAATCAACTGGGATTTATCTACTTTTCCTTACTTCTTCCCTGGAAAAAAAAAAGATCTTGGAAAATTCGCCGATTATCTTTAATCATCTATGCATATTCTTAATCCGATAATCCTCAACCTCATTTTTCTCTGTCATTCTTTCTCGTGCTCTGTCTCTTTTAAACCTGCACATTCCTTCGTGGTATTTCTCTCTCTCTCTCTCTCTCTCTCTCTCTCTCTCTCTCTCTCTCTCTCTCTCTCTCTCTCTCCAGCACAGTTTTGATTCTTGTAACGGGAGCGTTGATATTATCACATCGTATCTCTCTTTTATAATCAGATGCGGATCCCTGAAACCGCCATTCTTTCTAACTGTCTATCTCTCAGGCAAATCTCCATACTCTTCTTTCATCCTTCTTTACCTTCTACCTCTCTACCTCGCTTTCCAGATATCGCTCTCATGCTTCACGTCTCTTTCTTTTTTGTCTCTCTGTCACCCAATAGCCAACACTCTCTATCTCCATCTCTCTCTCTCTCCCTCTCTCTCTGTCAGTTCTCTATCAAACGCACTCTCTCTTTTTAACCAACTCTCTCTCTTGCTATTTCTCGCCACACTTCACCTTCTTTCTACCCCCCCTGCCTTTCTAGTCCTCTCTCTGTTTCTAGCGCTTTCTCGCTCTTTCATATCCTCTCTTTCTCTTTCTTGTCCACTCTCACATTTTTTAGTCCTCTCTCTTTTTCTAACATTTTCTCTCGCTTTCTAGTTCCCTCTTTCTCTTTTAGTCTCACTCTTACTCGCCCCCTCTCTCTTTCTATCCCCCTCTCTCTCTTTCTAGCCATTTCACTCTCTTTCTAGTTCTCTTTTTCTCTTTCTAGCCTCTCTCTCTCTTTCTAACCCTCTCTCCCGCTCTTTCTAGGCCTCAATCTTTCTTTCTCGCTCTCTCTCTTTCTTTTTACTATCCCTCTCTCTCTCTTTCTCTCTCTCTCTCTAGCTCTCTTTCTTTCTAGCCCTCTCTCTCTCTTTTTCTATTCCTCTCTCTCTCTTTCTAGGTCGCTCTTTCTTGTCCACTCTCTCATTTCGTCCCTTTCTCTCTCTTTCTAATCCTCTCCTTCTGTTTTTTGTCCTCTTTCTGTCTTTGTAGCACTCTCTCTCTCTCTCTCTAGCTTCCTCCCTCTCTTTCTAGCCATCTCATTCTTTCAAGCCCTTTCTAACTGTTTCTCGTCCTCTCTCTCTTTCTAGCCCTCTTTCTTTCTAGTTCTCTCTTTCTTTTTCTAGCCTTCTCTTTCTCTTTCTAGTCCACTCTCTGTTTCTAGCCCTCTCTCTCTTTTTAACCCTTTCTTCCTCTTTTTTCCTTTTCTCTATCACACTATAAGTAGCAAACTTCTACTATTTTGTCTTTTCTTGCCCTCCCCGTCACCTTGTATATGTTTACCTTCTTTCTGTCTCTCTCTCTTTCTGTCACCTTATAACGCTCTCCTTCCTTTTCATTCTCTCATTCTCTCTCTCTCTTTGTCTCTTCGAGTCATGTCATTACGCACTCGTTACCTCTCCCCCTCTCTCTCCCCTCTCTCTGTTTCTATATGTCTTTATCCTCGCTGTCGCCCTGTAACGAGGGCATATATACTCCTCTGTTGTCTGTTTATGAGTATTCTGACAACTTAAAGAGTTCCTTTTAGAATAATCACCTCTGTACGTGATGTGTGCGTAGCATTCTAAAAGACCAAACATCTTCATATATTGCCTGTAATCACGAAACGAAAATCTAAACACTGAAAACTATATAAAAAACCAATACAGTACAACAATTCACTTGTTTCTTAAGAGACTGTATCTCTGTCAATAATAAAAAAAAGTAAACATCAACATATATTGATCACACAACATTACTTTCGTTTGATTACCCTGTTAAATCTTTGAGTAAAATGACATATATAAGCATTTAACAGATACTCAACGACGCCCACAATGCAACATTTCTATGCAAAACCAAATACAAAAAAAAACACGAACATATTTTGAGGCTATTCACATCAAATGACATGAATTCACTGCCAATAAAATTCGTTTTAATCTCGGCCTGAACTTGGTAAACTGCTTTGAACTGTAAACTCACGTGATTCTATAAGACTATTCCATGACCAGAACATATAAAACCACATTCACTTCAAACTAAGCCCCCTTAACAGTCTCACCAATCACTCGATTTCTAAACGCTTTACTTTAAAATGACTAACACTGGTTGAAAGTACTCTGAAAATTAGCTACATTCTCGGCACTATATTTAAAAAAATGTACCAGCCGGTATCAAACAACTTTGTTTTCTTCTTCTTTTAAATTATTTCACCCCAAGCAAGGCAATAATGTCGCTAAGACTCAAGGGATTGAAAAAAGAATGAGAAGACTTTTGTGACGAGAAAGGGCAAATAAAAAAAAAGAATTCAGGAACACAGGTGATGTCGATTGACGATGCATTTAAATTTTGGTAGAAGGTAGATGAGACAAAAGCCAGAAAAGAAACTATTAGAATTGAACTTGCTATTTCAATAGCAAAATATATGAGACCTAATTGCCCATCTAGTAGTAAGCTTGAATTCACGTGGGAGAGGTAATGATAAGAAGAAAAAATTATATTAAAAAAAAAGACAGAGAGAAGATAATTCACAGCAGCGGTAATGTGAGTGAAGTCGAGATGCCAGGTGAGAACCAATAAAATAACGGATCCTTCTTTGGATTTTGTCTAGAATCTAGAGATGTATAGCCGGAGCACCAGACAAGTATGGTAGAGATATTCAATATACGGATTGATGGTAGATTTATAAATATGTAAAATGTCCCTGGAGAGAAAAATTGTCTAGCATGACAGAGTGAACCAACATTCCTAGTAGAAGATCTAGCAAGTAATTCAGTATAATCGCTTCACACCATGTCAGTAGAAAACATGTTACTACAAAGCCGCAATGAGTTTCTCTCCTGGAGGTTAGCATCAGCCATGGTGATGGAAGTCAAAAATAGTTTCTTCTGATGGTTAAAAGATAGGAGTTTCGTTCTGGAGGCATTAAAATTTACAAGCCATTACTTGTCCCAGTTAACAACAGATTAGATTTATTGTTCGAGCTAAGTTACCAATTTTACAGTATGGAACTATTAAGGCAGGAGTACATAGTAATGTTGTCATATACAAGTTTAGTAGCTGTTATCGCTCTTTCCAGTATCGATGAAGGTTTCCTTCCTAACCTTTTGTTTGAAGCAGAGGGCATCATAAAAAATTGTAAAAACTTTCTATTAAAACAATGTTTCAGGGAAATAGTTTTCTCATGTCCAGTAGCTGTCATCTTCCTTTCCAGTATTGTTGAAGTTTTCCTTTCTAAACTTATTATTGAAGTACAGGGCATAATGAATATTTGTAAAATGTTAAAACAATTTTTCCGAAAAATAGATTTCTCAAGTCCAGTAGCTGTGTGATATGTCAACCATTTCATTATGACATTATTTTCTCTTCGAGTTACATGTGCTGTCCATTTTAGGTGTTGCTGCTGTTGGTCGTCCTCAAGTGATGTGGTTTGTGTTATTTCGTAAAGGGCTTGCTTATAAATACTTTCAATTTTGTGTCATTTTTACACCTATAAAATGACCACCAGACTGGATTCACTGTTCTGAACCATCGAATCTCCCAGTTTAATGAACCCGGGATAGCAATCAACCTTGATGTATCCAATCAATGCTAAACACTTTGAAATGTTGAAATCAATAATAAAATCGCGATTAAACGAATTAAAATATTTAATTAAATTTACATTAAATTAATTTAATTGTCGGAAGTGGTATATCTACGCCATAAAAATCTACTATCTGCCATCCTAAAAGGAATGCCCTTAGGCAAAAGAAGGTTGGGCAAACGGGGTGGTGAGTGAGCTGAAAATAATTGAGAGACACTCAGACATTGCCACGTAACATAGACATATGGAGGTTGTTGATCAGCTGTTCAGTTATACAGTGATCAACACCCGTTCTTGGGACTGATGTTGATAATAATGATGATGACTTGTTTATACAATCGATGATGTCAGTGTGAACACTGTCATGGTCGAAACAGACCCGTTTAGATTAATTAGCGTCAAATATTCTTAGTGAATATTTAAAAAAAAAATGACCAGATGCCTGGTGTGTTTGTGTATTAATGTTTCTATATTATGAACCGTCCTTGCGATGTTGATAAGAGAACAAAAAAAACTGATATCACGAATCTGTATCAATTAATATCTTTCGCTGACCAGACTGCACCCCGTTAATTCATGACATAGCCATGAGTTTAAGTCACAGCTTGATTTTAGTACTAATAAACATTCTTGAAAATTTGTAACACGTTTATGAGATAAAAGGAAAAGTTCTGCTGTCTTATACCACTGGCTGTATTCCCATTCCCATCAAGTCTGGCACAAGATCATTATTTAAAAGCTTAGAAAAGAGAGCAACTCAAATACTGACATATGAAACATATGTACATCTAAAATCCCCGTGAAAAAAAAGCGAATGAAATTAGTTTTAAATACTAAACTATGGAAACATTTATTGTTTTTTATTCAAATTAATAATTTTCAAGTCTCCTAAATCCATGGACCCTAACAATTTTAAGTGAGCCTTTCATAGCATAATTACAATTCTATTCTTTCTTAGTTATATCTCCTTGCTTTTTGAAAGCAGGACCAGCAATCTAATAGTAATGGCAAGACGTAATGGTCGTGTGAACTAAGGATCTAACTAAGGATGGAAGGACACGATTTTCCTATTTGAATTTTCTGATGAATCTTAATTCTTAAGTTAATGATTGAATAAGCCCATGTTGAGTCCTAGGACAATAAAATATCCATGGAAATGCCCTTATCGCATCGTTAAATATTTGAGCTTAACAACTTTAACAAAATAACAACCATGAAAAGATTTGACAATTGACAGTTTTCTTCTATTTCACCGAAACAGACTTTAAATACTTCTATCTTCGCTTATTCATTTCTTCCATACTTTCGTTCTTTCTTATTGAAACCAAGTAGCGTGTTTGATATGTCTTTCCACCCGATGAAAATAGACAAGTCCATTATTTATGAGGTAGGGGCAGGAAACGTTAAACACTTCTATCCTCCCTTCTTTCTTTCTTTCATTCATTTTCTCACTGAATCCAAGTAGCGTCTCTGAGATGTGCTTTCCGTCTTTTCACGTAGTCAAAACGGAATAGTCTATTATTCACGAGGTATTGACAGGCCGTAACGGTCGGGCGAACTAACTAAGGAACTATCCAACGAAGGGGGGCACAGTCAGTCTTATTATTTGATGAGTATTTACTTATATAGTGATCTATACAAAGCACCTTCCTAGTTTTTACTTTCCTCCTCCTTCTCTTCATACAGCAACCATTCGTCCACGCATTAAATATTACTATTGTATCGAGTCTTGTGCTTCTTCGTACACCTCTAGGGTCTTGTCTCAATCCAGATTGGGGTGAAATGATTTAAACAAAAGAAAAAAATTTAACGCACTGTATATGTTTTTTCTTTTGTTTATTTTTTTTTAAAGTGATCTACATTTGCCTTGGAGATAAGTAAAGCACGTTGATTTCGTGTGTCCAAATTATAAGTAAACAGTATCCAGCTTGATGGATGCAAAGTGAACCAATTTTGTTACGTGGTAATACGTACACTCATATTGCAAATATTTTTTTTTATCCTAATCGATTTGAAGAGACAGATTTCACTGTACTTTGCCGATTCGTGCTAATTCGTGTACTAATTTTCATCATCAAGAACACCTTAATGTCAAATGGAATCCTTTTTTCTTAATCAATAGAAAATTCGAAAAAGCATTTAATGAATACAAATTACTTCTGCAAACAGTGATTTTTTTTTTGTGTGTACGATAGCAAATGACTTCTTTCTTACAATGTTAACCGGTTATGGGAAAATACGGAGAATTTTAATCGAATAAATTTACTTCATTTTTAAAATTATTGAATATGGCTTTTGGTTTCCTTCAAGGATGAAAATCGGTAAATTCCACAAAGATTTATAGGATCGAAAAACGGAAATGAATGAAATACGAGGATGAACTGGAATATTTACACGATTTACATTGTTCGGACTGTTGTCCTCATCTTTGTTGTTACATTAACGACGTTTCGACAGTTTTACGCTCCGCCGTTCTTCAGGATCTGTCGATATTTCTGATACGAGGCATTGTAACTATTTACACTATTTACATTATTCGGACTGTTGACATCATCTTTGTTGTTATATTCACGACGTTTCGACAGTTGTACGCTCCGCCCTTCTTCAGGATATGTCGATATTTCTGATACGAGGCATTGTAAGTATTTACACTATTTACATTATTCGGACTGTTGACATCATCTTTGTTGTTATATTCACGACGTTTCGACAGTTGTACGCTCCGCCCTTCTTCAGGATATGTCGATGTTTCTGATACGAGGCATTGTAACTATTTACACTATTTACATTATTCGGACTGTTGTCATCATCTTTGTTGTTATATTCACGACGTTTCGACAGATTTACGCTCCGCCCTTCTTCAGGATCTGTCGATATTTCTGAGTTGAGGTATTGTAACTCTTTATGCTATTTACATAGTTCGGACTATTGTCCTCATATTTATTGCCATATTCACGACGTTTCGACCGCTGTACGCTCTGACCTTCGTCAGGTGAATAGTTACACTACCTCATCTCACACATGGAATATCAGGGGAATTTTGTCAAAGAGAATAGCATTAACACATGCCAGTGACAAATGAAAAGGGCTTACGATCAACGAAGTTAAGCAAAGTCGAGCATTATCAATAACTAGATGGGTGATTGATTGGCAATACCAGGTGAGCCTTCGATATGCGGATGGTGTAATAGGAAATGGCTCACTGTTAGATATTTGAGAGCCGAGGTTCAAATTCCAATGAAATTCATTATATTCACCATCGCACAAATAATCTTGAGCAAAGAAAGAATCTATGTTTTCATTTTGTCAACTATGGATTAATTAGTAGAAAGTTTATAAGTACATCTTTATTTCCAAAATAAATCTTACAAGTATTTTCTGACTATAAATAACCCACGTAGGTTTGATAAACCATAAATATCAAATAAATTAGTTCATTGTTCATGTTCCATGCAATACACATACTCGGAGAACTACATTATCAAATACCACTTTTCCCCCAGCTATGGGATAATGAGTGTAGGAATAAATTATCATGATCTCCAAATTTTCTTTACAATCTTAAAAATAATTTCTGGTTTTCAATATCTTGCAAAAGCTTGATAAGCTTAAAAAAAATAAATCAGTGATTCCAGCAAGCAAAAGACGACATTTTCAAGTGAATACTATGTAAGAAAAGTATCTGTTGGTAACACGCCGAAAGAGATTGATGTAAATATCGCGGACAAAAAGCCTCAAAGAACTTCTAAATTCGATGTATTATTTATTGAGCGTCGACAGATGCACCATGGCGACCGTTGGAATTGGACGAATATGACAGATGCTATGTGAACTTGAATGGCATACAGTAGCTTTATTAGCATTAACTTCCGATTCCTTGGTCCTATGGGGCACAAAAACGTGGCTCAAAACTGTGTTTAAAGTGGGAGTCCCAAAAATACTATGCAAAGGAATAAGATTGCTTCGGACTTTTTCATCTTCCTTATAGTTAGAATGCATTTGTTTACGGTATAGTAGGTTAATATGTTTCGGGTTATTTGAGGAAGAATTGTGTTCTTTTTGATTTAACTTAATACCGCTAATGGCTCTTCGATGTAATTATAAAAGATATTAATGAGAATTTGTTTAATGTTGTTTAATTCAGTGATGATTTTTTTTTCACAGATGAGTTAACTTTGGCACGGTTCATTAAATTTTGTATAATAGCCTTTTTTTGTAATAGTCGGGGCATTCACTTTTATACTTTAGAGTGTAGGTGTTTATGTTAGTTGTTTTGTTATATGTGGAGGTATTAAATGTATTATTATTGGTGTCTATCAATACATCAATAAAATTAATTTTATTGTTATTTTTATTTTCATATGTGAACATAAGAAAGGAGTTTTGGGGAAAATTTTCCTGTAGTTCGTGTATTTCATCTATGTTTTAACTACATGTCTTAGGCCGACGTTCACAATACAAGAACACACTTGTCGACAACATCAGTATACACCACAAAAATAATAAACAACAAAAACAAATTCTCGAGGCCCTTTATATCAAAATCAACAAACACTCAACAAAATTTATTATGAGTGTAGCAGTAACGTGTCGAAGAGCATATAACAAACATTTAATGCCATTTTGCATTTCTATCAATTTACGCTCGGCTCCGTTATATTGGGACGCTTGTTTTGCAAAGGGATTCCATAACTACAACAGATAAGTAATTATAACAGAGCGCGTTCACCATCACACAACGAAATGCAGATTTTGTCACAGTTACAATAAGTTTGTCTTTGAAATTTACTCCTGAGGATGATTCTGGAGGAGATCGAAAGTATTCGGGTGGGAAAAAACTACGGCACCTTCCTTGATGAATTCCATCTTTACATCTGGAAAGCCTCAGCATAAAATATAGACATAACATGTCTATAATATTCGATGAAACAAACACACACACACGCAGGCACGCACACACACGCACATATATACGTACATACATACACACACACACACACACACACACACATATATATATATATATATATATAGGCAGCATATTCTCATTCAAGCATGTTTCTACAGCCACTAAGAAATTCGTGGACTTGAAAGGATTAAATCTAAAATAAATACATATAATACGTCATGATTATATATATATATATATATATATATATATATATATATATATATATATATATATATATATATATATATATATATAGATAGATAGATAGATAGATAGATTCTATTCATTTATTAACGCTTAATTTTTAAATGTCATATAGCCTAAGGTTTCTAAAGTCATTTTAGATTCATCAATTGCCATGGCTTCTTGAGAAAGATAATGTCTTCATATTGCCTTCTCAATGGTTTTGAATCCAGTGTCATTACATATATTTTAATACTATTTTCCTTCAGGGCACACGCAGTCATGGCTCTCCAAACATTCCTTTTCTTTATTATCTGTGAATTGCGATGAAAAGATAACGCAGTGAATTTTGTTGCTTTCTTCACGGTTTTGTACTTTCCTTCAGATTTTCCTTCACCTAGACTGACTGACTGCCAAGCCTCGTAAGCCCAGTACACCTTTTCTCTTTTTTTAATACAGAGCTAGACAGAGAATAAAAACCAACGTTTTTTTTTCATCAAAGTGCATGAAAAAGATGAATTGGTAGAGACAAACTTGAAATGCCGATTCCACTTCTTGTACTTATCTCACTGCTACCTCTACCCTTACGAATGTGATACACAAGCTAATATTTAAACCGTATTTTCTTAGACAGACTTTTAAATGGGTCTCTCGTGCAGCAGAATGAAAATATCATGTCCTGTTCGTCTTCAAATATTCTTTCAAGTTTTAAAGAATGGCTAACATTGTTTTATTTGTTTTGTTTTTTTTTCAATTTTGTTCCTTAACCAAGTTCTGGTCTCTTGAGGAGCGATTGGCAAATAAGTATTTTTGATCTGCCAACATTTGATCAATGCCAGAAGGCTGTCCTGAAAGTTTTTACAAGCCTACACTAGTGTTGTTTAGACAAGAAAGTTGTGTAGGAATGCAAAGAATATTTCTTATATAAAATAGAATGACGATCCGAAATTAATTCATGTCCATTAACCCAATACCACCTGACATATTAAAATACCGCTTGCCCCTCCCTTAGTTAGCACGACCATTACACTCTGCCAGTACCTCAAATTCTACACTGAATTAAACAACATCTTTCACCTTCTCTTCTCCTCCTTCTTCTTCTGCTTCTGCTTCTTCTTCTTCTTCTTCTGCTTCTTCTTCTTCTTCTTCTTCTTCTTCTTCTTCTTCTTCTTCTTCTTCTTCTTCTTCTTCTTCTTCTTCTTCTTCTTCTTTCACCTTCAGCTTCTCTCCTTTGTCTTCTTTCTTTTTCCAGCCTTTCAGATAAGACCTTTTCATCATATGGCAAAACGGAAAAGCCATATAAGAGACGCTTCTTGGTTTCAGTGAAAAACAGGAATGAAAGAAAGAAAGAAAAAGAAAAGAAAAAGAAAGAAGGGAAGTTAGGAGAGTTTGGCATATTCTAATACCTCGTAATTAATGAACTATTTGGTTTTGATAGCGTGAAAAGACGGAAAAGACATATCAAAAACGCTACCTGGTTTCAGTGAGAAATTGAAAGAAAGAAATATATAAATAAAGAAAGAAAGAAAGAAAGAAAGAAGTGTTTATCTCAGTTTCATTGAAATGGGAAAAATTGTCAATTTAAATTTTTTTCTTTTCTATCCACTTATTCTTTAAAATAACAACCAGGATTCATATTTATCATTTTTTTACAATATTTAAAAAAAAATTTGAAATAAAATATTTAACGATGCGATTGAAAAATTCTCATGGATAATTTATTGTCGCAAAACTCGCCATGAGCTTATTCTAACTAACTTCTTAAGTTAAGATTGATCAGAAAATCAAAATAGGAAAACGAGAGAATTTTAACGCAAAATAGATCATAATTTTGAAAAGTGAACATTTCACTGAAATATATTGCAACATTTCCGCCTAAAAGCAAGAAAAGATGAATTTTCAACGAAATTTAAACTAATATCAGCAGATTATGAGCTGAGAGAGGGAAATATTCGAAAAAGACAAAATACCAAATTCTGCAAGAATGTTATTCGTTTGGCTATATAATATCAACTACTTGTGTTTCATAAGTAAATGTAGCAGCGTGGTCCTTCAAGATCTCAGGTTACTAGGAAAGGAATGGACTAACCAGAGCGCAGGCTAGAGCAGTGGTGTATGGAAGACTTCCTGATTTATATCTCTGGGTTTATATTCCGGGTTTAACAGCAAAATTGTCCAAATCGTGTAACTGCTTAATTGTCTAAGCAAAAAATGTTTGATATGTAAAAATACCACTAAACTAATAGACATATTTTGTCCGGCTTTTCAGATAAGACCTTTAACGATCTTTCTACCAAATATCGTTAAAATCACTTACAACTCCTTTGAGTTATTCAGCTAGATAAAGAACAGGTTAAAGTCGTTTCGAATCATTGCAAATCAATGTGAGTTGAAAGCAACAATCCGTGAGTTGGTATATTACGAAATCCTAGAAAAAGTTCGCGCAGAAGGAAGAAAATAGAAATCAGACAAGAGCAGTACTTTTTTTTTTCTAGAAAATACAGCAACGTAATTATTGTTCACTGTGATCTTGATGCACAGGATGATATGAGAATGAGAGATGCATATACAGACGGACGTAAACCTATGTGTTATAGATTATGCACAATCATTTGGTACGCCAAAGATCTGTTTGAACTGGTCGGAAAAAAATAAAACTGGATCCGAGAATATGTTAGAATAATCCGCCTGCATGCGGATAAAAACGAAAATACAGAAAAACAGAAAAGATGTACATTTACTGAGTCATTATAGCAAAGTGACCCAGGCAAATATAGTCGTCCCACAATGATTCCTTATTGCCAGGCACAATCTGTGATGATGGAATGTCACATTTCGTTTTTCATATATAAAAACTTCCATTAGATTAGATTCGCTTTCTCTCTCTCTCTCTCTCTCTCTCTCTCTCTCTCTCTCACACACACACACACACACACACACACATACATGGGTACATCTTGTGATGTCAACGAAACACTCGTTGCAACTTATGTAATGTCAACAAATAATCGGTGCCACTTTCGTAATGCTCATTGCAGTCGACACTTGGTAATCGCAGATACAACTATATTAACGCTGTTGGACACTGCTGGTGTCGATAATACTCTCTCGAATAGTAACCACCGGACAGTAATCCGTAGAGGGATCAGTACGGATAAACAGTATAGGGAATAGTATTGAGATAGAGGCTAGTGTAGAAATAGTGATCCGAATCGTAATTGATGATAGAGTAGAAATAGTAAATTCCCATATATACATTTCCTTTACCGTCATGTGATCTACATATTTAAATGGGATCGCCTGTGTTTGACCTCTGGTGATCTGCGTTCAAACTCCAGTGTCGGCAGCGGCATTTTATTCCTATATAACAGTACAGTAAACAATCTCCTGCGATGTTGTAGAAAGGGCTTTATATCAGAAATATTAATTCGGACCATTACTTTATCCGACGGATATTTTGTGCGACTGTCTGAAAGATAACTGGACTAATCTCCTGCCATTAGCGCTGGAATAAATATTTCCATTGAATTCTTCTTCTTCTTCTTCTTCTTCTTCTTCTTCTTCTTCTTCTTCTTCTTCTTCTTCTCTTTCACCTTCGACTCCACTTCTTCTTTTTCTTCTCTCTTTCACCTTCAACTTTTCTCCTTTTTCTTCTGCTTATTTTTCTCTTTCACCTTCAACTTCTCAACTTCACACACACACACACACACACACACACACACACACACACACACACACACATATATATATATATATACATATATATATACATATATATATATATATATATATATATATATATATATATATATATATATATATATATATATATATATATATATATATAAATATTCGATCAGACTTGTTCGGCCATTCATAAGTTTATCATATCATCACAGTCCTGTTGACAATCTGAAGGTCATTTGGGTGGCATTCTGTCTTATAACATAGCCGATTAATTGAGGTGAATGTCGGTCAACCAACCCGTCTTGCGCCATGGCTAGATGTCCAGACCAGCGGATCATAGGCAAGTCCTAGTTTTGCTCGCCAGCAATGTCCGGCAAAACGCATTCTACGTATCTATCCATCATACTATATGGGTAGATAAAATTCATGCAAAACATGCAAAGGTCGCACTATATATGAAGTCGGCTTATACATAAGTCTATACGGTGAGTCTGTTTTTTTTTTTCTTGAAATTAAAACTAAACTTTAAACCTCGAATAATATGTTGTGTTTATTGCAATAATTTTATCTATTTATATGTCGAAAGGCATGAACATACTTAATACTAATCAGTGTCTATCAACATGCAACCATGTTTCTTTTATGTCCCTTGTCACTTCAGAATGTTGTCGAGCATGTCCTTTTTGTTTTAATTTTCTCTAAACTTCATCGTTACTCACATGTTCGAGACACGTTGTTCTCATCATCCTCCTGTAGAATTTCTGTTGCTTCAAGTTTCTTCTTCATCTGTGAGGTGATTGTCCAACATTAAATGCTACATACGAGGATTGGTATCACGTAAGAGTTCAGTACTCTGTTCGGTGTTTTTTCAGGAATATTTTTCTGTTTTTTAATACTTTGCTTAGCTTTTAGAAGAAAGCATTCGTACATCTTAGTGTGTATTTAGATTTAAGTGTCGCACTTTCCGTCCTCTATAAAAAAACAAAGACTTTCTACATATTTAAATTGTTGTACTTGTTTGATTTTGCTATTTCCAATTCATCATTTCCGTGTTACCTTGTTCCTTTTTACTCACAACCATGTATTCTGGTTTGTTTGTTTTTTGCAATTGATCTTTGGCATGTAAGAAATAGTGTCTTAAAAATCATTTTTAAAGAAATGATGTGCGATTCTTTCGTTCAAGAGAAACCATTTGTTTTATTTTATTTGACTTCATTTTATTTATTTATTGCAAGGATTTTCCTCTCTTGCAAAGTTTGATTGAATTTGCAGCTACAATGCACAGTCTGCGCCCTCTTTGTTATAAAGTCTGGATAAAAAGATAAATTCAGACAAGTAGAAAAACTCTATTGAAAGCCTGACGCGAAAACACAATTCTAGGAGAAATATTCATGAAAGTCTTTCAGTCTATTCGAAATTGTTAAATTCACGTGTACCGATTTTCACAGAAGCAATTTCTTTTATATTGTACGGGTTAAATGCCAAAGTTTAAATATAAAACTGCATACTGACATTAAGAAGACAGAATGCACAAATTCGCGCTACAGAGACATCCTAATTTATAAGCTATGTATTTGGAACGTCAATACCGAGCAGGTGTCAAAATATAACTAGTTGTTCAGTGACGCCTTAGAAACTGGAAAATGTGACTTCGAAATCGGTAGATGCAATGGAAAAACAAATAATAGCTTCTAGAAAAAAAAAACAAAAAAAAACGAGCTACAAAATCTACAAGATCTGAATATGTAGAATATATTTTAAAAATATTTTCACCCCAAGCAAGGCAATAAAGCCGCAAAGACGCAAGGGTTTACAGAGTGTTAGAGAATATGATAAAATCTACTATTAAGAGGACAATAAAAGAACAAGTATAAAGAAGGCAGAAGATAACGATTGACCTTACATTTAAATTTTTGAAGATCGAAATTGACTGGGAAGCAAGAAGCCGGAAGTTCCACAAGCGAGAAGTGCGAGAGAAGAAACTGTTAGCATAGAACTTACGGTTACGTCAAGCTATTTAAACTGGAAATTGATGAGATCTTGCAGCTAATCTGGTACTGCACTTGAATTCATAAAGTCTATGAAAGAAAGGGGAAAGCTCATCAGAACAATTACCATGAAAGTATTTAAAGAAATGACAGAGGGAAGCTGCGTTACAGCAGGGACTGAAGCCGAGATGCCTGATCAGGACCAATAACATTGCGGATTCCTTTTTTGGATTTCATCATGAATCATTAAATGTATAGCAGGTGCATCCGATTTTATTCATTAAGAGCTACAAAGGATAGAAAATTGTGGAGAGCTATGACCATCAACGTACTGAGGGGACACGGCCCAGAAAATAAGTTGAATTATTTTCCGGGAAGAATAATAATTAAGTGGGTAGAAACGATTCCATTGATCTAATTTTAGGAATGAAAGGCTGATTTTTATTTCTTTTGACAAGCGAGAAATGAGCGAGAACAATAGAAGAGCAATCAGGAAGTCAGTAGATAACGATTGACATTGCATTTAAAGTTGACTGGGAAGCAAGATGCCGGAAGAGAGTCCCACCAGCAAGAAGTGCGAGAGAAGAAACTGTTAGCA
This sequence comes from Acanthosepion esculentum, assembly GCA_964036315.1. Classification (NCBI taxonomy): domain Eukaryota; kingdom Metazoa; phylum Mollusca; class Cephalopoda; order Sepiida; family Sepiidae; genus Acanthosepion; species Acanthosepion esculentum. The sequence goes on from OZ038494.1 coordinate 9,344,669, forward strand.
TAGAACTTACAGTTACATCTAAGCATTTCATTTGTAAAATGATGGGACCTTACCGCTAATCTAGTATCGCACTTCATAAAGCCTAGGCACCTGAGAGAAAAGTTACCTTATTATTAACTAAACCGAGATGCCAGGTCAAAACTAATAACATTTCAAATTCTTCTTTGGATTTTATGAAGAATCTCTAAATATATAGCAGGAGCACTAAGCTATATGCGACAGTAATATTCTAAACATGGACGATTGGTAGACTTAAGATTATTAATTCTTTAAGTTTCATTTTTTTATTTTAATTCTTATAATTGATACTAAATCTATACAGTGATTACTTAAAAGTTTTCGAATAGGAATTTGACATTATTATTTTTTTGATTATTTTTTTTTGATTATATCAAATTCACCTTATACAATGCAGTAAAACTACTAAGACACAAGAGGTTATTGGGTGTGGAAGTATTAGAAAACAGAAACATTATTGAGAATTGAGAACAATAGAAGAGAAATTAAGAAGACAGTAGATAACGACTGTCATTACTCTTATTTATTAATAAGATCAAAGTTGGCTTGAAAGTAAGAATCCGGAAAAGGGTTCCACGAGCGAGGACAATAGAAGAGTGATCAGGAAAACAGTTGATAACGATTGACATTGCTTTTAAATTTTTGAAGGTCAAAGTTGACTTGTAAGCAAAAAGCCGGAAGAGAGTCCCACAAGCGAGAAGTGTGAGAGAAGAAATTGTTACGGTTATATTTAGCCAGTTCAACTGTGAATTGAGAGCAATTTGCCGCTAATCTAGTACTGCACTTCAATTTCACGAGAGGAAAACGGCCAAAAGGCTGATTTCCTTTCTGTCTTTGTTGGGCCCCATTTGGTTTTCCCTATTGTCCCGAGCGCTGCGGGCTTGTGGTAACGTTTATCGACCTAATGGTCTACATCGGAACTGAGATTCGTCACCACACATACTGACGTCACTCACCGATTGTCACTTTAGCCTCGTAAATCCATCTTAACCAAACGGAGATGATTTACCCATTACCGCCATACATCATCGGCATAGCATGTCTGCTAGTGATTCTTTTCAGGAAAGTCGTTAGGTTGCAATAGGGTACTGAATGTCAGGGAATATGAGAAAAAATACGCTCATTGAGGAGAGAGGACAATAAAAGAATAAGAATTAAGAAGATTGAAGATAACGATTGACATGACATTTAAATTTTTAATGATCAAAGTTGACTGGAATGCAAGAAACCGGAGTTCCACAAGCAAGAAGTGCGAAAGAAGAAATTGTTTGCATAAATCGTACGGTTACACCTATCACTTACACTGTGTAAAATAATATTTTCACCAATCTAGTACTGCGCTTATATTCATAAAGTCTAGGTACCATAGCAGAATGTTCATCCGAACACTTACCATAAAAGTATTCATAGAAAATTCACGATGAAACTACATTACGTCCGTGGGAAAGAAACTGAAGAGATGCCAGGTCAGGACCAATAACATTACAAATCTCTAAATGACAGGAGTACCAGACCAGATTTGGAAGCAATATTCAAAGCAAGCCATTTAGGTTGCTTAGTGTTAGAAAATAATGATTAAGAACATTAAAAAACAGGAATTAAGAATTCTCTGGTATTTCTTTGCCGGTCTTAAGTTTTTGTCTTTGTGCTGTTTAATTAAATCTGGTGGTTTTTTTTTGTTTTTGTTTCCATTTCTTTTCTTTTTTTTTTGCTTTCGTGTTTTTCACCAGTGTTTTTGATCTTCTGAATAGATAAATTCTTTAAAGCAATCACCCCAGCGTCTTCATATGTTTTCTTATTGGTCACTTCACTTTCTTTGCTTATTACGCTTTTGAACGTCTTGAAAATCTCATTTTCTGATATTAAAACCAGATTATTCTCTTGCAGTTAATATCCAAGGACTTCAATTTCCTTTTTAATCAGAGACATCTGTTCAATTTCTCGCTATATCCAAAATTGTATTACGATAAACTAACAACATTGAATTTTTTAATGATTACGCTCCCAAACAAGGTAATCAAGCCACTAAGACGCAAGGCGGTTACTGGGTGCTTGAGAATATGAGAAAAAAAATTCCTATTAAGTAGAATGGACAATAAAAGAGGCTGCGTCCTTGTCAGGGCCAGAAATAAAGACACAAAGAGAGGAATTGGGTTAAATAAATATATTAACAGATAACAATAATACAAACATACAAACGAGAGTGTTTCAGGAAGAATGTTTGGTCCGACTGTCAGGGCTGACGACTGGAAACTTACCTCTCCAAATGACAGTACCTGCTCCTATTTATAGCTGGGAGAGTCCATGCGCGCTTGGGTAAATTACCATAATAAAAGAACCAGAATTATGCATACAAATAATAACGATTGACATTGCATTTAAATTTTTGAAGATCAAAGTAAACTGGAAAGCAAGAAGCCTGAAGAAAGTTCCACAAGCGAGAACTGCGTTAGAAAAAACTGTTTACATCTCGCAATTTCAACCGGAAAATGATGAGACCTTGTCGCCAATCTAGTACTGCGCTGAAATTCATAAAGTCTAGGTACTAATGCGAACAGCTCTACAGAACAAATACCATGAAAGTATTTATAGAAAAGGCATAGGGAAGCTACGTTACGGCGGCGACAAAGGGACTGAAACAGAGATGTCAGGTAGAGGACAAATAATATTGCAGATTTTTTTTGAATTTTATCAAAAATCTCTAAAAAAAAATTATAGCATGAGCACCAAACTAATTGCCTGAATTATCTTTCGTCATTGTAGAGATTATATATATCATACAACCCATCTCAATCATTTTATATCTGAAACTAGAAAAACAAAGATCATTGACATTCATTGCACGTATCAATTTACACTATGATTAGGAAACCTCTGGATGCAAAACATGTCACCAACAAATACATTATATACAAGGTACGGCAGAAATACATCCCACATAATGGTAAGATATTAGCTAGATAAAGACACCCTTGCCACTAATGTCTTACAATTTCCAAAGCTGTATTCCCATTGTAAGGATACAGATGGTCCTTTTCTCCCTTTGGCGAAGATAAGACACATGGGTCATAAGACGTTAATCCATACAGTGACAAAAGCGCCAGTCAATTTAAGTTCGTTTACAGCAATCTGAATGTAAGGTTGCTAGCTTTAGCTCACCCCGAACTGGCCCGGGAAAGGGCTAAAGCTGCCTCCTCAGCAGGTGTTATTTTCATCTGGGGATACATCTTTCTCAAATATAGAATAAAACTTCACTTCACACTTCTCAATTTGGGAAAACCCAACACACGCTGTTTCCCTTCGTGGAATATGCCCTCGAGTTGGACATAGATGAATCCAATCCGTTTTGACCTGGAGTCCTAAAATGGATTCTCCAGGTACAGAGTTATCTCCATATTATATGTAAGACCCTATTTTTGTTTCTCTTTACAATCTTTTCTGTGTAGATATATGTGATATATTATTCTCCGCGTGGGACATGTGTATATCTGTATGTATATGGTTTTGTGTATGTCTTATTGATAAAACACTCACTGAGAACAAAACATGTTTGGCATTCTTTTTCCTTTCAGCCCTTCCGTTCCGTCCGTGAAGTACGGTGTTAACATATCATGGATATAATAATGCCCATGATGGGGGAAATAAAAATGGAAGAATAAATCTTTCTAGCATAGCTCTCTACTCCCGTTATACTATAATCCAATGACATTGATTTTTTTAATCATGACGCTACAAACAAGAAAATAAATCTATTATGGTTACTGAGTTTGGGAGAATATTACAATAACACAATTAAGGGGAGAGGACAATAAAAGAACAAGAATTAAGAAGACAAAAGATAACGATTGACATAGCATTTAAATTTTTGAAGAACAAAGTTAACTTGGACTCAAGAAGCCTGAAGAGAGATCTACAAGCGAGAAGTGCGATAGAAGAAACTGTTAGCATAGAACTTACGGTTACATGTAGTCATTTCCAATTAGACCATATTGCCAATCTAGTATTCATAGTCTAGTTACTATAAGGGACACTTCATCAGAACAATTCATATGAAAGTATTTATAGAAAACGCATAGTGAAGCTATGTTACGCTGCTGGGATGGGGTTATAGTGAATATGGCAGGTCAGGACCAATAACAATGCAGATTCTTCTTTGGATTTTATCAAGAATCTCTAAATATATAGCAGGAGCACCAGACCAGATGTAACAGATGTGATATGTAAATAAAGGGCGAATGGCAGTCTTATAGATATATTAGATTACAGACTTAGCAATTATTTAAATATACACTTCCCAGAACATATCAGGTGAAAACCTTAGTTCTAGAAATAAGTAATGAGTCACACTCCTGCAGGTTAGCATCAGATATGCTGATGGAAAGTAAAAAGTAGTTCGTTGTTGAAACGTTAAAATTAAAAATCCCCTATTTGTCCCATTTAACAACAGATTGCCTTGTCATTTTGTAGATAAAAATGACCCACCTTTCTGAGAATCATCACCTATACTGAAGCTGAAATGGGATCTATATTTTTCACCAAAAGTTGGCGGACTTGTTTTCAACGCCGATAAAAATTACAATTGGTATTTTCCATTCGGACAAACTTCCAAATTTACAATCTTAGCATAATTTCCATCCTTATTAACGTAACACTGAACTAATTAAAGGTTTATAAATATCGTATGCGTCACAGCAGTCGTTTGCAGAAGAAATCATATGTTTTTTGTTTGTTTGTCATTGCTTGGAAATCTTCCATGTAAACAGAAACAGACCATCATTATTGTTTTGTCCGTGTATTGCTTAATATATTGAAATGCAATTGTCATCTTTGATAATGGCTTATGTAAGCCGAAAGCTTAGATAAGATTAAAAAATATGTATCAATATTGTGATTTTCATTCTTCGTTTAATGATAATGTTATTAAGCTTATCAGACGATATGAAAAGAATTTACATAAAATAAATAGACAACACTTGTCTATATTATTTAATGAAACATGCACCAATGAAAAAATGCTGCCTAAATACACACAATATACACACACACACACACACACACACACACATATATATATATATATATATATATATATATATATATATGTAGAGAGAGAGAGAGAGGGACATTTTTATTACATGCTTTCCTTAGAATTGTAAAAAAGAGACTTGCTGAACTGTGAAACACATCAGTTCCACCTCCATTTTAATTGCCACCGAGTATTTTTCATTCGCGAATATAGTTACGATATATGATCTGGGAGTCAAGAGCCTCTTGTTTAACAAATACTGGATTCTCATTGAAATCAGAAAAGAGATATTCGTGATTAAAACAATTAAAACATTTGAAAGCTGACTAACGTACTGTCCACTTCCGGCACTCAATAAAGTGACGTCACTAAGCTGCCGTCACCTAACCCACGTAACTTCATCTCGAGCAAAGGGAGTAAATCGCCTTTTGGACCCCTTTATGCGTAATCACAGTTATATTTCTGCAAATATGTTCATGGCAACTGATCTAACAAGATTTTTACCTAGTGCACTGAATACACGAATTTAAGCATGCTACTAGATTGACATCTAGATCCCACCGGTTTACTGTTGAAACAGAAAAATGCATCTACCACTTCCGCTGCAGCAGTTGCTTCCCTGATAACAAAGTGTTCCAAAAGTTGCGCGACATTTGGCAGAAAACGTACACTTGTGAAATAGCAACCAGGGAAAATTTGCATTAGATCATCTTCCATAATTCGACCAATAAAACCACTTACTAATATATTGTGACATATAGAAACATGATTGGTAAATAAATATAAAATTTCCAAGGCTGTCAATGGTAATGCGACTCATGGAACTCCCTGTACGATGTTCCAAAATTTAAATGCAACATTAATCGCCATCTTCTGTCTTCACGAATCACGTTCATCTTTTGTCATTTCCTCAATCCTCCCTATTCTCAATCTTTCATCGCTGTAACCCCGGGTGTACTAGTAGCCTTCACGCCATCACTTGCGCTGAAATGATTCAAAAGAAATTTAATTTGAAGACACGCTTGTCTCTGAGATACTTTTGTATTTAGCACCGTATTTCGAAATGATCGGCGTTCGAGTTTATTAAGAAAAAAAAGAAGAAATATGATGATTTTTCAATGTAAGCAGAAGCTTTCCCTTTGAGCCTGAGGCAATGCAATCTTTCTGACTTAGAGAGAAGACTTGATTTGGCTTGCAAATTCCGATTTGAGTTCGTGTTGGCTTTGATCAATATGAAAAGACACGTTTCTTTAAGGAAAGCACAGTGATACGAGAGCACACGTCATGTTTGACGGGCCGTTTCGCTTTTCATTCGGTGATCGTGGTTTAATCTAGAGTAAGAGAGTTGTTGAGAGAAAAGAGAATGAGAAAAACAATGAGAGAGTGAAAGAGATTATTTGGCTATTGTTGAATAATATCGTATTGTTTTGTCTTGCATTTGGCCGAATCACTGTTTGCTTTGTTTTGTCGTCGTTCTTTTTTTCTTCTTTTTATCTGATCATACTTGGTTTTGATTCATTTTCTTGCATTTGTTGGTTCACCGTTGTATTGGCTTTGTTTTTATTCGTTTTTTTGTCTTGTTTTTCGTAATCACTTTGTATTGTCTTGTTTTTATTATTCGGTTTGTTTTGTCTCGTTTTAATATTCGCTATGTTTTGTCTTAAGAATAATTTTTATTATTCGCTTTGTTTTGTCTTCTTTTTATTATTCGCTATGTTTTGTCTTGTTTTAATTATTCGCATTGTTTTATTTTGTTTTTTATGATTCGATTAATTTTGTCTTCGTTTTATCATTCGCTTTGTTCTGTCTTCTTTTTATTATCTGTCTTCTTAGTTTTTATTGTCTCCCTTGTCTTATCTCTTGTTTTGCTTTACTTTTTTGTTTTGTTTTCGGCTTCTTTCAATTTATTTTATTTCGGCTTGCGTAGTTTCGTTTCTTCCTATTGATTCGCTTTGTTTCGTTTTTTCATTGGTTTGATTTGTTTCGTCTTGTTTTTTTTCATTGCTTGCTATGTTTCGTCTTGTTTTTTTCATTTCTTGCTTTGTTTCGTCTTGTTTTTTTCATTGCTTGCTTTGTTTCGTCTTGTTTTTTTTTCATTGCTTGCTTTGTTTCGTCTTGTTTTTTTTCATTGCTTGCTTTGTTTCGTCTTGTTTTTTTTCATTGCTTGCTTTGTTTCGTCTTGTTTTTTTTTCATTGCTTGCTTTGTTTCGTCTTGTTTTTTTTCATTGCTTGCTATGTTTCGTCTTGTTTTTTTCATTGCTTGCTTTGTTTCGTCTTGTATTGTTTAGAAATATTTTCTGTCTGTTTTTGTTTATATTAATTTTTTTTCAATTTCTTTATGCATTTATCTATATGTCTTACGAGTATACAGATGTGTCCAGTATCGTTTTAATAAACAGAAACCAGTTCTCTGTATATATATATATATTGGTAAGGTAGTTTCGTTTATACACACACACACACATATATATATATATATATATATATATATATATATATATATATATATATATTATGTTTAACGTTCTTTTTATAGATACAAGTATTTAAGCAAATGCTCTGTTTTATAATAAACAGTATTAAATAACATTTACCGGCCTGAATATCCGAGAAATTTTCATAGAAAATTTTCGCTCTCCGACAGGAATCGAACCTGTATCCTATACGGAACCATCATTTCGCGTGATGTGCCTTAACCTTTCGGCCACAGAGCAGCGAAAATCGTCGGAGAGCGAAAATTTTCTATGACAATTTCTCGGACATTCAGGCCGGTAAATGTTATTTAATACTGTTTATTATAAAACAGAGCATTTGCTTAAATACTTGTATCTATAAAAAGATCGTTAAACATAATATATAAATGTCTTTAAATAAATTGTCGGGCTATGTCCAATTCTAAAATATATGACGTCATTTGTTTACATTTGATACGCTAGAGCAGATATGAATAGAAGAGATTCATGGAAGATTTAATCCTGATGTTCACAAGGCATCTTTGTGTCTTTTCTATACGATAGGAGTTTTCCGAGGGGAGCGTGACTTCAAATTATTCCTATGAATTTCATTGCTTATTGTCCGTTTAGTAACACAGATTCCTGATGAAAGCAAATCATCCTGCAACACTTGACGAGTAACCATTGGATTTCGTTTAATTTGGCGCATTAATTTCCTCGAAGATCTTGCAGAAATCTTCCGGGGGGCACCTGATCTTCTTTGCTTTTCAACATTTTAAGTTTTGTATACCTTGGAATGAATGAACTAATTGTAGTAAAGGGAATATTCGGGTTGCCTGAGATTTTCCTTTAACTTTTACCTAATTTCCAGAGTTTAACAGTCAGTTTTTTTGCGAATTTCTTAATTCTTTCCCTTTTACCATGATGATAAGGGGAGGTATTGTCGCAGTTAGCTGCTCCTCAGTTTCCTTAATCCTTCAACAGGGATCTCTATCCCCTGACTATAAATACTGGCTGACCCTTCTCTCTATCTCTCTTTTTCCGACCATGGCCTTGGGCCGCAGGCTCGCGCGGAGGCGAGGTGAAACTTTCTCTTTTTCACTTAGGCCAATATGTGACATCTCACAGATGCAGCGTTTCCCATATTCTGGGAACACGCTAAGGACAATACACGTACGTACGGACACATCAACACAACACACACACATAACTTCTCCATACAAACACTATGTAACTTTTCATGTCTTCGTGTATTAATATATTTGTTTACCCATATATATCGGTCTTGTTTGTTTTCTTTGTCTTCTTTGGACTTCATTAATGCCCTACATTCTCATGTAGCTGGACCGGCCAGCAGGAAAGTTTAACCTTCTGGTATCTCTTCACATCCTTACCCCCACGGTCCTCTACACCTTCTTGCACGACGAATATCAATTACAGAATATTCTGTTTGGATTTTTTTGGTTAAATATAACTACTAATAACTAGAATTTTCAAATTTAATAATCTAGAGTATTCAAGTTATTTAAAAGTTTTAAAATCTGAAATTTGCATTACTTCCCCACCATTAAAATGGATAAATGGGATTTATTTCTATTAAATGAAATATTTTCTTTGTTTTCTATGCATCTTTGTCTATTATTCATCTGTGTACAGTTAATTATACGAAAGTTATGTTTATTTAGTCGTTGAAAATACAATCAATTAAAAACTTTATGTGTGCGAATATTTGTTTCCACTCTCTCTCTCTCCCTCTCTCTCTCTCTCTCTCTCTCTCTCTCACTATATATATATATATATATATATATATATATATGAATAAAATAGGCAATCGGAAAATAGTACTATTTTCCGATTGTCCTTTTTATTCTATTTGTCTTCTCTGCAGATTTATTCTGAGAACTTCAACACACACACACGCACACGCACACACAAGCACACACACGCACACACACACAAACACACACAAACACACACACACAAACACACATATATGTGTGATAAAACTATAATTTGAAAGTACGGTATATTTATATTCTTACTGGTGAAATTATATACATAGAGAAACAGATTATAAATATATTGCGAGAGGACTGCCAAAGTTCTAGGGACATTTTGCCATTGATTTTTTTCTTTTATCATTTCACCCCAAGTAAGGCGATAATTTACTGTAGTAAAAGTGAAACATGTTGGATTTATACACGTTTCCTATTTGTGTTTCATCCTATCATTCTGTAGGATTTCGATCCATACTTGATCTTTTTTGAATTCCAGTTCACACACACACACACACACACACACACACACATATATATATATATATATATATATATATATATATGTATATATATATGTATATATATATATGTGTGTGTGTAATATTTGTTTCCACAAATATATATATATATATATATATATATATGTATATATATATGTATATATATATATATGTGTGTGTGTGTGAGTGTGTGTGTGTGTGTGTGTGTGTGTGTGTGTATGTGTGTGTGTATCAGGATCGTTTGCGGACCGTGTGGCACGTGGTGCACTAGATGTCTGTATTCGACTCTTCAAAAAGTGTGGTTGTTTCGGCACAAAGCCTTCACCAATGTCATCAAATTATATGTGAAGGTGTTTGGCTCTCGGTTCCTAGGAACTGAATTGCTTGACCCTGATACATCGAATACGACGGGAGAGTCCAGCATATATATATATATATATATATATATATATATATATATATATATATATATATATATATATATATATGTTTGTTATAAACAGAGCATTTACTTAAATACTTGTATCTATAAAAAGAATGTTAAACATAAAAATGTCTTTAAATAATTGTCGGACTTTGTCCATTTCATAATGTGTGACGTCATTTGTTTACATTTGATATGCCATGAGCAGATATGAATGTACGTGAGAGATTCATGGAAGATTGAAGTTTAAAGACAGTAAATTCGACCTTGCCAACCGAACGATCCTTAGTGGCCGAATCGGTTAAGGCCCGTCAGGCTACATGACGGGTCCGTATAGGATACAGGTTCAAATCCTGTCGAGGACGAATATTTTCTATGAAAATTCCTCGGGCATTCAGGCCGGTAAATGTTATTTAATACTGTTTATTATAAACAGAGCATTTACTTAAATACTTGTATCTATAAAAACAATGTTAAACATAAAGATATCTTTATATATATATATATATATATATATATATATATTTATTAAGTTTAATGATTTAGTGATACAAGTTCTACTAATTAAGCCATAGCTGAGAGACAAAAGGCATATTCACGCCTTTTCCACTGGTATTTACGTTTCAGTAAATATAACGAACCTAATCGGAATTAGAACTCAGCTCTCCGTTTTCCAATTCCGGGCCATTATCCAATTCACCTCCCGCACATCCAAGCTCTACAAAACCTGGTATTCCCATCTTTACTTTGGGATATATTTTCAATTTTAGAATGAGGTATCGTACGTTGACCCGAATGTAAACAAACTGTTTGAAAGTGTAATTTTGTTTTGTATTTGTTCAAATTCTTTCAACCGTAAGAAGAAGTTTGTATTTCAGTGGGGAAGACAATATATGGTTGGCTATATCCCGTTATTATCACTGGATTCAATTTAGTTCAACCCGACATCATGTATCAAAACATTGCAAAAAGATCGGTTACGTCAGGGAAAAAGGCATCAAATATTTATACTCGTTATTAATTTGACGCATAAATATTTGATACACATTTCAAGAGACAGTCTCCTGAGGTGAAAGACATTTTATTTTATGAGGCTAATTTCATTTGTATGATAATGACTTCTATTAGTTTGTTCAAAAAATAATGTCCGATTTTCGAATCAACCTCTTATTCCTGAATTGATGTATTTAAACTGAATTCAGATCAGTCAAACATGAACATTTATGGTACGATAAAGAACAAATAGAAAATGTTTATCAATCTAACATGTTTCACTTTTATTAAAGCCTCGTCAGAGATTGAGAGAAAAAAAGACAAACAAAACAGAACTTTAGTATTTTTAATTTTGTTTGGGTCGATTCTCATTGGTCAGTTATGTATCACGTGCATTAAAACCGTAGATAATTCTAAATATAAGTTTGTAAAGATTCTTGTATGTCTAAGCGGGCATCGTTTGGTAATGTGTAATCGTAATTGTGTATGTGTGTCTGTCTAGTAGGAGGAGTTCTAATGATTTCACCTTTGTGCGATCAGCCGGCTCAGTGAGGTGGCACTTCATTTAATCTGGGACTGATCTTTTTAAGCAAGAACTCTTTCTATTAGATATATATAAGATTCTTTAAGAATGGATTCAAAGAAAAATGGCGATGTTTTGTCGTCTGTTTATAGTTGGTGATAATTGTTATTATTACATTTTCAATGTACTTTATTCTTAAAGAATCATGTTCTTTTTTTAATTTGGTTGGCATTGGGGAAATGAAAGTTATGAAGAGAATCGTTTCACGCAATACGAGGGAGATATTTGTCCCAAAATAGCAAAGTTCTAACTTTTTGTCTGTTTTCTTTCAATCTCTGACGAAGCTTTTAATACAAGAGAAAAATGTTAGATTGATAAACGTTTCCTATTTGTTCTTTATCCGAATTATATTTTGGTTAATTTTTCAAGTTCATTCAATTAATCTTGAAAGATAAATAATGATAATTAAATACCTCTTATTTATTAGGCAACCTGTAGAAAATGCTGAGATTGGATGTAGTTTAACGTCTTACCCAGGAGGAGAATAGATTGATAAAATACATTCGGAAAAATGAATGTAGTTATCAGATGTCGGTCGGATTAAAAGTTGCTCTCAATGTAGAACTTGTACCTGTAAAAATAAATGGTAGATGCACTAAAATATCGGAAACGTAAATAAAACTAGTTAATCTCTATCTATAAAAGGCAGGATGTGTGTGTGTGTGTGTGTGTGTGTAACGAATGCAAAGCCGCAATTTTCGACGGATTTGCACCAAAATTTACATGCACATGTTCCAAATTATAAAACAGGTGAAGACCGACTTTGCATTTCCCAACTCCCACCGATAGTGGAAATAATAGATTTTTCATGCTTCTACGGCAGTTTTAATGTAGTTTGCGGCCATTTTCTACTTTCCAGAGTGAGAGCCTATACCTGGCTGCCACGAATAGGTAGGAAGATTCTATTGGCCAGTTATGAAGATTGATATTAGTTATTAGATTGATAAACGTTTCCTATTTGTTCTTTATCCTTTTATATTTTAGTTAATTTTCCAAGCTTATTCAATTAATCCTGAAAGATAAATAATGATAATTAATTTACCGATTATTTACTAGGCACCCTGTAGAAAATGGTGCTAAAGATGTTGGTCTCTATGTCAATGCCTCTAAAATAGTTCATAAGCTTCAAGCAGCAAGGACCAATAAAAACTTTCTCGGGTGAATCAATAAAATATGTCGAATCTTTTACCAAACTTAGGACGCGAAATAAATTCTACGGAAAAGAATATAAAAATACGGATAGGTAAAGACTGGAATAAAATGGCTGTAATCTGGAAATCTGATCTACCAGACAACGTCAAGTTGGGATTCTTTTGCGTCATTGCAGAAGCAGTTCTCAAAGATGGTGCCACTCCACCTATATAGAGAAAGCAAAATGGGTTTTAGGTCCAATGTAGATCAAATATGGGTCGGAATCCAACAGAATAAGATAAAGAATAAATAGGAACTTTTTAATCAGTTCTGTCTTTTAGTCTTTATTCTCTCAGTCTCTGACGAAGCTTTAATAAAAGTGAAACAGGTTACATAGATATACGTTATTTATGCAAACGTTTGAACGACAAGAATTATTTGAATGCGGTTTTGCATCTTCTTTTAGCGTATTTTTTTTTTTAATAAGCTTGAAGTATTGTTTGTTAAGGAGCGAGAGATATAGGGGTGGATATGGTGGGTGTGGCAATGTCTCGTACCCAAAATCGGTGAGCTTTCTACAGTATCATTCTCTCAAAAGGTACCGGTGGATTTTTATCAGGCAGAATTGGACATCGTAGTGTCGGTGGCATTTTGTTTAACTGAATGTACATTTCATTCAGTTGCTAACAGTAAACTTCAGCAGTGATGCTTTAGTTAGATTCCGGAAGACAGTAAAGGATAATGCCAATGGCGGACCACCACGCAGTGTCCATAATCTTCTATTGCTCGAAATTGGATTTTGGAAAGTGTTCAGGTCCTTCGTCATGGTCAAGCCATTAAGCCGATCATTTACGATTCTCATAAAGGATACATTTCTCATCACAAGTTCCTATTCGATGTAAGAAATGGATCCCAAAAGCAAAATCAGGCACAGTTCAAATAATAAAAAAGTATTAGATAATGAAATATAATTTGAAAGAAAATTTCGGTATTTTTTTTAAAATCAATTTTCTACGGCTACCAAGAAACTGGTTCATGGACTCGAGAGGATAAAAACAAAAATAAACATAGGGTGTCTTAACCTGTTTGTATATATATATATATATATATATATTTATATATATATATATATATATATATATATATATATATGTGTGTGTGTGTGTGTGTGTCCCTGTGTGTGTGTGTGTGTGTGTGTATGTGTGTGTGTGTGTGTCGATTAAAATTCATGCAGTGGTCATGTTTGTGGTGTATGTGACATTTCAGTCTTGCTAGTAACCGGCACACAAGTCCACATATTATGCAACAGCGAGGATCTTGGGACATAGCAACATGAATAATTGCTGACGCTTTTCGTAGTGGTCTTTTGACTCTTGGCCGGTTAATACCACTGATTTCAAAATTAACGTTCATATATATATATATATATATATATATATATATATATATATACTAAATAATGTAGACAAGTTTTGTCTATTTATTTTAAGTAAGTTCATTTCGTATTGTCTGATAAGCTTAATCACATTATCGTTGAAAGACGAAAGGAAAACACCATATTGATACATATTTGAATCCAATCTAAGCTTTCGGCTTACATAAGCAATTATCAAAAATGACAACTTTAATAAATCAAGCAACGAAACCACAATAATGGCCTGCCGTTGCTGTTTGAATTAGGTTAGGATACAAAGGGAACTTACTTAAAATAAATAGACAAAACATGTCTATATTATTTAATGAAACCTGCATTAATGGAAAATTGCTGCCGAAATATACACAATATATATATAGAGTGCCCCCCAAAAACGGGAATTTTTAAAGTGCGTATTGCCAGACATGAACAAGTGGCAACACTACGAGACAGTGACCTTGAGCAAGTAAACATTTCGCCATTTTAGTAACGAGAATGAAATTCACAGTATCCCAGCTGAGATGTTGCAGCAGTCAATGAGGAATCTCAACAGCAGATTTCAAGAATGCATTCGTACAGGAGGACGCCATCTACAGGACGCAATTTAAAAAAAATGAAAATTCCATCATTGTTTCTTAAATGGCATGTTTTAAGATTTCAATTACTATGAATTAAATATTTTTCTTCCATCACTCTTGGTTTTATTGCATTGTTAAAAAGTTCCCGTTTTTGGGGGTCACCCTGTATACATATATATATATGATCATGCGCTGAAGGCTGAATCTGAGTGTCGGCGCTCGGCATTGATATCAGTGTCCACTTTATCTATCTATCTATCTCTCTCTCTCTCTCTCTCTCTCTCTCTCTATATATATATATATATATATATATATATATATATATATATATATATATAATTTAAATAAAATAAAAACAGAACACTTTAATGTTCCATGTAATAAATTATTTCACCACAGCCCTTTTAAAGGACAGCGGATCATCAGACTTTACTTCCAAAGGTTGAAACGAAAAATTCATTTTCATTTTTCGTTTCAATCTTTGGAAGTAAAGTCTGATGATCCACGGTCACGGTCATGTTGTCTGTTTTTTTTTTAGTTTTTTTTTCCCAATTTTTGAATATGTTGTAATATATCACTATCGAAATTGGGGATAACCTCTCACAAATTCACGATTTCTCTATTTTATTCCAGGACTATGTGTTGACAATGTCCCCTTTCGGTTCGGTTTCACCTGCGCCTACCGTTACATAAAACGTCTCTTTGTAGCGCGCCTCAATCTTTCGTCCCCGTAAAAAATACTAGAATGTAGCCAACCGAATTTTGGCTATCACTCTGACAACACCTTCTCTATGATGAGTGGGGCGGTCGAAGGAATTTGAAGAAAAAAACATAGAGGAAATCATGGACTTTATGTGGCATTTGATATTTTCGATTGCCACATACCATATCATAAAGAAAATTTACAAATCGCAGGTCGTCTCCATTCTCCTATATGGAGGTGAAACGTGGACACTGTTGACAGAAACACCTAGAAGAATCAAGCTTTTGAGAACAAATGCATGAGAAACTTTTTGGCATCCCCTATGTGAACATAAAACCAATGGGTTTGTACGGAATTGACGGCTCCTAAATAGTTCCGTCTACTCAAATTACCCTCACAAGAATTGGGTCAAAATGTGGCATGGCTTTCATAGTGCTTCCGAAGGTGCTGCCCGCGTGGAGAGCTTCCCCCATATATATTCACTCTCGCGTGGTCATGTGTGACGTCACGAGCTGCGATGCGATTTTCGCTTCCGCGTCTCGTGTACATGAGTTTGTCGTTACTTGGAAATCTTTCATGCAACAAAAACAGACATTATTGTTTTGTCCGTGTATTGTTTAATATATTGAAATGTAATTGTCATCTTTGATAGTGCCTTATGTAAGCCGAAACCTTAGATAGAATTAAAAAAACATGTATCAATATGGTGATTTTCTTTCATCTTTCAATGATAATGTTATTAAGCTTATCAGACAATATAAAAGGAATTTACTTAAAATAAATAGAGAAAACTTGACTATATTATTTAATGAAACATGCATCAATATATAAATATATATATATATATAAATATTTATATACATATATATATATATATATATATATATATATATATATATATATATATATATGTATATATATATATATATATATAACTTCGGTAAATCGAATCGAGTTCTCTCAGTAACTGTGTGTTTATCTAAATATAAATACGCTTAAATTCACCTTCTTCTCTGCCGTGCGCCAACGGCTTCAGGGTAAAATTTCCGACTGACGCGAATTCAGCCTATTTTCGATTCTAGCCAGAGGCAACCGGACGTCTAGCCACACTGATGAGCTGTGATACAGCGAAACAGTCTGTCTGTGGATGACAATATATATATATATATATGTGTGTGTGTGTGCGTGTGTGCGTGCGTGTGTGTGTATATATATCATTGTACTCTAAAAAATACGTTTGTTTGCGCATGTATACCGTATAAGGAGTATAGGTAGCGGCTTGGGTTGAGAAATTGGAGTGCCGAGTTCGAATTCCAGTCGGTTTCATTTCGTTCATTTACACGCTAATAAGCTTTGGAAAGGTATGAATCCATCTCCCTCCAGCTATGGCTAAATAGCAGGACACTTTGTTCCCTAAACTCTTTCTTGACGACCAGCCTAGCAGAAGAAAAACTCTAAATTCAAACAATTCTAGAGAAGAACGGGTTCCGTCAGGTTGTCTTGCCCATGAAACAGCACTGTAGATGTGGTGCCCCCGACCGAACGGATTCATGATTGCGTTTTGACCGTGTCATATGCTGTCATGGTTTTGATAAGAGATATTCAGGAATTTTTTTTTTTTAATTCACAAGGTTTTCATTTTTTTTTCTTAGAAATAAGTCTAAGACGTATATAATGGTTTTGAGACACCATATCACTTTTGTATAATGTAGACCTTTCACAAAATCCTGACATTCGTGGAATAACAGCCGCTGTGTTAGATTGGAGACGGCAGTTCCAGAGAAAAATGCATTTTTTATGGCTCTGTTATATTGCCAATTCCAGTCTAGTCAACCGGCAGTAGTTATGGCAAAGTAATTCCAGTCTTGGACATATTTCCATTTTCCATCACATCCAAGAGTTGGGATAAAAATGCTGATTTCCAAATCAAGCAGACATGTCGTCACCATTCTGAAAATCGACGCAACGGGTTTTATACTTCTATTTTAAACACCTGGTGGGCTGTTTCGTCCTATTTTGGGGACTCATCAGGAGTGCGCATTCACTATTACTCTAGTGAAGAATATATATATATATATATATATATATATATATATTTTGTCATCCACAAACAGACTGTTTCACAGCTCATCAGTGTGGCTAGACGTCCGGTTGCCTCTAGCTAGGATCGAAACCCGACTGAATTTGCGTCAGTCGGAACTTCTCCCACTAAGCCGTCAGGGCACGGTCAGGGATGAAGGTGAATTTTAGCGTGTTTATTTTTAAATTTAGATAAACACACAGTGACTGACAGTGACTCAATTCTGCCGAAGAGTCGTGCAGTATTAGCGTAAATAGTCACTGTTTACAAATTCACACCTCAAACCAGAGAGCTCAACCGAATTTAATTTTTCAGGAGCCAATATTTTTGTTATCCACAGACTGATATTTTGATTTATATATATATCAATTTGGATTGATATATATATATATATATATATATATATATATATATATATATATATATATGACTATATATATGATATATATATATATGACTATATATATGTGACTATATATATATATATATATATATATATATATATATATATATATATATATATATATATATATATATATATATGTGGCCATGTGTAGGTGTTTCAGAATGACATCTATCGGCCATATTTGTAACCACCATGTTAAGTACTGTCAGTATTTCCAAACAATGTCGAACAAACGCCTGGTTGATAACGAACTGGCTAGTGACCGGCCAGCAGAGACACATTATTTGGATTCATTGATTTTGCAATTATGGATTATCAACACTTTGGTTTGGCTTTTTTTTTACGGCATATCAACCAGAATGGTTTATTTAATGCCGACAATTTTTATTGCTAGTAATATTTTTTTCATAAGTGTATTGCTGGTAATTTTTTTCCTTCAAAAATGTATTTCTGGGGATATTTTTTCTTAAAAAAATATCGCTGGTAATATTTTTTCAAAAATGTATAGCTGCGATTTTTTTTTTTCAAATCATGTATTGCTGGTAATAATTTTTTGCAAAGTATTTCTAGTATTAAAACCTATTTTTACACATTCATAGTGTTTTGACTCCGGTTTGGGGGTTAGCTATTTACCCATAGTTGACATACTAACAGATGCTACCACTCCAGATCAGAGTGGACCTGGGAACACCAGCAACTAAGAGGTGGTTCGACGCTCCATAAAACCTCCTGATCAATGACCTTGGTGTTGGACGTAATTTATCTTCTTACCCAGGACGCGGATGTAGTTTATCGTCATACCCAGGACGCGGATGTAGTTTATATTCTTACCCAGGACGCGGATGTAGTTTATCGTCATATCCAGGGCGTTCAACACATTGTTGGTTATCTAAATCCCAAACATGTTTTGGGGTTTCTAAGAATAATTCTTTTTTTGGAGGTGGGGCGAGGGAATCTGGCATTAACAATTATTTGAGTAATAAGAAGGATGTTTCCAGATACAATTTAATCCATAGCGGGGTATTTGTTCGTAAGTGTATCTAACTAAGCCTACTGAAATTCAAACTCTGACTTTTTCATTCCGTGATGCGTTTTGGTTGGACGTAGTTTATCGTCATACCCAGGATGCGGACGTAGTTTATCGTCATACCCAGGACGCGGACGTAGTTTATCGTCATACCCAGGACGCGGACGTAGTTTATCGTCAAACCCAGGACGATAATTTTACACATTTTTGGTAAAGTGCCGAAGACGTAGGGACGCTGAATGTGGAAAGTAAGAAAAATCGACGATAGACAAGAATAGTTTTTTCTCTTGTCTCTTTTTATTGATTTTGTTTCCTCTCAAGATACACGCTATTTGAGAATACTCACACACACACACACACACACACACACACACACACATATATATATATATATATATATATATATATATATATATATATATATATATATATTTATAGGTGGGTAAACCAATGAGCTAGCGAGCATACACAGGAAAGCAAATAAATATTTACGAATTTTACTTTAAGGCGTAAACATAGCTGTGCTCAATGTGGTTAGAGAGAGCTAAGTAATATATATTAATTAATATCCATGTACGAAACGTAGGTATATATATATATATATATATATATATATATATATATATATATATATATATATATATATATATATATATATATATATATACATTTATATATATATATATATATATATATATATATATATACATTTATATATATATATATATATATATATATATATATATATATGTTGCTAGGATCAGTGACGACAAAATACCTAAGGCCCTCATGTATAGCCAGCTTGACAGCATACAAAGGACCGTTGGGGTGAAGGCTTGGGTATAAAGACAAGCTAAAGTGTAACCTCTCAGCTGTCAATGTGCCTCATACTAAATTCCACTAATCCCCTGAAAAAACATCATATCATGATGAAAAAACACTTAATATACGCAATAAAAACAGTAGAATGTAAATCATCTATTTTTTTAAATATTTTAATTTTGTGTAAATCTGCTCTAAATAGTTAAATAATAACTGTAATAAAACTGATACATTATTTAATTAGATAAGTTTTTAATAGCTTTTATTAATAATATATAATGAGGTCATTATATTCTGAAGAAAAATATTTTTTCATGAACAATGAATTTTTACAAAAATTGTTTACATTATTTTTAATTATAATAATATATAAATTTTAACAAGTCTTTTAAAAATTCTTCAAGACTGTGATATCATTTGACTATTAAGCAGTTAAGTGACGAGTATATTTACTTAACGAAAAGTGAAAACAATACAAATCATGAGGGTATAATAATTTTATTTTCATAAACATGCATATTTTGAAAGTATGGCTGACTATTTTCAGAAATTAAGATCGATGACTATATTAAACTTAAGGTCGACGTTTCTACAATTAGATTACGGAGAATAATTCCAACAATTTTAAAATTACTGATAAAGATTACTTAATTTTTAAGATTACTTAATTTTTAAGATTACTGATTAAGATTACTTAATTTTCAAGATTAAGATTAAGATTACTTAATTTTTAAGATTACTGATTAAGATTACTTAATTTTTAAGATTACTTAAATTTTAAGATTACTGATTAAGATTACTTAATTTTTAAGATTACTTAATTTTTAAGATTACTTAATTTTTAAGATTACTGATTAAGATTACTTAAATTTTAAGATTACTTCATTTTTAAGATTACTGATTAAGATTACCTAAATTTTAAGATTACTTAATTTTTAAGATTCCTGATTAGGATTACTTAAAATTATCTAAAAAAAGAGGTTGACCCGTCATTTTGTTAAAGAGATAAAGTCTCCGTATAATAACAATAAAACTGTCAACACCTTACCAGTGCTTCTTAAGGGACTGGCAAGCTATGAGATTCACTTAAATCACCGCTATTGTTTCTTTTATGAGACCATTTCTTTGTTATTTTCAACTTGAAGTAAATAATATTTGTTTCAAATCGGATTAATTATATTTTGAATCAGCTTATATTCCTCAAATAATTTTTCAGAAAAGTATTTTAATTTTTGGGAGAATTGTAATAAAGAAAATTAGATTGCGATGACAAATGACTAAAACGTTACTTATTTCAATCTGGGATACTTAATAATATGCAAATGATCGAAACCTGAAGCAAAAGTAAGAAACACTAAATGAATGACGCCCGACTATAAACACAAACATGTCTTGCACAAGTGCAGTAATATCACTTTAGTCCCATGAAGTCGTAATCAAGCAAACGCGTCGCAAAATCTTTTTCCACTTTATCATCAATTTTCCTATAAAATATATATATATATATATATATATATATATATATATATATATATATATGTGTGTGTGTGTGTATATATATACATATATATATATATATTTATATGTGTGTATATATATATATATATATATATATATATATATATATGTATGTGTGTGTGTGTGTGTGTGTGTGTGTTGTGGTGTCATCCCTCAAAATAGTATATGTTAGACTCTTCCGACTACTATAAGATTAGTAGGACAGAAGCCTTCGGGGGAACAGTGAATGGATTGTTCATTACTGTCGAACTCTCTGCTCAGGGCAGAGAGGAACCCAGACGAGGCTTTGCCGAAGGGAAAAGTTTCGTCCGGGTGGGTAGACAGGCACTGAATCTATTTATGCGGGTTTCTAAGGGAATATTTTTGTCCGAGCCTACGGGCTCGGAGAACCCACGGTAAACTTCGGCCTTGTCCCACATATATCACTCGTGGGGGGGTGTTAAATATAACAGTGAATAAATTTACTCAAGTCATCGTGACCAAGGGTTTGAGTGTGCTGGCCTTGTTCAGACTGTTGATCATGAAAGATAACACGCTCTCTCCCAGAAACTGTAACTAAGGTCCGCTCAGCATAGTTGCAGTATAATCCACAGGTGGGCTCTCTGGGTGTTGAACAAACACAAATGTGTCTGAGAAGACGTCTGCAACGGGGATTAGCTAGCTGCCTTGATAGACAGACATCCTCTCATACGAGTGGCTGCGCCATTTATATATATATGTATATATATATATATATATATATATATATATATATATATATATATATATATATATTGATAGATAGATAAATAGAAAGAGAGAGAGAGAGAGAGAGAGAGATAATATCAGATCCGTAAATGGAAAGAATAAGCCAAGTGATTCTTTTAAAATAAATTTAATAAAATATTAATAAGATAGAATCGTAGAGAGCTCAATGTATAGAATGCAGAGCAATATGATAAAAATCAAGGCAAATCTTTCCTGATGTGTAAAGCTTTTCCTATATATATATATATAAAGACATTTTTAGGTTTATACATTATTTTTATAGATACAAATATTTACGGTAAAATCGGTAAAAGCAGTTTATATGACGGTTCCTGTCAGAGGACGCATATTTTCTATGGCAATTTCTCGGACATTCAGGCCGGTAAATGTTGTTAATACTGTTTATTATAAACAGAGAATTTACTTAAATATTCGTATCTATAAAAAAGAATGTTTCAACATAACAATGTCTTAAAATAATTGTCGGACGTTGTCCATATATTATATAAAAAGATTACTTTTTAAATTTCAATTTTTATCCCGACATCGATGTTTCTTCGTATAAATTCCAGTAATCTTTTCATATATCATTAACGCTCTATCTTTTATATTGTTTTAATATTTTTAACATTGAGCACTATATATAAAAGTATCTTTTTTTTCTTAATTCCTATATACATACATACATACATACACACACACACATACACATATATATATATATATATATATGTGTGTGTGTGTGTGTGTTTTGTGTGTCTGTTTGCAGTAACATAATGTGTATGTGCTTGAAAGTTTGTTTAGGCATATTCATGGCTTTGATGCTTGCTTTTTTCCAACAGCATGTGCAGTAAATATTCAAAAATGAATTATTCATAATGATTTTCATGCAGGGCGAATGTGTTGAAAAATATGATTTTGCGCAATGTTTTCTTTCTACATTCCTCCCCAGCTAACCTTTTGCCATACTGAACTAAATTTGTAAATGTGTCTGAAGGCGGACGAACGCGAGAAATCCAAACGGCAGTATGAAGATGTTATTTTCAAAAAGTGAAAGCTCTGCCGCGTTTTGAAGTGCATAACCTGAATCGTCTTCATGTACCTTGTGCAGTATACCGACGGCAAATCTCGGCAAGACTGGGAATGATTCTGTAACCCTGCTTATTTATCTGCTATTTTTAGATCCGTTGGCAAGATCGACACTGTTCAACGCTGGATGTGGGCCATAAAAGATGTAGATTTTTGTTTTTTTGCTTTCTCGGATGAATCGTTAAGCTTCCCAAATAATTCCTGCCATCCACAACTGAGATATAATTATTTGTTTCATTGAAAAAGAATATATGTTTGCCTTTTGCAGTAGATATAGTTTTAGTCTGAATGTTAGGTTTGTTTCTTGATATTTCTAAATCAAATTTAGTACAGTACGAAAGACAAAGAATGTAATAAGCGGGAAGGAAAATCTATGATGACATATCTCCAAAATCTGTGTAATCAGTTTTCAATATACGGCATATAATTCGATTTAAGATAGAAGATTTCATTGAACATATTCCTATGTGTGGCTAATGCATGCCACACTTATTAACCCCTCCAAAAGGAAACTTCTTGCTATTAAACCTCTGAGAGACTCCATTCTGCTTCCAATCTGCATGGCTGATAGAAACCTCCAGGGATCGACACATTGGGCCTCCAAGGGTGAATATTCTCGGCTGACATGGAATGGAAATAAAGTATTGTATCAATTGCTAAGTAGGTTGGTTCACTGTTTCGTCGTAGACAATATTATCTCTAGAATTTATCTATGTAGATTTCGTGTCTCTTTTCTATAAATACTTTCATGGTAACTCTTCCAATGAACTCTTTGTTATGGTACATCGACTTTATAATTTTAAGCGCATTACTAGATTGGCCGTTAGGTCCCTTCAATTTAAAGTTGAATAGACTAGATGTAACCGTAACTTCTATGCTAACAGTTTCTTTTATCAGACTTCTCGTTTGTTTCACTCACTTCTAGCTCCAGCCTTTCCAGCCAATTTTGATCTTCAAAAGTATAAATGCAATGTCAATCGCTATCTACTATTTTCTTCATTATTAGTTAATAATGTTTCTTTTTTTTTCTTTTTCTTTCACGCCCAGTGTAGCCTTGTGTTTTAGCGGATTACTGCCTTGCGTGGGATGACATGATTAAAGACATACATTGAAAGACTATATATTAGACGGAAAATTCTAGAAAATGATGCTATCGATCCTTACCAAAGTACAAATCTACATACGGGATTTTTTTAAAATATTTCATTTCCAAATCGAACATACATGACTATAAAAGAACTTAAAAATTAAAATAAATGAATTAAATTCAAAACCTATTATTTAAAATATATTAATACATAAATTAATTTTTCAAACTAACAAATATATATATATATATATATATATATATATATATATATACTAGTACATAAAACAGTCCAAAATTACTTCATATGCGGTATAGACCTATTTCAACCGACGAAAACTTCGTCAGTCTTATTCAACCCCCGTATATATACCGAGTTCGTGTCGGAATTAAGAAATTTAACTGTCACAGCTGTCGAAAAATTAATACAGAATTTATCCATTTCTATGTTTCACGAGACTGTGATCAGCCTTAAAGCCTTAAAGGGAAGAGATTTTGTAAAACGAAACCCGGATATTAACCTTATGACATATGACAGTTTGTCCGCCAGAAGTCCAGATTGTATTTAATTCCTACCCGTGCTGGCTGGATGTGGCACAAGATCAATCACAATGTGGGGAACCCAAGCGCGTGCCCCCGGTCCAGGCCTAAAAATAGCTCAGTCCTCGCAAACTTCGGTTGCGCTGTTCTCGTTATCACTAACGTGCCCCAAATCTTTAGTGCAGTGAGGGCGCTACTGTGGCGGACAGCTCTTTTCCGCAATCGGACGCCTCGCAATAATATTTTCCCGTTGCGCTTTGTTCTAAAACAGACACACATTTGAGAGATGAAATGCATTTTGCTCGTCATAAGACAGATAATATAATTTGATCCCAGCTCTATGGCCAGGGGTCTAAAGAAAAGGGTAAGTCGTATCGTACTTGCTGCTCGGTCAATGGTGATTAGAAATGACACAAGGCGGAAAGTAAGGAGGACCCAGCGAGGATAGAAATCTATTCAGTCATAACTGATCTAGCGAGGCGAGCTTGCTAATCATTACGCCACGTCGAAGTGCCCAGAGGGTGACGTTCTATGCATGACTTAGACATGGCACAAGGTCTAAAGAATGGAAAACCTGGTGAGGATCGAAATCACTCCTCAGTCATAACTGATCTAGCGAGCTTGCTAATCCGTACACCATGTAGAATTGCCGCAAACTGTGTAGTTTATATGTGTTCGAAAGCTGAAATTTAGGAGTCCCCAGGAACTATTAAAGCCAATATTCAGTCTTAATTGATCTAGCGAGATAGATGATTGGTCAATGAATGCCAAATGTTTCCGTATAAGGAAACAGATAATGTTTCTATTACTATCATCATTCGTATGTACATCCAAGATGTAGTGCTGAAAAGTTCTTAGTTCAACCAAGATCGGTTTGAATAAAGTCCGATATTTAGTAATTTTGATCAGATTCTGGGAACCAGCTTATAGTAAGTGCCTTTATACATTGATTCCTTTCGCTTTTGAGAGGGGTCGCTGAAAACATTTTTAATCATTTCACCCCATGCAAGATAGTAAAGCCACTAAGACAAAAGTTTACTGAGTGTGAAAGAATAAGAAATGGAAAGAAAGCTTATTATGGAGCGATAACAACAGAAGAATAATCAAGAAGACAGTAGATAACGATTGACATTGCATTTAAATTTGTTTTCTAATCATTTCACCCCATGCAAGACTGTAAAGCCACTAAGACACAAGGGGTTAGTGAGTGTGAAAGAATATGAAAAAATAGAGAAATATTATTGAGGATCGATAACAAAAGAAGAGTAATCAAGAAGACAGGAGATAACGATTGACGTTATATTTCAATGGCGCCTGAAAAGCGTAGAACCGGAAGAGAGTTCCACAAGCGAGATGTGTGAGAAAAGAAGCCTTACGGTTGCAACAAGCAATTTCAACAGTACAATTATATTACAAGTCTGTTTCCAATCTAGTACTGCGTTTAAATTCATAAAGTTTACGTATCATGGCGTAGAGTTCATTCGAAAGATTATTTTGAAAAACTTCATAGAAAGGGCACAGTGAAGCGAAATAGATTCTGTCTAGTACGAAATTGTGAATCAACTTTCTTACCAACTGATACAACATATTTGTACTTTATATCAGCCGAGAACGTTAGCCCGAGAAGGTACAATGCGTCACTCTGCTGTAGGAGTGTTTCAGTCACGCTGATGGGAAGCAGAATGGGATCTCTCAGACGTTACATCTAGACAATTTCGCTATAAATTGGTGATACATTGCCGTCAATCTAGCACTGAGCGTAAGTCCATCGAGTCTAGGTCCCATAACGAAGAGATCATCCAAGCAGTGACTATGGAATAAATATTCCATAGTCACTGTTTGGATGATCTCTTCGTTAGAAAGGTTCAGGAAAACGAGATTCCAGCGGTGGGAAAGTGATACCAGGTCAGGACAATTAATATTGCAAATTCTTCTTTGGAGTTTATCAGGAACGCAGAATCATATTCGACATTCAATGTTTCCTTCGTAGATTTAATATTTTATTTACGAATATAATGCGACTATTTTCCATCTACTCAATTGCATTTTTTTTTTTTACGTGACCCTACTTACTTATGGCATCTTTGGAAAGTAGAAAGAACTTACGAAAACAAAGAAAGCGTCTTTTCCAAAAATCATAAACCAAATTCTTAGTTGCTCTTTCTTTGTTGAGCGCAAATATTTTCTTCCTAACTTGAATTCCTACGGCCATTTCTAGATTCGGTATCACGTTTATACGTTTTCCAAGGCCTTCCAGCAGAAGAGAGGAAAAGCCCCGAGCAAACTTTCAGTAAATT
Source organism: Acanthosepion esculentum (assembly GCA_964036315.1). Taxonomy (NCBI): domain Eukaryota; kingdom Metazoa; phylum Mollusca; class Cephalopoda; order Sepiida; family Sepiidae; genus Acanthosepion; species Acanthosepion esculentum. The sequence goes on from OZ038494.1 coordinate 9,371,883, forward strand.
CCCAGTTCACACCATCTCACATTCAACGTCTTGCTTTTGGCACAGCCCAACCCCTATCCATGGCTTGAGATGAAGGGATGAAAAGCCGAGCTTGCCCTCTGGGAATCCACTTACGCTATAAAATAATGTCGAGATGCCTTCTGAAGTAAATATTATTTCAACAAACAATATTTATTGCTGCCTCTTTCATCAGTATTCACGTTTGGTTCTCCTATCAAATGTACATTGTTCGACCTCCTCAAAAAACATCGGCACCGAAGTTAAGCAACGTCAAGCCTGGTTATTACCTAGATGGGTGACCGTTTGTGAGTACTAGGCGCTGTCATTTTGAATGCGTGGATCGTATATCCGCATCACGTTGAAATACCAGTTCACGTACGATCACCGAAGTTAAGCAACGTCAAGCCGGATTTGTACATAGATGGGTGACCGCTTTGGAATACGAGGTGCTGCAAACTTGAATGTGTAGGTGGTATATCTTACGTTCGCGTCATGTTGCAATACCAATTCCCGTACGATCACCTAAGTTAAGCAACGTCGAGCGTTGTCAGTACCTAGAAAGGTGACCGACTGTGAATACTAGCGGCTGTAATGTTGAATGTGCGGATGGTACGTCTCCCATAAGAATCACGTTCAAACACCAGTTCCCGTACGATCACCGAAGTTAAGCAACGTCAAGCCTGGTCAGTAACTTGATGGGTGACCGTTTCGCAAATCGAGGTTCTGTAATGTGCGGATGGTATGTCTTACATCCGTTTTATGTTGAAAAAACAGTTCTCGTACGATAAGCGGAGTTAAGCAACTTGGAGCCTGGTTAGTATCTAGATTGGTGACAGCATGTCAATACCAAGTGCTGTAAGCTTGGATGTGCGGTGGTGATTGCATAATGGCTCCGAATTTTTAATCGGAGAGCCGGCTTCCAGTTCCAGTTCCAGTCGGGTACGTTATAGTCACTTAAGTGAAAATATGCGTAGGAGAGATATTACGCCACTGCTTCTCTCCTCAGCTATGGGTTAAATATTAGAACTTGCATCAGTAAATTATTGTTATCATCAAAAAATTCTTACAGTGTAAAAATATTTTCTGGCTCTAAATAACCTGTAAAAAAAGGTTGACAAGCCGTAAAAAACAAAAAAATCGGATCCTTGAGGAGAAAGAAACTGAGAATTTTAAACCGTCCAAAGATATTCATACTATAAGAAATTTTTCAAGGATCAGAATTAACAGTATCTGTCTATATTTCTGAGATGAGGTGTTACGCACACTATTTACATTATTCGGACTATTGTCCTCATCTTTATCGCCATATTTATTACAACGTTTCGGCCTTTCAGTATCTGTCTATATTTCTGAGATGAGGTATTATGTACACTATTTACATTATTTGGACTATTGTCCTCATCTTTGGTGCCATATTTATTACAACGTTTCGGCCTTTCAGTATCTGTCTATATTTCTGAGATGACGTATTAAGTACATTATTTAAATTATTCGGACTATTGTCCTCATCTTTGTCGCCATATTTATTACAACATTTCGGCCTTTCAGTATCTGTCTATATTTCTGAGATGAGGTATTATGTACACTATTTACATTATTCGGGCTATTGTCCTCGTCTTTGGTCCCATATTTATGACAACGTTTCGGCCTTTCAGTATCTGTCTATATTTCTGAGATGAGGTATTATGTACACTATTTACGTTATTCGCACTATTGTCCTCATCTTTGTTGCCATATTTATTACAACGTTTCGGCCGTTGTACGCTCCAGCCTTCTTCAGGTGGTCGGAATGTCGATCTGAACCCTTTATTTCGCTTACTGGGGTAGACTGTTCTAGTTCCACGTGCCATGTGTAATGGATACGAGTTATCATTTATCTCCTGTTATTTCCCCTCTCCAAGTTCAGCACTGCCTTAACCGGTTATTGAACTCACACTCTTTGTCTTCTTCGTTTTCTTCTTCTTCTTCTTTTTCTTCTTCTTCTTCGTTTTCTTCTTCTTCTTTTTCTTCTTCTTTGTTTTCTTCTTTTACTTCGTCTTCTTTTTCTTCTTCATCTTCTTTTTATCTTCTTTGTCTTCTTCGTTTTCTTCTTTTTCTTCTTCTTCTTCTTCTTCTTCTTTTATGTGCTGTGTGCTTTCAGGGCGTGTGCGATCATGGCTCACCATCATTTCCTGTCCTCTGTAGCTCTTAACCCTTTGCGCCCTGCGTTCCTGAACAATTTTAAGGATTCTGCAAATTCGCAAATAATTAGTTTAACGGTAGATAAAAAGATTTACAAAATATATATTTTCTTGTTTGTTTCCCTGACGGTCCAGGTTGAGACTCTGACGATTCTTTTTATCTAAAACACATGCACAAAACACAATGAAAAAGCGCGGACATGTCGGTATAAAGTTCGATGACATCAGAATATTACGGCTTTTTTGATTGGCTCTTCCAAAAATGCAACTAATAGCAAAACAAGACCTAAGTGTTTACCCACCGTTCAACCGGTGGCCGTGCATTAAGTCATTTTTCGCTACCATTGTTCATCCGGTGGCTAGGCATTCCGTTACTTTTCTCTTCCACCGGTAAATCGGTGGTGAGGGCTCAAACAGTTAATAAATCTTATTTTCTTTCTGTCTCTCCTGGCTCCTGTTACGCCAACCATGTTCACAAATCCGATAGGTACACGATACGCCACTTTCCTCTGTCCCTCTTCTCCTCACCACGCCCTGTGAATGTCAAATTTTCTAATCCCTCTTTTTTCGTTATGTCCCCTAGAAATGTCGCCTGTCTATTCCTGATGTTAAGTATAAGTGTCTTTTTTGTTTCCATTGTTTCTACAAATTCGTCTTTGCTCGCATGTTCGGTTCATGGTATTCTCAGCAACCTTCTGTAGAACCACATTTCTGTTGCTTCAAGTGGCTCTTTCAATTGTGAGCAGATTGACCAACAATCACCGTCAATACAGGAGTACTGATATTACATAACAGTTCAGTACTCTTTTCTTTATTTCTAACGATATTTCCCATATTATCTATTCTCCTTTTACGTGTTCCTCTTCTGTTTTTGACGGCTATCCTTTATACTTGATTTTCTTTACCTTTCTATGGGAATAACACAGAATTAATTATTCTCTTATAAATTATTTCAGCGGACATCTTCATTTACCAATAGCATTTCTTGCATCTTTAATTCGATTGCTATTCATTGCAATCCACGAGCAAAAATAAACATTGTCTTGAATCCGTAGTAAATGCAATATTGTCAGTTGGCATCTCGTCTGCAGTCACTCTTTCACAGACGTGCCGTCGCCTCCCTCTGTCTTTTTTTACAAATACTTTCATGGTAACTGCTCTACTAGGCTGGCATTTCGCTCACACCCTTTCAATGTCGAAACAGTTAAATGTAACCGTCTCTTCTACTCCAATAGCTTCATGTCTCGCACCTCTTTTCCTGTGAAACTCCTTCCCCTTTTCCTGTTTCCCTGATAGCTATAATCTCCAGCTATTCAAATGCAATGTCAATCGACTTCTCCAGATGCCTTCATCTATCCCCTATTCTCTTCATCCTTTCCTCTATCGCTCCAATTTTCTGTAACCCCTTTCCGTTTTTGTAAGAAATATTTTTCACTTTTATTTCCAGTTACTTTTCATTGCATCTCCTCAGAGTGTCTACGAGTGTTGGTATTGCATCGTGTTTTTTAATGATTTCACATCCAAATAAGGCAATAAAGCCACAAAGACGCAATGGGTTAATAAGTGTCAGATATTATGAGAAAAAATGAAAATATTATTAAGGAGAGAGAACGATAAAAGAGCAGGAATTACTTTTTTTAATCATTTCACACCAAGCAAGGTAATAAAGCCACTGAGACGCAATGGGTTTCTGAGAGTGATAGAATATGAGAAAAAAGAAAACATTATTAAGGAATGGAATAATAAAAGTACAAGGATTAACGTGAGGATAAGGATTTATATTGTATTTAAATATTGGGAAATCAAATTTGACTGGAAATGATGAAACCAGAAGAGAGTTCCACAAGCGAGAAGTGCGACAGAGGAAACTGTTAGCATAGAACTTATGGCTGCATCTAGTCATTTCAATTGTAAAATGATGTGACCTAGCTGCCAATCTAGTACTGCGCTTAAAGTCTAGTTACCATACAGCAAAGTTCATTAGAACAATTACCATGAAAATATTTATAGAAAATGCTCCCAGTAATAACAACATTCAAGACATCTTTAAGACGACTAATTCTACATCTTTATTGTCCTTTGTCTATTCAGGACGTGGGTGGTTATGGCTCTCCATGACTTCTTTTCTTTCGCAGTTCTACGTATTTTTTGACTCTTTACCACGCCTCATTGTCTATATTCTTCCATCCACTGACACAGACTAGTAAGGTAGAGTACTTGAAGTTTCTCTTCACTTCTCCTGGCTTCGATATGCAATGTGAGTGTCAAATATTCCAAGCCTTCTTTCCTCGGTATGTGTCTCAGAATGTTTAAGTTTTTATTTTTCTGATATGAATATCTCTTTCATATTTAAAAACAATGATAATCTACAAAACAAATATATAGGCCTTATCTGCATGTGTTTGATTTATTGATTGCTTTATTTTTTACGGCTTATCAACCATTTTTTGATTGCTTAAAGCCGTAAACATATTTTAGATTTTAAAATTAATTCTTTTTTTTTTTGGAATGAGAGTAATTCTTCAGATATAATTTTTACAATTTAACCCATAGTTGGGGAGTGGAGAGAGCAATTCATACTTTTCCCGTGTGTATTTGCGCCTAAGTTAATGGAAAACAGCTCATTGATGTATATCTCTGTATGTGTACTGATCACTCTGATAAGATTCCGATGATAAAAATGTCTTCTTCCAACGTCTTGATGAAAATCATACTATCATTTTTAATGCAGAACTCAATTTCTTGTTACTGCTTGTGAGGTAGTCTATATTTATATGAATCTTTTGTGTTCTTGAAACCAGGTATCATTGCGTATTTGTTTACTGCGCACCAGTGAACCAATTTTTCAAGTACTTTTCAAGTATGGCAAGTCCACCATGATGTTAATAATTTTTTATTCTACGTGTGCTCTCGTTTCGTGTTTCCTATTGTATTAAAATCACATCTAATTCTGTGATCTGTAATGCTAGTGTGTCACGTACAGTGGTAGTTATAATAAATAGCTTCTTTTTTAAAGAATTACTTCCGGTACCTGGCAGTATCCCAGAACGCATTTTTTTATATGTCCCAGAAAGGGATATATTTGTTCGAGGTAGCTAAGTGATTTTGGCTACTGTAACCGAGTAGAACAAGGTAGCAGACTGGTCCCCGTCGTAGTCAATAGGTGAAGGACATAGGCGTAGGCCATCAGGATAGCCAATGGCGTAGTCCAAGGGGCGTCGTCATAGACTTTACCTCTCTACCTACGCATCCGTCTGTATTTATAACTGACACCAGCCAATCATCTTCCAGTGAGTGGGGACACATGCATATGTCGCAGTTAGCTCCTCCTCATTTCCTTAACCCGTCAACAGGGGTCTCTCTCTCCCGGGAGTATAAATACTGGCTGACCTTTCGCCTCTCTCTCTCTCTCTTTTCTCGGCTTACGCGCACGTGCGAGCAACTATCTCGACTTCGGCCGCAGGCGGAAACCTCGCACGTGGGGCGAGGTACAAAAAAACTTTCTCTAAAAATTTCCAATATGTGAACTCTTATACACAACCAGCGTTTCCCATATTCTGGGAACACGCCAAAAGAAAATTCACCCGTACGGACATTCAAAACAACACACACATACACAACTTTCCATACAGACACTGTAACATTTTATTCATGTCTTCAATGTATTGTAACTCGTGTTTTAATCTATTTGTAATTCACGTATTAATATATATTTGTTTTGTACATATATATCGGTCTTGTTTGCTTTCTTTGGACTCCATTAAAGTCCAACGTTCTTATGTAGCTGGACCGGCCAGCGGAAGCCATAACCTAGAGATAACTCATCTTCTCTTCTTCACACATCCACGCACCGCAGCGGTCCCCTACACATATTCCGTTACATCACTTTTCAAATCTTATTTCTCACTTCGGTTTAATTTGCTTTGTTTTATTTTGTTTTACGACCTATGAAACCCCAATGGATTATTTAATTCCGACAAAATTTTTAACCCAAAATCCTGTTTTATTTCTCTCCTCTCAAGAAGATATGATTCATTTGCCCGTCGCTTCGGAAGACAGCATTATTTATACAACCAGTTTTACATACAGCCAGAATGTCCATGTTTATTTTCATTTCCCGTTTGACATTTATAAATTTTCCCATCGGTATAAAGCCATATCACAATTACAGTTCGTCTTTGTTGCGAAAACACGTGACGAACGTCAGGTGACGTCTGTCGTACATATCTCTTTACTTATCAAGCGAAGAGTCATTTTAAATGGAGCTGATCGCCTTCACGCGGTTTTCTGTTTCTTTTCTCATGGAATATAGTGAAAAATCGACGAAGACTTTAACAGACCACCACCCTTAGATGTTTTTACACTATTTACGTTGTTTGGACTGTTCTCCTCATCTTTATTGTCATATTCACAACGTTTCGGACATTGTACGCTCATGGCTTCCTTAGGATCCGTCTAGTATTCCGAGATCAGGTATTGTAATTATTTACATTGTTCGGACTGTTGTCCTCGTCTTTATTGTCATATTCAAGGCTTTTCGGTCGTTGTACGCTCCGGTCTTCTTTAGGATCTGGCCATATTTCTAAGATGACGTATTGTAACTATTTACGTTGTTCGGACTGTTGTCCTCATCTTTATTGTCATATTCAAGGCTTTTCGGGCGTTGCACTCTCCAAACTTCTTAGGATCAGTCTATATTTCTGAGATGAGGTATTGTAACTATTTACGTTGTTCGGACTGTTGTCCTCATCTTTATTGTCATATTCACGACGTTTCGGTCGTTGTACACTCCGGACTTCTTTTTGGAATCTTTTTGGTTTCAAATGGAATCTTTTTGATTCCAAAATTCACTTTAATATGAATCAGAACTAACTCTTTTAATTTAATATAATTGAATTTGAAGTTTTTGTTTTCTGTTTTTGAAACATGGTAATTCCTGTGTAGCGATAAAAACCATATTTTTAAATCAGTTAATTTATAATATTTATGCTCTGTAAATTTACATTGAGCATTGTTTTGTAAAAATAAAAATATCAATAAGAACACCCGATTACATATTACTGTTCTTCCTTATTTTACTATAATATATATATATATATATATATATATATATATATATATATATATATATATATATATATATATATATATATACTACATAGATAGATAGATAGATAGATAGATATTGACCTGAAGTCTGCGTTCAAAAAAAGTCTGTCGCCACTCTCTTTTTAGCTCAGCTTTTATAATTACCTGTCATATGAAGGATTTTGATCACTGTTACCAATAAATGTATCATATATACTGAAGTCAACACCCAGCGGCAGCAGTCTGTTTCATGTTGAACGCAATAAACTACCCACATGAGTTGTGTTTTCGCTCGACCTTTTACATATACAGGTCAGGTATTTGAGAAGACGTTCATAAAGTTAAGCCACTTTTCTTCTATAAGAGTTCTCTAATATTCAGGCCGGTGTGTGTGTGTGTGTATGTGTGTGTGTGTGTGTGTGTGTGTCTGTGTCTGTGTAAGTGTATATGTGTGTGTAAGTGTGTGCATTTTACTGAGAAGTTCCTAGGCCAACACATATTCCACACTCTGACCAAATTACAAAATATGAATTTTTTTCAGAATTTCTCCCTTAAGAAGTTTATACCAATCTCTTGTATGTTGTTATTATTATTATTATTATTATTATTATTATTATTATTATTATTATTATTATTATTATTATTTAATCAGTATCACCCCAAGCCAGGCAGTGCAGCCACTAGAACGCTAGGAGTTACAGTGTGTGGAGGAATTAGGAACAAAAATATTAGTAATTTGGAGAAAGTGGAAAGAGTAATCAGGAGGCCAGTAGATAGCGATTGACATTGTATTTAAATTTTTACAGACTAAAGTTGGCTGGAAAGCATGGAGCCGGATGGAAGTTGCACAAACCAGAGGTGCGAGAAAAGAATCTGTCAGCATAGAAGTTACGGCTACATCTATCTAGTTCAACTGTAAATTGGTGTGATCTCACCGCCAGTCTAGTACCGCGCTTAAATTCATACAATCTAGGTACCATAGCGAAGAGCTGATGCGAACAATTTCCATGAAAGTCTTTCTGACAGAAATGCACAGAGAGTCAACCTTACGGCGTTGAGCAAGTGACGGAAGCCGAGGTGCTAGATCAGGACTAATAATATTGCTGATTCTTTTTTAGAAATTATCAAGGAGCTTCAGAAAAATAGCAGGGGCACCGGACCATATATGGCGGCAATTATTATTATTATTATTATCGTTTTTATTTCCTTTGATTTCTGGCGTGTACACATTTCTTTCCGGGTCCTGCCCAGAAACCTAAGGTTAGAAATCGCATCATGACACTTTCCACTGATAAAAAAAAAAGAACAACACAAAAAGAATATTTTACATAGATAAAGTCCTTCGTAAACTTGGGCTGCACATGTGAGAACAATTTTTGTGCCTCTTTGAGGCATGGACTTCCAGGAATCCCTTCAATTGGTTTACTGTAATCTTTTCCAACCAATCCTAGGGCTCCAACTACAACAGCGATTGTTGATGTTCCCATGTGCCACATTTATGACATTTCGATTTCAAGGTTCTTGTATTTTGACAGTTTCTTCTTCTTCTTCTTCTTCTTCTTCTTCTTCTTATTATTATTATTATTATTATTATTATTATTATTATTATTATTATTATTGTTATTATTATTATTATTATTATTATTATTATTATTATTATTATTATTATTATACTTTCCCTTCCTTCGCCCGACCATTACCTCATAAATAATGGATTCTTCCGTCTTGATCGCGCGCAAAGACCAAAACGCTTATCGGAGACACTTAGTTTCAGTGAAAAATGAAAGAATTTTAGATGTGCTTAATGTCTGTGAATACCGTATGAATAAACGACTATGCTGTTATGATAGCGAGGGAAGTTGAAAAAAAATTGCAATAACGCTTCAGTGAAAGAAAAAAAAAGAAAGATAGAAGTGTTTTACATATTCGGCAAATACCAGATAAATAATAGACCAGAGGACAAAATGCCAAATAATTGGTAATAGGCATATTAAATTAGTTACTTGGTTTTATTGAGAAAATGAAAGAAATAAGATAACACAATTCATTTCAATAAAATGCAAAAAGTTGCCATTTTCAAATTGTTTTAAATTTTTCGAATTTTTTGCAATATTTTGTTAAATTTGTTAAGCTCTGATATATAACGAAGTGACAGGAGAATTTCCACGGATATTTTATTGTTGTAGAACACGCCATCAACTTATTCAATCATTAACTGAAGAATTAAGATTCATCAGAATTTTCAAATATGAAAACCGTGAAATTTTCATGTATTAAAATATTATTATTATTATTATAATTATAATTATTATTATTATTATTTCCTTTGATTTCTGTTGTGTACTCATTTCTTTCCGAGTCCCGACCAAATATCTAAGGTCATAAATGGCATCATGACATTTTCCACTGACCAATTAAAAAAACACTTATTTTACATAGATAAAGCAATTCGTAAAGTGTGGACAGTACTCGTGAGAATAAGTTTTTGTATTTCTTTAAGGCATGGAATTCCAGGAATCCCTTCAATTAGTCTACTGGGATTTTTTCCAACTAATCCAAGGGCTCCAAATACAACAGGGATAGTTGATATTATTATTATTATTATTATTATTATTATTATTATTATTATTTCCTTGGATTTCTGTTGTATGTTCATTTCTTTCCGGGTCCCGCCCAGAGACCTAAGGTCAGAAATGGCATCATGACATCTTCCATTGAACAATAAAAAAAAAAGAACAACACACATATTTTACATAGATAAAGCCCTTCGTGGATGTGGACTGTACTCATGAGAACAATTTTTTTCTTTAAGGCATGGGCTTCCAGGAATCCCTTCAATGAGTCTATTCTAATATTTTCCAATCAATCCGAGAGCTCCAACTACAACAGGGATTGTTGATGTTCTCATGTTCCACATTATTATTATTAATAATAATATTAACGTACTTCGGGGGAAGCTAAGAGAACATTGCCGCAGAATCTTTTACAAATATACTATTTTACTAGATTTAATTGGACAGAATGAAATTTCATATTCTGTTTCCATATTCGTCCGTTCAATCCTATTTGTTCGTCTCGGTTTCAAGCTTTCAAAGTATAAGACATTTCCGCCATCTGCATGCGTGCTCATTCATTATGATTTCATCATTGTCTTTACGCATGCGTGTAGCAAATGATTGTCAACGGAAAAAATTCTCCGTTCAGCCTTTTACAAAATTCACAGAACACGATATTTCTGGCTAAATCCATTATTGTCTTCTGACAGAGAAACATCACGGTCTCATACGCCAAATGTCTGTCAGCCTGGTTCGTTTGACCGTAGTCAAAATCTGGTCCAAGCAGACAGCTCGGAAGCGCGTAAAAGTATTCTGGCAAATGTCCGATCAACATACCTTAATCACAGTCGATGTGACATCTCTTCTGGGGAAGATGCTTTTGCCAAAGAGGAAAGAAAACATTACGGACGATGAAGGTTGACCCGTACAGCCGTAAAATCATGAATCAAATAAGTTTCTTTCCAATAAATATGCTACCAGTCCGCTTCTGTTTTTTATGCTTTGGTAGTCATAGCTTACAGACACATTAATTAGAAAGCGGACAAATGTGAAAGAAAACGATATATATATATATATATATATATATATATATATATATATATATATATATATATAGAGAGAGAGAGAGAGAGAGAGAGAGAGAGAGATTTTAATACATTTTTATGTTTATACGTTCTTAAAATAATTGTCGGACTTTATCCATTTCATATTGTGTGAAGTCATATATATATATATATATATATATATATATATATATATATATATATATATTCAGACAGTTTTTATCTAATTTATCATCCGAAAAGAAAAAAAATATTAGATCACATGAGAAATTGTATTAAAAAAAAATTAAAGCACCTTGTCTGTCGTTTTCAATGAAATATGCATGAAAGAAGGATTGCTGCCTAAATACACGAATATATATATATATATATATATATATATATATATATATATATATATATATATATATGTATGTACGTATTCGGACAGATTTTATCTAATTTAACATCCGAAAAGAAAAAAAAATTGGAACACATAAAAAAACTAAATAAAAGCACCTTGTCTGTCGTTTTTAATGAAATGTTCATGAAAAAAGGATTGTTGCCTAAATAGACAAATATATATATATATATATATATATATATATATATATATATATGTAAAAAACTAAATTAAAGCACCTTGTTCAAGCATGAACTTGATTGTGACCTCACAATGTTAACCGTAATGTCCATATTTATATATTTACACATGCAGTGTCAATTATATTGAGCGCTTTACCCCCTCAATATACCATACCTTAAAACTATATTTTTTATTACACAGTGTGCGATGTGTAAATTGCCTTCATTTACTTTTTTAATTTCGCGCATGCGCGTTTTTGTTTTTGATTTTGTCTACTACACAGTATAGTAGGGTCAGTTGAGCACCGTCTGTGAGAAAAGAGAACACCATGACACAATTCAGTACGCCGGAAATTTGGAAACAGCATGCTGTACTGCTTGGTATTCACACCGGAAGATCCAGTACGAACATTTCAGAGTGTTTGGGTATCAATCTGTCGAGATTGCAGAGGAAATAGTTGGATGCTATATCCAGTCAAAATCAGTGTGTTTGGAGTAATCACAAGTGATGGCGACATTATGCATCCATTCCTCTACCCACAGGGCCTTAGACTCAACACGGATGCCTACATCAAGTGCCTTGAGTATGTAGTACTGCTCTAGATCAAGAGAGTGGCTGATGGAGGACCCTATATCTGGAAACAGGACACTACACCATGCCACAAAAGCAGGGAAACCAAATCATGTCTGATAGGAAGTTTTTGTCATCACATCACCCCTTACATCTGAACACGTAACTCCTCATACTGCAACACCATTGATTATTATGTGTGGGAGGCAGTTGAGCAAGGGAGCAATCGTAATCGTCAGTTGCCTGACGATTACATCTAGCATGAAACAGACTGTCGCCTCTAAGTGTTGACATCTATGTTCACTTTTATATATATATATATATATATATATATATATATATATATATATACACAGGAATTTTTTTTTAAATGAGGACGTATTTTCCTTTTGAAACCAAATTAATCGTTGCCTCGCCAGTAATCTACAATCGCCTGAGGAGACGCATCGTTATGTGTTGAAACACGAATGCAATTGTGTAGCGATTCGTACATGTTTTTTTTTTGTAATATCCTAATATTTACACACACACACACACACACACACACACACACACATATATATATATATATATATATGTGTGTGTGTGTGTGTGTGTGCGGAAATACTAATTCTCACTTATTTTTAATTTAATTTTTAGAATGTTTTTTAGACAAACACCGTAAATATGGAGTGCTCCATTATTTATATAGTCCGACATATATATATATATATATATATATATATGTAACGTAAATCATTCAAACGAAAAACAAATACTGAAGCTAATTATATGGCGAGAATCACTCTCACAAACAATATTTAATAATAAATTACAACCAACTTCGAATCTGTTAATGAATGGTGTGATCCTTGTTCATAAATTCCGGGTTTATCTGGTCTTATTTTTTTGTACGAGCCGGCTTTCAGTCGTTTCGAACGACCATCATCATATATATATAAATTTGAATCACATAACGGCCGGTTTTCAATCAGCATCTGAAGTTTGCGTTGTGTATAGAATCCTAATTGTGCTACCGACGAGGAATGAAAGTCTATAATTATTATTATTATCTAATTTATAGCGCTGCTATTTTACATCACACTCTGTTATTAACGTCATCACTCAGTGTGCGATATTATTATGCTTGCATTTTGGATGCAGTCTGTTAAAATGAGTCCTTATTGAGCTTTGGTCGGATAGGTTTAATGTTAGTCGTGTAGGTAAGGACGTAGTAGTGTGACCAACGTAATTATTTGTGAGTTTGGTTTGATCTGGAACATAAGAAAAATTAAATGAAATGCCTAATGGCAGTACCTTGTCAATCATCTCTAAAGAAACATGTAAAGGATGAATCGCCGCCCGTTACTAGAAATCGGGGAGGTGAGTTTGAATTAACTCAAGTTCGTTGCGTTTCCAACTGCGGTTGAAATATTTGGGTTGGACATTATCAATTTTTGGAGCAGTTTTTGGCTTCTCAGAGATATTTGTCTGGAATTTATTTTCTATTTTACTATGTTTCTTTTAATGACGGGTGCAAAGTTTTCGGTTGGCTTAGTAGCCTATCCGTGTCCTTGTGGGTGACAAATTATCTTGCACCATTCAACCCACAGACGACATATCGCAGGCCTCTCACTTTTCTATCGCTACTTCCTTGGAAAGTGCTCTGACGAATTACATTCCTTAATTCCACCTTCACTGATCTTCACGGCTAGGACCCGCCATGACACTCACATTGTAAGGAACTATCCTCATTCTTTCCGTATTCCCAGCAGCTTCTGTAGAACCGACTCCTACGGGGATGTTTTCCAGATCGCTACAGTCGTAACCTATTCATGTTTAGGGTTAACCGTTATCTTCCCCACATATCCGCATAATTTGTGCCTCTTACTCTGTAACTCTCTACCTCGAGTGGCTCCCGGGTACATCTCACTATACAAATGAAGAGAAAAAAGAAGAAGGAATCAGTTTGGAAAAGAAATATGGAAAATTAAATAAAACGGAATGATGGGGCAGCCGAACAAAAACGAAATTTTACTCAGTAGATTTAATAAAGTCTTCCTTTCTGAATTGCCTGAAGGTTGCAACCGAATCAACAACCATGTTAAGTTTAAGGGTCAATGTTTACTACAGCGCTAAGTCCTAAATTTGATAAAGCAAATTGTCCCTGGAGGCTATTTGGTGACAGTGGTGGCGAGTTCATTCCCTGTGTCGGACGTTCTGTGCTTGCATTCACTGGAAATAGGGGGAGCAATAACTGCACAGTAATAAATAAAATAAGACCTACACGATATCCCTAGACAGCAGTGGAAGGAGAGGTCAGACGAACTATATTCCTTAGTTGCGCCAGTTCTAACCTACACGGATAGGACCCGCCATGATCCGAGCATTGTAGCAAACGATCGTCATTGCTTTTGTATTTTCATTTGTGTATTTAAGTTCAACTCGAGAAGCTTATTCCCATAAACCTGTTCAAGGGGATCGACTCCCAAGAGGGTATTTTCCAGATCACGACAATCTTCGTCTGTTTAAGTCTATGGTTAACGGTTATCTTTCCCACATATCCGCATAATCTGTGCCTCTTACTCCGTAACCCTCTACCTCGAGTGGCTCCCGGGTGCCTCTCACTACACAAATGAAGAGAAAAAAAGAAGAAGGAGAAATCAATTTGGAAAAGAAAGATGGAAAATTAAATGAAACGGAATGATGGGGCAGCCGAACAAAAACGAAACTTTACTCCGTAGCTTTAATAAAGTCTTCCGTTGTGAATTGCCTGAAGATAACCTCGATTGACAGGCACCTGAAAGTCTATCGTTAGTTCCATGTAAAGTGTTCAAACGAAAATTGTGGCGAACCACCCTCAGGCGCTTCTTATTCCATTGGTGAGATGTAAGTTCCACTTGAGAAGCCCCTTCACACAATTAAGACACTGCTTTGTGGAACCGACTCCCATGCTTCCCCAATTATTATGATTTTAACCTGCTCAAGTCTCAGTCGATCGTTATCTTCCCCGAGTGTTCTTATAAAGTGTGCCCCTTATTCTACATTCCTCTATACGGAGTGGCGCACTGGCCTAGTACAGGGTGAATATCACTGTGAAAATATTGGGATTTATATTGGTTTCATCATCAGCTTTGCAGGTAGATTTAGTTTTACTGCCTACAATCCTCGCTTGGATCGTTGCTTCACTTCTCCCTGTTGCCTTCTAAAATAGTTTGCTTCACTACCCCCACGTAGGACCCAACCCATACCCCAGACATTCAATGTAGCTGTATATTCTTTCCTGTCAGTTATGTGCCATGCGTAATACACGCTTACGCGATCATGTATCTCTCGATACACGACTAACGAGGAAAATTTTTTCCAGCAGTAGGTTGGCATTTATTTCTGCAGTAGACCAGTTGACATCCGGTCTGTTCAGCTATTTACTCATAGGGAGAAGAGAATTGATACCCTTCCCAATGGTATTAGCGCGTAATTGCTTCTCTTTGACAAATCAGAATTATATTTAAACGAATTTTTCTACATGATGATCTCTTCAAAAATATATTTTACTTGAGTTCATGCCTTTCACCAAATGTCTTGAAATTTATCATCGCGTTGTCTGTACTTAAATCATCGATTTTTTCAAACATTTTCTTCCTGATCAATCGATTTTATATTTTTTTTATATTATTTTTAATTTATTTCTTATCTCGTACGTTTTATTCTTAAAATTATTTCTGTTTCATGTTCTTATCTTGCCGCTGTATTTTAATTTTGTTTTTACTTTCCTGTGATCTATGTTAAGATTTTTCGTAATTTTCAAAATGTCTTGCTCTTTACAATCAATAAGTTTTGCATAGATTTTTTCCCTTATAATATTGCAAATTAAATTTTTATCTCTAAATAAATTAAAACGACATAAGCCTTAGTGATATTTATTTGATTAAAATGAGATCAGATAGAAAGACATACCTTGGAACATTTAGATTATACAACTAAAAGGACAAAAATGTTATGTTCCTAAATTTAATATTTTAACACTGTACCTCAACACGATATGCCTAACATCACTGCCTAAACTCCATTTTATGCACTATTTATTTATTTTTCCGCAATAGGAGTAGATAGGTTCACCTATTTCCGCTTCACAGATCTCGTCAGTATTTGAACATGAGTAGAGTTTTATCCCTTTTTTCTTGGATTCAGATTTTTTATAAACTCTAATTCCTCTCGCCTGTGGAACTCCCTTCCTTATTCCTGTTTCCCTGACAAATATAATCTCCAACTATTTAAGTGTAACGTCAATCGACATCTCCAGCTGCCTTGATCTATCCTCTTCCCTTCTCCACATCCTTTCACCTTTCATTCCTATCTGCTCTCGCTCCAAATCTTCTGTAACCCCCTTGCCTTGATCGATCCACTATCTTTCTCCACATCTTCTCCTTTACCACTACTATCTGCTCTTCCTCCAAACCTTCTGTAACCCCTTGCGTGCTAGTGGCCTCCAGCCTTGCTTGGGGTGATAAGCTTAAAATAAAAACCCCAAAAAACAAAACAAAAAACCAAAAAAGGCTCTGCCTCCAGGAAATCTTAATATTCATTCATTTTTTTAAAAAACTCAGTAGCAGTAGATAGCTTGGCCTATCGTCGGCTTCACACGGCTACCTAATCTTTTGAACAAGAGTAAATGTATATCCCTTGTTCACTTTTTGAGATCGATTTCCCGGTTCCTACTAAAATCTTTTTCATTGTCATTGAGTGAGAAAACGAGTCTTTGTAAAACATGCAGTCCTCTTTTCTGTGGCAAGTATACAAGTACAGAAAAACCTCTCATCAACGGACAAATAGTGGGGATGGGTGGTTCGTAAAAGCCGATTGTCTGTAGATGGGAAGGGATTTTCTTTAACCGTTTCACCCCAAGCAAGGCAGGAAGCCACTAGCACGCAAGGGTTTAAAAAGAGTTGGAGCGAGAGCAAATAGGAGTGATAGAGGAAAGTATGAAGAGAAGGATAGGGGATAGATCAAGGCATCTGGAGATGTGGATTGATATTATCCTGCCTTAATAAATCGTTTTCCTTCTGAAAGTTACTGTTTACTATTCCCGTTCGATATTAAATAAGAGTTCATCCTTTTTTTACACTGTTTCTAATAATATTATCCTGCCTTAATAAATCGTTTTCCTTCTGAAAGTTACTGTTTACTATTGCCGTTCGATATTAAATAAGAGTTCATCCTTTTTTTTACACTGTTTCTAATAATATTATCCTGCCTTAATAAATCGTTTTCCTTCTGAAAGTTACTGTTTACTATTCCCGTTATTCCTCACGTTTCTCTGTCACGTATTCCGTAGTTTTTTTTTCTTACTAAACCACCCCCACTACTGACTTTGATATCCTCTACATGGAGCTAACACTTTAGGCCATCCTTTTCGCAGACGAACAAGTATTTTCTCTTCTTAAATTTAACAATTCTTTATTTCCTATTCAAATTATTATCTTGTGTGCGACTTCTTTTAGTTTATTTTCTGAAATCTGCTGTCATTGCTGTGTCATCTGCGTAAGTTGTCAAGAATTTGTCAGCTGAGAAATCCTGGTAGACAATTAAGTTCTCCTAGGATTGCCTCCATACACCAACCATGCATTTCAAAATCTATGTAATGGATTAAGAAGCCGAAAAGATTCGCTAAAAACAAAGAAAAGAGTACTGAGCTGGTGCGTAATATCAATTCAGCTGCATGAAGGGGAATCAACAGAGATGGGATTTTACAGAAGGATGCTCTTATGGAGCGAACATCTGAGCAACGACAATGTTTTAGAGAACAATGGAAACAAAAAGGAAACATATTTAGCATCAGAAAGAGACAGTTGAAAATTATAGAACACATAATGAAGAAAGAAGGCCTAGCAAATTAAAAACTCACAAGACAGATAGAAGGAAAGATAGATAACGAAGTTTGAGTAAACGGGTGTTGGAACAAGGTTTTTGTTGTTGTTTTTTTTTTAAAGCAAATCACCCCACGCAAGGCGGGATTGTGACTGGCACGAAAGGGGACAAACAGAGTGAAAGTAAGAACAGAGACGAATGTTTGGGAAAAGTGATGGAAAGGGATCAAGGTCAAAGCATGTGAAAATGTCGATTGACATTATATTTGAATATTTGAAGATTATCGCTATCAGGGAAGCAAGTGATAGGAAGGGAAGTTCCACTGACGGGAAGTGCGAGTCATGAAGCTACTGGAGTAGAAGTGATGGCTACATTTAAACGATTCAATAGTGAAAGGGTGGGACTGAGATGCCAACCTAGCAGCAAGTTTAAATTAATGCAATTTGGGAACCAATAAAAGCCGTCGTCGGAGCAGTTGCCATGAAATTACTTGTAAATAAGATAGAGGGAAGCCACAGCACGTCTTTGAGAGAGTGGCTGTAGACGGGTTGTCATATCAGGACAAATTTAGAAAAAAATAACAAAAAGACAACATTTATTAAGAGCCATTTTAAGGACAGGAGGAAATTGTGGAGAGCCGTGATCGGTCACAGCACGTAAAGTAGGTTAGCTGATTTAGTTTATCCATCTTCGCGCGTTATGTTTGTTACAAGTAAATATTGAGGATTGCTGGTATAAACCATAAACTAAACATACGTCAAAACAATCCTTATTCCCCCATAGCTGAACATTTTAATCAACCAGGACACTCATTAGAAAACTGTAAATGTGTATTCATAGATTCTGATTTCAGTTCCACATACAGACGCAGGAAAAAAAAGAAAAATACTGGATTTTAAAATTAAATACATATAAACTAGGGTTAAATAAAGACTTGGGTATTTTAAATCTTTATTAATATTACAATAGTTAAACAAAAATTTTTGTTAGATATAGTTACAAATTTTTTTTTAAACAACATCTAAAATATTACTACAGTTAGATTTACGTTAGAAATATTCGAACACAGTTGCATTCCATATCACGTGACGTCCGCGTGCCTCGACGGACGCTACTTAATGTAAACAAACTTCTGAAAACAGCCATTTCTGAAGAAAGATCGGACCGATCTGAAATATCAATTATATCTATATGAAAAAATATAAATAAATACTTTCACAAAAAACATTCAATTTTTTTAAATTTGCAACTTTTCAGTTGTTTTTCTATATCTATATCTATCTATCTATCTATCTATCTATATATATATATATATATATATATATATATATATATATATATATATATATATATACCAAATAAAATAATCCATAGTACTACACTTTCCACTTATATATGGAAGATTAAGCAGGAAGACAATAATGATCTCTTGAAACTTAACCTTAACAAAATAAACAAGAAGTCTCCACAAATATTCATAAATGCCTATAATTAATAACAGAGGCTATTGGTTTATACCAACGGCTTCCCATACTTAATACTTCTTGTCTTCACTCTCGCGTGATCATGTGTGATGTCACGAGCTTTGATGCGCTTTTCGCTTCCGCGGCTCATATACACGAGTTTCTCATTGATTTGAAATTTTTCATGCAACAAAAACAGACTATCATTATTGTTTCGACCGTGTATTGGTTGATATATTGAAAAGTAATTGTCATCTTTGGTAATGGCTTATGTAAGCCGAAGGCTTAAATAGGATTTAAACATGTATCAATATGGTGATTTCCTTTCGTCTTTCAATGATAATGTTATTAAGCTTATCAGACAATATGAAAGGAACTTACTTAAAATAAATAGACAAAACTTGTCTATATTATTTAATTAAACATGCATCAATGAAAAATTGCTGCCTAAATATACACAATATATATATATATATATATATATATATATATATATTACCCAGTCAAATCAAGCATTTCTAGAATGAACTTAACAACCTTATTACTAGAATACCCCCCGCCGCCTCAAGCAGTGAAGATATCAGCTTTTCTAGTATCCGTTGAATAGGTTTTTAGTGATGTAGGGAAAAAGCCCTTAAGAGCGTATTGATATCCTAAACGTTTCAACGGCTGGAATGATCAATTGGGATTTCATTCTATCTTAATAGATATCATCAACCGATGATTTAAACCTTTTTTTTCCAACGAAACGGCCATCATTCATTTGGGATTTGACTGTAATTGAGTAATTGGCAAATCTCGTCTTCATGAGGTCATATCATTTCCTGGAGAACTCGCAGGTAAATTTTGGGCAGAACAAGTCAAAGACAGTACTAGATCTACAGGCATGCCTCTCAAAGAGAGAGTCGCTGAAAAGAATGCCCAACTCCATTAGTCTTGGAATTTTGGTTTTAAAAATAATCCCCCCACCAATCAAGACGATAATACCACTAAGACGCAAGGGTCTACTGAGAATGAAAGAGAATGAGAAGACTTTAGAAGGAATTGGAAACCTAACCTTAAACAAGAAACAAGCGATAAATCTCCATTCCTCTTCAAAAATCCGGGGAGGAGTGTAAAACCGGACGAGAGGGGAACCTATCTACGCTTATTGCTGAAAAATAAATGAATACTAAATAAAACAGAATTTAGTCGGTGATGTTAGAAATATAGTTGATGTAGACTTTAGAAGGAACTCCAAGTAGACAGTAGAAGTGACACCAAGTACGCTTTAGATGGAACTCCTATCCTAAGCAGGAAACAAGGGGTAAAACTCTCCTCCTGTTCCCAAGATCAGGGAGAAATGTGAATTGGACGATAGGTGAACTTACCTATGTGGAAAGGTGTATCATACTGTTAAAATATTAAATTTAGGAACACAACATTTTTATTTCTTTTTTTTTTCTTTATTTGTATAATCTCAAAGAGTTAAGTTATGATTTTCTATAATTTTCCTATATAAATAAACAAAGATAAGGATAAAAACTAACATTCATTTTTTTTTTACTCGTTTGGCATACATGTTCGTGCAATCTTTTTTTTAACCTTCTAGGTTAAAAATTAAAAATATTAATATAATAGCAATCAGAATTTAAATCCCAAAATATACTGAAAGCATATAAAGCATCTAAGAGAATAGTGGCTGCAGTATACCTCGTTATACACGCCCGACAAACCGCTGTTGTCTCTCTCTAAAATACCCCAGTGCAAAGATAATGGCGGTATTAGAGAAATCTGAATGCTATTTGGTTACAAAGAAAAAAATATTTTGGTTTTCAGTCTCCTTTTTGCTTATAATTTACGAAAAAATAGATGTTTTCAGTAAAGAATTTTTTGGAAATAGCGTAACATTATGTTAAATTTGTGTTTTGTTTTGTTTTGCTTCTGTACATTGGATGCATTCTCAACGGGGACCATAAGAATGTTTCCAGCAGTATTTTTCTAGAGGTCTTTACGAAGAAAATATCATCTAGGCTGCGCATGCGCCGATCAGATACATTGGCTTCCAGCGACTGACAATTTATATCTACGAGGTTCGCGTAATAACAATTTCACGGTATTTTCAATCATGTTGTATATTTTGTTGTCGTTGTTGTTTTTATTGATTCGCAGATACAAAGTTTGTTTATTATTATTTTTTTGTAGTGTTGAGGGAGAATAAAGGATAGAACCCGGGAATTAAAGTTATAAAAAAAATAATTAAAAGAGAATAAAAAAGACATATGAAACATGATTTTAAAACAAATTTTAACAATACAATCTAGTTCTAACGAGCAGGCGACCAGTCTCTGCGTTGCGAGCGGAAATAACTTTACCAATCTCCCTATATTTCTATCTATGTACAAGGACATACAAAATAATTGAATACACAGGTTTAAAATAGCTTGTGGATTCAATTAAAATAAATAAAGTGCATTATTTATATTCCGCATTATGTGCCCCAGAAATTTCAACTGTCTCTTTCTGGTTCTAATTATAAATATAATTTTTCTTCCCGATAGTGTCCAAAGCATCTCCACGTCCTTCTGGGCGATGACTTATTTTCCACCCTACATTTCCCATAGACGAAAAGTGGCAAGCCTCTCGCTAATCTATAGCTAATCTGGTTAATAAAAAATTCACAATAGTTTCAATACTATATTTTCGTTGTTGCTTTTTTCACTGGTCCACATATATGAAAGTGTATGCTGTGGTTTTTGAGGAAGAGTAAGGAGAGTAAATCATAAATGTTCGACGGAGAGTAAGGATAGAAAAACAGAAATTAAAGTTATAAAACAAATAGCAGAAAAAAAAGAAAACGATATCAGAAATACGATTTTCGAACAAATTTTAACAATAAAAGCTACTTCGATCGAGCAGGAGATAAGTCTCGCAGTTGTGACTGGAAATATGTCTACCTCGATCTTTATGTTTGTATAGATGTACAGTGACGCAGAAAAGAATCGTATACCCAGGATGTTTCAAGAGATTAATGCAGATTCATAAACGATATTCAGGCAAATGATTTATCAGTTTTACCCGACTTTAAAAGATGGCGCACGGTAACCATACAAAAATACATAGCTAATCCCCTGATTATGTCTCTCACGTCGACTATTAGAAACTATTATTATTAAATTTATCTATTATCCTATATGCCGATTGACTTTGGAACGTGGGAGAGTACGGTTCTCTATGATTTCCTCTCCTTTGTGGCTCTTAGTAAGGTTTGCCATTTTGTTATCTCTCTTAATCCCTGCTCTACCATCCAATCACAAAGACTCCAGTTGCTTATTAAGTTGTTCCTTTGCTTCCTCTTGGGTGTGTCAAATCTGAACCTGTTGCGACATTTTAACTAATCAATAAAACGGTTGACTTGGTGGACATGTTATTCAACATCCCCTGAAAATGGAACCACAACTATTTTATTTCGAAAACAGGGGAATTTTGTGTCTCGATGATAAAATATTTTTAAATATTTCAAATAATAATATTATAATATTAAGCTCTACTTTATATCCAGCGCTTAAAAAAAAAATGCCAAAGAAATGTAGATATTTAATCTGACTTTTTTCTCTTTATGTGGAAACATATATATATATTTATACAAAGTTCGACAATTATTTTAAGATATTTTTATACATTCTTATTGATAGATACATATATTAAAGTAAATGCTCTGTTCTTTGACAGGATTCGAACCTGTATTCTATACGGAACCGTCATATAGCTTGATGTGCCTTAACCGATTGAGCCACATGGAAGATTGTAGTTTAAAAGCGGTAAAATCGACCTTGCTAACCGAACGATTAAGGCATGTCAGGCTATATGATGGTTCCGTATAGGATACAGGTTCGATTCCTGTCGACGGGCGAATATTTTCTATCAAGATTTCTCAACATTCAGGCCGGTAAATGTTGTTAATACTGTTTATTATAAACAGAGTATTTACTTAAATAATTGTATCTATAAAAAGAATGTATAAACATAAAAATGTCTTTATATATATTCAATCTGACTTCTTTTTATCTTTATTTGGAAACATATACATACATATATATATATATATATATATATATATATATATATATATATATATATATATATATATATATATATGAATGATACGCCGGTGAAAGAAATTCGATAGACAACAAAAAAAAAACAACAAAGATAATGATATTAATAATAAAATTAATAATATTTATTCGATGTCAGGAGATCTTTTGACCTAATGGAAGCATGAGGTGAAAGATTTTAAAAGTAAGAATTTTCAGACGCGCCCCTGTCCTTTCACAAGAGTAAAAATAAAAAAATGAAAAACTATATATTAATATTAAACTTATACATGCACACACACACTTCCCTTCATCAACCACACTCCACAAGATATTCAAAAGAAACCCAGTAAATTTATCTCGGAAAGCAGACATGAAAACAATTTTTTTGTAAGTTACTTAAAAATCAAAAACTAAAAACGAACACACCGCCATGGCAAATGCAAATCTATGCAATATATTCAAGACAGATAATGTAACATACTTTAGAAAAAGCCTGTACTTTAAACAAAACGAAGAAGATAAGGAGCCCTCGGAAATATTAAAATAAACAAAATAATCTGAATAAATAAATAAACAAAGTAAATAACGAACAAATTAACAAACTACGAATGCACATATAAACAACTCGAAAAAATGTAATAATAATAATAATAATAATAAAAAATAATATATAATAAATAATAAAAATAGTAAAAAGTTAACAACATTAATAAATAGACACTATTTACATTATTCGGACTATTGGTCTCATCTTTGTTGCCATATTTATCACGACGTTTCGGCCGATGTACGCACCGGCCTTCTTCAGGCTGTTAGAATGTCGAACAGAGCCCTTTTTTTCACTGGCTGGGTTTAGGCTGTTCTAGTTCCACATGCCATGTCTAATTGCTGTCAGTTATCAGTTATCTCCTAATAAATAGCTACAAATAAAAGCATTCGGATTCACAATTTTGAGCACTTTTACCCATCAATATATCTTACTTAAAAACTATCATATATATATATATGTATGTATAAAAATGAACATAGAAGTCAACACTTAGAGGCGACAGTCTGTTACATGCTAGATGCCTGACGATTGCATCTAGCATGAAACACTGTCGCCTCTGAGTGTTGACTTCTATGTTCACCTTTATATTTATATTTACATACGCTCTATCTCTGATATTGAGCATTTTATCCCATAAATATAGCACATTTTAAAACAATATTTCTTCATATATATATATATATGTGTGTTTGTGTGTGTGTGTGCCTGTGCGTGCGTGTGTGTGTGTGTTTGAAAGATTGGTCCTAGTCATAGCCCGAGTTACACTCTCATGCGATCTACCGACGAATTTCATTTGCGTTCAAGTTGTCTGAAGATCACGTGAGCGTGAAACTTGAGTTATGTCTAGCGCCATATTTTCATTGGAATTAAGTTTCTCATGCTTCTTTTTTGATCTGTCAAGGTAATCTAGGCGTAGAGCACTTTATTTTTTCATATTGCTGCCCTTTTGGAAATGTTTTCTTTTTTAAGGGTATTTGGCTCTTTTGGAAAGTTGTCTGTTAGTTCCACCAACGGTTCTGGTTTTTCCTTATATTTTTTTTAAGCATTTCACCCCAAGCAAGACGGGAGGCGACTAATACGCAAGGAGCTACAGAGAGTGAAAATAAGAGACTGGGTGTGGGTCAGTCGGGGATTGAGGAAAGCATAAAAGAAGAACGGAGGGGGATAAAAAGAAGGATAGGGATCATGGCAACAGAAGATGTCGATTGACATTACATTTAAATTATTGAAAATTATAGTTATCAGGGAAGCAAGTAAGAGGAAGGGAGTTCCACTGACGGGAAGTGCAAGAGAAGAAGCTGTTCGAGTAGAAGTGGCGGATACATTTAACTGTTTCAACAGTAAAAGAGTGGGACCGAAATGTCAACCTAGTAGCACACTTAAATTCGTGCAGTCGCGGTACCAGTGAAAATAGCTCGTCAGAGCATATGCCATGAAAATATTTATAGAGAAGACAAAAGGAAGCCACATTACGTCGGTGAGAAAGTAACTCCTAGTCGAGACCCCAAGCCAGGATCGATCACGTTGCATATCCGTCTTTAGATTTTGTCGAGAACCTTGAGATAAACAGCAGTGGCACCCGACCATATATACAGTATTCCGACGAATGGTAGATTTATAGATATGAAAGATGGATTCAGACGAGAAAAATCTTCTGGCGCGACACAGAGAACTAACTTTCCTTACGGTAGATGAATCTATTGATTCAATGCAGTTGTTCCACCTCAGGTCAGTGGAAAAAGTGAGAACAAGAAAATTAATAAGGCGTTCTCGTGGAGTTGAGCATCAACCATGCTGATAGGAGGCAGGGAAGTTTCACTATGGTCAGTAAATGTCTCCAATTTCGTTTTGAATGCATTAAAATTCAAAAGCCATTTCCTGCCTCAGTCAACCACAGATCGGAATTCGTTTTCGAAACCAACGGCTACTTTAAATTAGTGTTGTGGATTCCGGGGATGGAATCCTGCACAAATAAATAAACAACGCCAGTAATTGAAATAGGAAAATAAGTGTATTGAACTTAAGAATACAAACTTGAAATGGAGATTAGTAGTCCAGGAATACGGCTTAGTAGAAAGTATATGTACAAGTCTCGGTAAGTGAAGCCGTAATTATCTCTCTATCTGGATTCTCCGTATCTCAAACTTGTCTCAACGTATCTCTTCGCAGGTATATCTCCAACTCTGTCAGTATAAGTATACTTTAGACGAGTCCATCTTGTGTAAAAGGGGGAGAGCCCCACAACAATTTGTCAGCAATGCCGGATTAACTATTGAGGCTGGAGTAAATGGTAGTGTCGTCTGCGTAGATGTCTACTTACTTGATTGAGAACTGATGACACCAAGAAGATCATTGATCACCACCAGAAACAGCGTAGGCCTAAACATAGAGCCTTGGGGAACACCAGCGTTAACCTAATCAAACTATGCTGAAATGGAAAATCGTAAGAAGGCCGCTGGTTCCTGCTACTCTATATACCTAAGACTGCAAGACAATCCCCAGATAATAAAGAAAATGAATGTGTGGAAAGCAATGATATTTAGACTATGATTCCTTTTATTTAATTAGTATATGAAACAATGTCAAATAATAATATTTCGACATTAAAGTCTTTCATTTTAATTCTGGCATTGCGGCTTTACTGGCTTTCCTTCCGCCGTAACTGTGAATATTCTATAAATATTCGTACGAAAATTATTTTGATAAGATTTTCTCTTTGGCATATTTATAAATGTTGTTATTGTGATTCTACCTACATAGTCAATTTGTACATATGAGAACGAGTTAGGATTTGATAGCAGGCGCAGAGAAAATTAGCATCAACTATACTGATAAGAGTCAGAGAAGTTTATGGTCAGTAATTGATTCAACGCAGTTGTTCCACCTCAGATCAGTGAAAAAGGTGAGAACAAGAAAGTTAAAAAGGCGCTCTCGTGGAGTTGAGCATCTACCATGATGATAGGAGGCAGGGAAGTTTTCTATGGTGAGAAAATGACAGCAGTTTCGTTTTGCATGCATTAAAAATTCACAAGCTATTTCCTGCCTCAGTCAATCATAGATTGAGGTCGTTTTCGAAATCAATGGCCACGTAAACCTTGTAAGAAATACCGGATTTATGTTAAGACAGGAGAAAATTGTAGTATCGTCTGCGTAGATTCCTACTCGAGAACTTATGGCGTCAGGAAAATCATTGATGAAGATCAGAAACAGAGCAGGACTAGGGATAGAATCTTGAGGAACACCAGCGTTCGTATGGAAGGAACTGGGTGATAACCCGTTCAGGACAACCTTCACTTCACAGTTAGACAGGAATGTACATTATTTACATTATTTGGACCATTGTCCTCATCTTTGTCGCCACATTTATTACAACGATTGATCCAGTGACAGGGCCCAAAGAGTGTGAGTTCGATACCCGGTTAAGGCAGTCGAGAACTTTCAGAGGGAAATTAACAGGAGATAACTGATAACTGACATCCATTAAACATGGCACGTGGAACTAGAACATGCTACCCCAGTGAGCGAAATAAAGGGTTCAGTTCGACATTCCAACCACCTGAAGAAGGCCGGAGCGTATAACGGCCGAAACGTTGTAATAAATATGGCGTCAAAGATGAGGGCAATAGTCCGAATAATGTAAATAGTGTACATAATACCTCATCTCAGAAATATAGACAGATACTGAAAGGCCGAAACGTTGTAATAAATATGGCGACAAAGATGAAGACAATAGTCCGAATAATGTAAATAATGCACATTATACCTCATCTCAGAAATATAGATAGATAGACAGGAATGATTGGATTAAATTAAATACCGTAATACCGTATCCCTAAAGCTTACGTAGAATGTCAGCATACCAAACGTTAACTGACAAATGGAAATAGTATACAGAAGTCTATGATTCATGGTTTAATATATACACATTTACACATGTCTTTCGTTTTTTAATCTGATGAAGCAAAACGCGTATTTGTCGGGATTCTGTGTTAAAAGCATTTTAAAAGGATATGTTGTCGATACATAAACCACATGGATAGACAAAAAAAACTTATTGTTTTAACTCTTCAACCCAATCTAAATGATTGTTTGAGGATTTACCTTAGGTTAATTTCAGAAAAGGCTCTATGAATTTCTTGCTTTCGATGATGAGATGAGGATTTGTTTAATTCCACACAAAAAATAAGCTGCTATAACATATTAACAGCTTTAGACATGAAGTAAGAATTATAACAAAAATATACAGAATAAATATTAACGACATTTTTTAACGGCTACATTTTCATCTTTCCTTTCATCACGCGAAACGCCGGTTAAGGAACAAAGTATTAATAATTCATGACTGAAGCATACACACGAATACAAATACACAGATTTCTTTCTTTCGTTTTGAATCTAATGAAGCCTAGAAAGGTGAAACGCGTAATCACATATATTGTTTCTGGACAGGAAAGATAATAGAATTATAAAATCAAAATTCATGATACATTTAAAAAAATATAACGACATGTATAAAGTTGTTTGACCAAATATTTGAAATTTTCACGATAAATATCAGATAGATATTTATATAGATAGATAAATAGATAGACAGACGTGACTAAAATGAAATAGACAGATGTGAACAGACTTAGAAAGATAGATGGATAGAGAGATAGGGATAATTAGAAATTCCTGATTATTTTTTAAAAATATAACGACAGAAAGTTGTTTGACCAATATTTGAAATTTACCCGATATATGTCAGATCGGTAGATAGATAGATAGATAGATAGATAGAAAGAGACAGAGTCATTTATGAATAGGTTGAGATATAGATAGATTTGAACAGAATGAGATAGACGTGAAGAGACATAGATAGATAGATAGATAGATAGATGATTAATAAGCTAAGATAGATAGATAGATAAATATATATGAATAGACTGAGATAGATAGATAGATAGATAGATAGATAGATAGATAGATAGATAGATAATGAATAAGCTAAAATAGATAGATAGATAGATATGAATAGCCTGAGATAGATAGATAGATAGCTTATTCATTATCTATCTATCTATCTATCTATCTATCTATCTATCTATCTATCTATCTAAGACAGATAGATATGAATAGACTGAATATGAGATAGATAGATAGATAGATAGATAGATAGATAGATAGATAGATAGATAGATAGATATCAGGTCATCCCATGAGTTCTGTCCGAATTTTGAATTTTGAAACAATTGACCAAATGTTACATTTAATTACAGATTCAATCAACAATGTATTTTTCCCTGATTATCTATGACTTCCTTCCATCTATTAACAAGCTTACTAATTCCATTACTGTAAAATTCTTTTGGCTTTGATTCGAAGACCTCACAAATGTCAGTATTAACCTCTTCCTGTGGGACAAAAGCAGTTTCTTCCAAATGATTATGTAAGCTACGAAACAAATGGTAGTCTGAAGGAGCAAGGTCGGGAGAATAAGGTGGTTGAGGGATTTTCTCCCAACCAAGTTCTTCGATCTTTTGTGACGTGATTCTTGCTGTGAGTGGTCGCGCATTGTCCCGATGAAACATCACCCGTTTTCGATTCATTAGAGCAGGTCTTTTTTCCTCAAAGCTTGGTTCAAACGCTCTAATTGCTGACAGTATTTTTGAGCATTAATTGTTGCATTAGGTGTTAAGAATTCAAAGTGGATTATTCCTTGGCAATACCACCAGATTGAAAGAAGAACCTTTTGCCCATGAAGTTCCCTTATCGGCTGTGGCCCTTCCCCTTTACCAAGCCACTGTCTATGACGCTTAACATTTCGATAAAAGATCAATTTTTGTCGCCAGTCACAAGTCTATCCAAAAAAGGTGAAACAAGTTGGCGAGAATGGAGAGAAGAGCAGATGTCAACTCGGGATTTGAGGTTGTTTTCAGACAATTCATGAGACACCCATTTTCCAAGTTTAGGAACTTTTCCAAGTTGTTGAAGATGACGATGAACAGTTGTATGGTTTGAACTGAGAACCACTGCCAATTCCTCAACTGATAAAGCAGGATTTTCTTCAAGGGCTGCTTCAAGAAGCTTTTCATCAAACTCAACTGGACGTCCGGTTTGATCTTCATCTTCAAGGGTGAAATCTCCACCTCTGAATTTTGCAAACCATTTTCTGCAAGTTCTTTCATTCACACATTCCTCTTCATAAACTGAGTGAATGTTTCTAGCCGCTTCGGCTGCTGAGTTTTCTTTCTTGAACTCATAAAGCATTATGCGCCTCAAATGATTCTTGGCTACTTTCATGTTAGCAGGGTTTTAATCAAAGAAAATTTAATTTTATTGTTCTCTGAAATAAAATCTGATCAGTATAAATGCATCTAAACATAAAAATAATGTTCAGCTCCATTAGACATTATAAAATACTCTTTAAATTTCGTTCATTTTAACAAAAAGTTAAAATTCGGACAGAACTTATGGGATGACCTAATAGATAGATATGAACAGACTGTGATAGATAGATAGATAGATAGATAGATAGATAGATAGATAGATAGATAGATGGTTAATGCCATTGACATATTTTCTTCAAATAGACCTGTAAGAATTTCGTCTGCCATTTTAAATATATTTAATGTTTTGAAACTTTATATATCGATATATATCTTCTGAAGAATACGTTACGATGAAAAAATCGGCTTCGTTTTTACACATTCCCCACCAGCTTTCAATAACGATTGATTGTATAAAGATATTCACTAATGGCTGACAGCGATAACAGTTCCTTATTGGACAAGAAACACATCCGGAAAACTAAGGCGCTTAATCGTTGATTAAGCACTATAATTGTAAATGAACTCTTGTTAAAATTTAGAAATATTTTAATTATTATGTAGCGGTGACTTATCTCGGTGACCCAAAAGGGCCAGAGTCGCGTTTATGCTTTGCAATGGGGTTTGGAGACGGCGAATTATCGAGCTTCGGACTGAAGAAGAATCGGGCAGCACTTTCTATGGACGGAAGTGGTGGTGTCGCTTGTAGGCATTTTTATTGACGCTGAGCAATGGCTGGGTCAGGTGCATAAAAGCACTGTACGCTCGTTCAAAAGGGAGTCTCGTTTCTGAGGAGGAGTTAGCGTAACGGAGATTGAGAAACAGCGATAATTGTAGAATTGATTTACCTTATGGAACTATTGGATTTATATATAACTTTTTTCTCTCTCTGTATGTCTGTCTTTAAGCTGAAATCTGGCTTGAATGTAACCCGACATAAACTGGGAATTCTAAATCCCAAGAACTGTAAATAGAGTGTAGTTACCCGGAATAGAGCAATGTCAATCACTTCTGACTCTGCCCCAATAGATGGAGTGACACGCCTTAAATAAAGTTTACTACATCCCTAGGGATCCAGCATCTCACCATATCAGTAATAGAGAAGACTCAGTGGCAGGAGGTGGCGCCTGTGCTTTTTTTCTAACTTTCTCCACTCGTACGCATTTGCAGCCCGATATTAAAAGTGGCATACCGCGCTGGCCCTCGTTGGCCCTCGTTGGACCTCGTTGGCAAGTAAATATCTGTTTCTCTGTTCCAGTGTTTGTCTTTCTTTTTCACACACATCACCACTCTATTAGTTTTTGCAAACATCAAATACATGAATAATGCCATTCTTTTCTTTCTCTCTTTCCTACCATACGAGGTTTGTTCCAAAAGAAGTGCCACCTTTTTATTCTCTTATTCATTAGGTGTCGGTGGAATACTAGTAAAAAAAATCAAATTTCCCTCCAATAATCCAGATTTATTTTTAACATGGAGCACATAATATCTTAGCTGCATTCTGGCAAAATGTCATCTGACATAATTCAGAGGTTGATTTATTTTCTACGGCTTAGCAACCTTTTGGAAGTTATTTAAAGAAAGAACATATTTTTAGATTGTAAGAACCATTTTCGATAATAATGGTTTAGCGATCTTACTAATTGACCCAGATCTGGAGAGAAGAATTAGAATCTTACCTTTTCGAACAGTATTAGCGTTGAAGTGAAAAGTTTGAAACAATAAAAAATATTAAAAAATTAAAATTTTCAGACACACTGGGTTGTATATTATTATTTTTGGTTTTATTATTGCAGTTACGTTCCTCATAAATAATAAATATGGCGACAAAGATGAAGACAATAGTCCGAATAATGTAAATAATGTACATAATACCTCATCTCAGAAATATAGACAGATACTAAATATTGTCGTCGTAATTCGCATAAAAACGCTACAAACTTTAGTCCCTACCTACCCCCCCCCCAAAAAAAATACTCCGTAAAAAAAATTACATCAATATAAACTATATAAAAATGCTTTCGTGCCAGCTAATTGTATTTCTCAAGAAGCAAGTGCGGAAGTCTATTATTTAATCTGTCGGGATCGGTTTTTATAACTGAATTATCGACCGACCCTCCCTCTCGGACACGGGTTTCATCTCTCTCTTTCCCTCTCTCTCTCTCTCTTTCTCTTTCTCTCTCACTCTCTTTTTACTTCCGCCATTTTTTTTTTTCAAATTTTAAATGAACCTTTTTGGTGAAAAAGTTCCATGGATTTGTGCGCTACAGAGATTGATTCACGTGGTCAGTACTTAATTGGCTGTACGCCATGACAACGAATGAAATAAAAGAAAACGGTATTTTAGCCCAGCGGAAATTACATCGATCAACAGAAAGGTGATTATATCTCGTTTACTCTGCTGGACAAAAGCCTCATCGCGTATTCGCTGAGTTGATATAACCTGTTCGTTTTACCGACAACTCTCTCTCTCTCTCTCTCTCTATCTCTCTCTCTCTTTCTCTCTCTCTCTCTCTATCTATATATATATATATATATATATATATATATATATATATGACAAAGTGGAAAAATTTAACTTGTAACGCGTTTCGCCCTTCAGGACTTCATAGAGCTAGATTTCTTATGTTCGTAGGACTGCCCATGCGCAGAGAAGAGGTTTTCTGGCAATTTTTAAATTTTTCTTATCCAGCTGAATTTATTTAGAGTCTTTTTCTTGTATTTCAATCACTTTTGTAAGTAGGTATTCCACACAGGAATCTTAGAACATCTGCCACTTGAAATGGTGAAATTCTTTAAAAGCCAAGGCCCCACATTACCGTAAATGACCTTGCGATAATGGTACTCTCCTGATTTTTACGTCGGAGTGAATTATTTCCTCCTTTGATCAGAGTAGCATTGTTTATTTCAAATTTTCGGTCAGTCTTGTTACGATGGACATCCAACACATTTGATATATTATTTTGTAAAATGTTCCTTTATGTTCATATATTCTTTTATTTAGATTTCTTGAGGTTAGTTCGATGTATGTTTTGTGAAAATTATTAGGGACGACGGAGTAAACTCCTTTTTCAGGTTTTAGATTATTCTTTTCGTAATACTGTTCACCAATAATGTTCTTGGTATATAAAAATATATATTTTTATTTCATATATAAATATATATATATATATATATATATATATATATATATATATATATATATATATATATATATATATGTGTGTGTGTGTGTGTGTGTGTGTGTATGTGTAGACAGAGAGAAAGAGAGAAATGCAGGTAGAAGAAAGAACGCGAAAAGAAAATGGAAACAATATTTAGAATCCAGCCAATTCAATGATGGTTCAAGAAATCTCCTGATTATTAAAGAGTTTCCCGTTGTGGAATCTTCAGATAAAATGGCTGCACTTCAATGGACCATTATTTCAAGAGGGGAGAAACCGCTCGCTTGTTTGCAAATCAGCATTGCAAACACTGGGGTTATATCTCGGCTCGGTGGCTGAAGAGTAGAGCAAGCATGAAATACTCAGCTATCCCAGGAATTAAGTAAGAATATCAAGCATTTTCCTTTCAATAAATAAAGTATGTCAAGAAAAAAATTGCACAATGTATTTTTTCCAGAGCTCGTAGTGCCGTAGGGGCACCATGTGTAGTGCAACCACAGTAGAAGTGGTGTTTCTTTAACTGATGGAGCCCAACTCTCTCCAGGCTGGTTTTGAATTCAGGGTTTTTCCTTCTCCTAGAGCGGTTGTCACCCAAGGATATAGAAACATGTTTGCCCTGCTATTTGGGAGAGAAGAAGAGGATTCATACCTTTCCCAAAGGGCATTAGCACGTAAGTCAAAGTAATCGATCCGACTTGAATTCGAACTCGGCTCACCGATTTCTCAGTCTGAGCCGAGGTCCATTCCTCCATCGCGCCTCAGTGTATACGGTGCTGAAATGTCGATTAAACGGTCAAGAGGAAATTAAAAAATGTTGGAATATCTGTCGAGATCTTGGGAACAGGGTCAAAGCTATAACATTTCTTATTCTTTCACTCCTTATATATAAACGAAAAGTTAGTAGGTAGGTTCTGGCTCACTAGCTTATATATATATATATATATATATATATATATATATATATATATGCGTGTATATGTGTATGTGAAAAGAACGAAAGAAAAGAAGAATTAAACGTGAGCCGATAGGGTGACACAGAAATGATTTTTTTCTTTAAGGTCTGAAAAAGTTAAAATACTGGGTATGTTAGGAGTTGATCAGACTAAAAATCAGTAATGTGTCTAACAGTCATGTCATTTTCGACAGCAAAGGAATCACCATTGCATTATAGTCATCGCACTTATTTGGATATTCATAAAATAAATTATAAACGAATGGATCTATACTTATTATTATTATTATTATTATTATTATTATTATTATTATTATATTGCTCTGTTTCTTACATTGAGCTCTCTTTGGATTAATGTCCTACTTAGAATTATCCCTACAAATTATCAATTGATATTATATATATATATATATATATATATATATATATATATATATATATTCAGAATTATGGTATATGCATATGCAAATTTGTTTCAGCACTACTTGTATATTATCAAGTGATGGTGTTGATTGCAAAAAATAAAATAAAAAATCTAACAAAAGACACCATGACTTGATAAGACAGCAGTTGTTTTGAAACAAAATTACAATTTTTGTAGTGATATTAATACATGCTCTTATTTTGAATAAATATTATTTGCTCTACTCGGTATTAAGCGCTCTTTTAAGAATAGTGTTTTTAGTTATCGGAATTTTATTCTATCTGTACCATCCATATATATATATATATATGTTTGTGTGTGTGTGTTATGGGACCTTACCTATAACGACACAGTGAACTTTTCCTGACACTATGAATACTGCGCCTCTCAAGAGAGAGGGGGGAGACGGAATCGAGTCGAGCCAATAGTAGTTCACTCCAAACCAGACTGAAAGTCATACTAACACCTTCCACATCTTGTATTATTATTCTGTGTAATATATCTTAGTTATTTCTACTCTTGTGTTCGTGTTGTTCTTCCTTGGCCCTAACCTTGGACCATAACAATATGTATAATATACATACATGCATACATATATATATATATATATATATATATATATATATATATATATATATATATATATATATATGTATATATATATATATATATATATATTTATTTATAAAAGCCGACATTGAAGTCAACACCCCGCGGCGACGGTCTGTTTAAACGCAATGGTGAGACCATAACTTCAATGCCCAGTGTTATCTTTAAAACACTATCAATCCCTGATATTCAGCACATTAACTCAAAAAGTTAACACACCTTGAAACTATATTCTAATTATATATATATATATATACTTTAGGATAACGTTTATGTAAAATGTCTCCCGAAAATGATATCAGATATTACATTTCGCCTGCAACGGCTTCATCAGCGAGATAACGAAAAATGCGTTGTGCGTGTGTGTGTGTGTGTATGCATTTGTGTCTATTTAAAATAATTAAGTGTTATATTAGTTTTCCCAAGCTGACGTTACTGGAGATAAAAAGAAAAAGAAAATTAGTGACTTTAAAAAAAAAATAGGTAAATTATATAAAATATAAAAAATGTTAAACGATTTTTTTTTAAAACTGCTTTGTAATTCCGAGGTTCTCACGTTTGATGGAAATAATTTCATATCTCTCAGCGTGATGCCATATAAACGGTCAAACTTAAATATAAGTGGGTTTGTGTTTTTTTTCCTTCTTTAAAAAACATTTCAATATCTGGTCCCCTATGGAGAAAGACAGCTTATTTAACGATGGCTGATTCTTTTTCATTACAACAGCCTCCAGAATTTGGAGACTCTCTTTGCACTGTGTCCTGTATAAAATTAGACTGTTATCGACTAATATCTATCTAATTTTGGAATTATTTTGTTTATTTGTCTTGTGTACATCTAGATATGAACGAATTGCACTAAATACTGTTTTTCAAAACTATGTCACTTAGTCGGGCCGGAAGAACATTGTCTCCTTGAAGGGTTCTATTATA